>JAFBJR010000129.1:3856117-4288487 GCA_016785285.1 Brachirus orientalis
TACATATATATAAAACAAGCATTCCTTGTCGTTCAATACATTTATTTATTTATTTAAAGCTTATATAATTATTGTAAATGTAATTATTCTGCCTCTGTTTGGTTTTTGTGAAAAGAAATGACTATACTATGATGATTTGTATGTTTGATTGGATAAAGTCACATTATTTCTTATTTTAAAGACCAAATAGAGGCAGAATAATAACAATAAAAATAAGCTAACATACTGCAGCTTTAATAGTAAACTAAATACAGACAGGGAAAAACTTGGTGGGCCTCTTGATTTCAGGGAGCCTGCTTTGTACATGGATGGAACTAAAGTAAAACCTCAGTAAACCATGAATTAGCAACATGCCTGATGCAACACAAAGAGCATTGTCAATCATACGTGGACAAGGGTCTGTTCTGTTGTTGGTGTGTTTTGCTGCAGAAAGAAATAGTAAACTTGACACTGCAGTTTGAATGATTTGTTTCTGAAATACCAGGCTTTTGTGAAGACAAATGTGATTCCTTTAGTGCCACAAGAAAGCTGGTAATCAGGCTGGATGGATGTGTTAAAGGGATGGTTTGGGTTTTTTCCAATTTGATTACAGGAGGTACTGACACATAGTCAGTGCTGACTGTGCTGTGTGCGCCCCTTCTGCTGAGATCCAGCTTGAAATGCAAAAGCTTGCTCTCAGTGACATGGCAAAGTAAAAACGATGAAAGGCACTTAACAAAAGGCTCGTCTGATGAAATCTGTGCTTATATAAGTGTTGGATCTTGCTTTGGAAACCATCCACTCTCACACACCAAAGCCTTTTGAGAAAATCTGCCAGTTACCATTATGGCAAACAGGAGATGTTGATTTACTGCTGCCTCCATCAAAGTTTAAATGTGTTATTTTTACATTAGTGCTTGAAATCCTTAGCTTGGATTTACACAAACTTATCAAACAAGACAGCAGTAAAACAGCAGCTCCTGTACCCATACATTTTCTCAGGTATTTAAGACTTGTTGGGCTTTTTTAAGTGGCTAAAATCAGTTTTTTGTGTCCCCACTGGCACCTCTGTTTCTAGTGAGAATCAGCCTCCGTTTCTAAGACACACACGGTGCATAAGCACTGATCACGTGTCAGTATCAAATACAACCACTCTTCAAAAAACCTAAGCTTTCAATTTTAGTAGAAGCGTTCACTGAATGTAAATGGTACACAGACTGCATTTACACAAGGTTTATCAATAGTCTTACCAACATTTAAAGTACTTTATCCTAGTGACAAGGATTACAATTAGCCATTCACTTACAAACACTATCATACATTGTGTGTCTGACCAAAATCTTCACCTGCTGGGACAGCAGCACTCTCAAGGTTTAAAATGGTCTCCGCCAAAGAGGTAAAGTTTTTTGGTGTTAATATCTGCCTTTTTTGTGGGCAGCAAAAAAGACCAATTAGGATGAAATGATTTGGGGATGTAAGTTATTGCTTGAGGAAGACATTATTCTATCATATCCAGTGTTGAACCTTGCCAAAGAGAGGTTTGCTTTCTGCACATGTACTTTCTAATTTTTATAAATATTGTTCCCTTCAGTTGACCTACATGAAAAAACTAAAAATAAAATCTGGAAAGAATGGATAATGGAGGTTGGGGTAGTGTACAGTGGGACACAGAAGGGAGTGATCTTTTGGTTCATTTCACCAATTACCATTTATGTCTGTTTACACATCACACACAATGGGTTTTATCTGTGGCCTCTGTCCTTTGTGGTCACAGAATCATAATCATTTTGAAATCATATTTTTCTCAGTCCTAATTAACATGTTTTTTTATTTTCTTGCTCACAATAGTGAGGTGTCAAAACAGCAATTTGCTGCTTTATGGGGGGAGGAAGGCTAAGAAATAAATAACCCCCTCTTTTGATGATGTTTAGACACTCACACAGTGTACTTTTTTGAGGTAATGAGGGGGCAGTCTGTCCTTTGTATGTGCCAACTAAAGCAGTGTGAAATCACAGGCATGCTCAGTCCTGATTTCATCCAAAGCAAAATTGGATTTGCAAGGACACACACACACAAACACACACGTTTGTGGTTCTATCAAAGTGAAGACCCTCATAGACATAATACATTCCTTAGTCCCTTACCCTTACCCTTAACCATCGCAAATAAATACCTAACCCTAACCCAAACCCAATTCTAACCCTAAAACCAGATCTTAACCCTGAAAAAGCCCTTTTAAGGGGTGAGAGAAAGTGGGGACCAGCCAAAGTGTCCTCACTTTGTCAAAATGTCTCTGTAGGGTTTATATGATTTTTGGTCCTCACTTGGTAACAAGTACAAAAACACACGCACAGACATAATATATGTCAAATATACAGGGCAAACCCTCAAAACCAAAATAGAGACACCTTCTTCTTTATTTTTTTTACGTAGCACAGGGACGGCACTATGACGTCTCCCAGTATGTGGCCAGAATGCTAAAACCCGCTGACTCATTTCTTCTGTGTGTGTGTGTGTGGGTGTGTGTAGTTATTTCAGTGTTTTCCAGAACAGATTTCTCTTCAGATACACAATGATAATTTACTTTGATTCGAGGGTTTGGAAATGTAGATGGGAAACTGTGGCTTTCATTGTCACCCAAATTGAATTCAAAATGTTGAAAGTTGATGAGTGAGCTATGTTCTAGAGATAAGTAAATCAACAATTAAAACCTCCAGTCTCTGCAAACAGCAAAGATGATGTCACCCACGTCTTCTCCACTTGCTTGTATAAGTGTATCCAAGTGTTTGTCTGTAAGCGAGGATTCACTGCACTTGACTCTCAGTGCTACTGCAGGTTACAGCTTGGGCAAAAGTATAGCTGCTGCTTCTTGTGGTGTCCTGACAATCATCACCCACACTTACTGTAGCAGCAGCCTCAGTCAGCTCAGCAGTCACTGCTGCACGCATCACGTCCAAATGTATTCATGTACGTGCGTGTGTTTGACTTGTGACTTGCGAGGCAATTAGTCAAAGTGTCAGTGTTCAGTTTTGACAATCGGCTCTTCATTGTGACAATACAATATCCCTAAGAGAGACTTTTGGAATGTCTGAGTGAACTTCACCAAACTCAACTCCAGTTTGACTGGAATTAAATTCCCACACTACTCAGTATTCTCTTCAGACAGTCATGATATTTAATCAAATGTGCCCCCAGTTCAATGCACAGAAAAGCCATTTCTTTACAGATTGATAGAGATGCTAGTGCAGTCATAGGAGAGACGTTTATATTATAAAGTATCTAATTGATCTGACAAAACCGATCTGACTTTTTGGAAGAGTGGCAGATGAACCCCACTGTTTAAAGATGCCCTGTGTAACCTTTGGTGATTTTTGGTGACGGTATGCAGCTGATAGACTTAATCAGCAATGTGTGAGCTCATTTAACAATGGTTTTAATTGAACAGATTGAGAGAGTGAGTGAGTCAGTTTTGTTTACATGTACACTTGAGGACAAAATTATTAGCCCCCTTATGAAAATTTCATTGCTTTATAAGTATCTCCCAAGTGCTGTTAAACAGAGCAAACACAGCTTTTTCTTTTTTTATTTATTTGACTCTGGACTCAGAAATGAAATTATTCTACAAAAAGGAAAACTGACAGGGTTATAATTATTAGTCCCCTGACGCTAATAGTCAATTGCGTATCCTTTTTTCTGGAAACAGCCTGTAGTTGTTGTAGTTTTCAACAAGTCTCTGACACGTCTTCTAAGGAATCCCAGCCCATTTTTCTTTGGCAATAAAGGTAGGTGCATTCCGAATTGAGGTACTAATGGCGCTTTTCCACTATACAGTTCCAGCATGGCACGGCATGACTTTATTTTGCTTTTTCCCTAGGGGATAGTACCTGGTATCTGGTACTTTTTTTTTTGTACATGTTGTGATAAGGTTGAGACGAGCCAAATAAATGTGACGGCCGGCCACTGATTGGCAGTGAGTTTCTTCACGAGAAGAGCCATGAGAGTGACATCCGACACAGGAATCAAACCGAACAATGCCGAATTGTAGATCAGTCTTAAAAATCCAGAAAACATGCGTTAATCCCCGACATTTAACAAGGAAATTCCTAAAATCTCAGTCTGGTGTAAGCCGGCGACCATGAGCTGCAATACAAGTTAGTTGAGTGACTGTGTCAGACAGAGTCTGAGCTCCGATCATGCAAGAAGAACTAATCTATTTAATTAATTGATTTTAATGATTAGTACACAGAAAAGACAACTACACCCACATCGAGGGGGGTAGTATAGTAACAGAAAACAATGCGTCTGATAGCAAACCAAGTGGAGTCGAGCCATGCCGAACTGAGCCGTGCTGGAACTGTGTAATGGAAAAACACCATAAGTTTCTGCATAAACGAGGAATTAATACATCTCCGGTCAGCTCAAATATAAACACAGAGCTATACGGTTATATGGTTACTCCTGAAAGCATTATCTGTTCACAAATTCACATTTTCATTAAGAGCAATGAGTGTTTTGGTCACAAAGTAAAATCTGTAAGAACAGTTTTCGTTTTGTCTCACATTAGGTAGAAACCCACCAAGAGCCACAAGAACCGTTAAAAAAACAGAGCTGTTCAACCCAAGTAATTGAATTTTTTGAATTAACAGGTCCTCATGGGTGACTGTAATTTTAAATCACACTCACGAAAGACGGAAAGATGAGAGGAAACTTGGACAAGTACATGAGGACAGGGAACACTGAGTAAACAGCTGAGTGAAAAGGATTGCTCCAACAGAAATTGAATTTCCTTAAATCCACCTACCAGCCATTTATCTTTATACCAGACATGTTTACATAGTCAAAGTGACATGTTAAATGGTAATGTCTTGGCAGAGGAATAACTAGTGCTATCTGTTCTTGTTGAGGAGACATAAGTTGTTTGGCTGACAGTTATCCAAGTCATAGTGTTAGAGTTATAGTAAATAATCATAATATTATGCATACAGCAGTTTTATTAATAAAACTGCTGTATGCATAATGCAGCCTGGTTACAGCAGGTCCACTCTCCATATCTGATTAAATTAGCAGAACATGGAATTATACTTCACTGACACAATATAACTGAGATATCATACCTGCATGAGGCAATTCAGTATTGGAGCTCTCTGAGGCAAAGCAAAATTAATGTGTTTTATCATTTCATTCTCTCTTGTTGGCTGTTCCAATGAAGGATACAACGTGAGGTAAACAAATGGAGAAATGCTCACTGTGTGTTTCGTTAACAGGTGCAATACACAACATTCTGCCTCACAAGATTTTAGGTGAAAATTATACCAATGAGAGAACTGATGTCTTACACACACCCCTATTTCTTCTGGAGCCTCAGATTTGGTAGTCAATGTGACAGGTGTATTCGAGGCTCAATCGGTCTGCGTTTAAATGGGGTTTTATGACATGTTCACGAAACAAGCACATTTTTACATTTTTACCAATCCCCACTCATCTGTCAAACTCTGTTTTCTTCATTTCAAGTTGTCCTCCATGAAGCAATGAGGAAACACTCGAGACTAAAATACTAGTGACTGAATGGAATTCTGGAGAAATAAAAGAGGAAAAATAAGTAATGTAATACAGGTCATAAAAAAGCAAGAAGAAGAAAATTAGAATAAAAAAATAAAATGACAATGTAAAACATAAAGGTAGAAAGGACAATGATAAAAACATTTCATAAATTCTGTTAAGACTCAGGGTGGGAGGATAAAATAAGCAGATAAATTACCAGATTCATTATCAGAATTGATAAATGCAGTTGTCACTGATGAAGGGAAAAATGCAATATATCTCTATAGAAGGCAGATGGAAAGCTCAGCCTTTGGCTAAAAAAGTTTCAAATGGATAAACATTGGTCAGGCATTTCCATGATGAAGAGCTCCACGAACCATGAAAGCACTTCAAAATGACTTGGAGCAAGCATTTCTACCGTTTTTATTGGGGATAATATAGGCAGCAGAGCATAGGCATGATAGCTTACTAACACTAGTTTCACTCGCTTTTATTTTGGTCTGACATGTACACTTTCCTGCCCCCTTTGCTCCGGAAGAGGCTCCTTAGAGCATCTCCTCAGCTGATGGTCGCTATCGCTGGCACCATGACGAGCTGCTTAAAGCAGTTGCTGAGAGTATAGCCTCAGCCATCAGCACAAGCAAACAACATCATTCTCCGAAGAAGGTAATCCCCTTCATCGAGGCTGAAGAGAAACCCCGGGTACGTCCACAGACAACAACAGGCCTCCTCCACACAGCCCCTGATTGGAAGCTGCAGGTTGATAAACAGCTGTGGTTCCCCCACCACATCACAACAACATCCCTTCGGCCAGAAATGATTATCACCTCTGTGGCTTCAACGCACCTGATCATGCTGGAACTCTGGAGTGCAGGGGCAGGGGCTGGAGAACATTCTATAAGTCCATAGAAGTTGGATGCAAAGGCTTTGCAGGATGATCACTCTGTAAAGTCCCTGGCCGTTTGGGCGCTACAGGGGCAGCCGAGAGGAGGGCCATGCAGGCCACAAGGAGGCTGTGGATTAAGAGGGCCGATCTGTGGGTTGTTACTGGGACGCAAGTCGGGGGGGGACTGAAGGAGATTTAAATGAGTCATGTTTCACTGTGTGAGCTGGTTGTGTCTTATAATAGCCACTTAGAGTGACAAAAGAAGGACAGCGAGGGAGGCTCCTTCATTTATCAGTTAGCTAAATTAAGTTGTATGTTATAGGCTCAGTCTGCACAACAGTAATGCACTTTCCTCAAACAGGTACTGTACCTGCAGGTTATGTTCACTGAGCTGTCTTTTGCCACCAGCATTTGTTTCCAAAGCAGCTTCCTTTTGTTATTACCTCTGACAAGAAGGTTATATTTTTGCCAGTATTGGTTTGTCTGTCTGTCTGTCTGTCTGTCTGTTAGTAAAATAACTTAAAACGTTGTGGACGGATTTTGATGAAACTTTCAGGAAATGTGCATAACAGGACAAGGAACAGTTATTAGATTTTGGTGCTGCTTCAAAATGCCATCTGGATACAGGAATGTTTTTATCATTATTTGCCGAAGCACTCGTTGCAAAGCCTGATCATGTGACACACATGCAGCACTACGTTAATTTATGTGCATGTCATCCCACCTTGTGGCAATTTTGGTACTGCATTTCATTACCTCCTGCAAGGAGGTTATGTCTGCCTGTTAGCAAAATTACTCAAAAAAGTTGTGGATGGATTTTTATTATTTTTTTAAGAAAGGTGTGTAATGGGGCAAGGAACAGATGATTAGATTTTGGTGATGATTCAGATCGCTGTCTGGATCCAGGAGTTTTTGAAGGACTCTTTATCATTGTTTGCTTGCTACGAGTGCTTAGTTCAGTTTTGGTAAACAAATGAAAACCTGAAGGTTTGAATCTCCTGCCAAAGCACCAACATGTTTTCTGCATGCTTAAAGCTGGGGTAGGTAATATAATGTGGCTATTGATAAAGGATTCCATAAAATCACTTGAGAGTAAAGACCTAGACTTCTGCACTTCCTCTACACTCAGTTTCCAGATTTGTGGACAGACATGAGAATCTTTAACCAATCACAGGGCAGTATACAGAGAGAGGGAGCTTCCGATTGGCTGTTCTACTAGGCAGCTGCATGTACTGTACATACAGTGTCCCTTCAGTTTATCACTATTTCAGCAAAGGTAACAACTTCCTACTCTACAAAGAAACCTAACAAAGGAAAGAGTTGAAATAGAGTTAGACAATAAAACAATATTTCAGGGTAGACAGAACTTTTCCAAAATGAACAAACTGCCTCATGTTTAGGGATACAACAATCCAACATTTTCAGTCCCAATACTGATACTTGGGTTTTATGTATTGGCCGATACCTGATACTAATACAATACCATGGTTGAATGAATAAACTGTATACCATATCATGTGGAAGAGACTGAAGCCATTAGGCTCGACTTAAACATTACTTTCCATAACGTTTTAATTTTTTTTTTAACAAATTAACACATAAATGAACTTAATTGTTATTTAAATAAATTGCAAACTTATTTGCAAACATGCTGTGCGAACAGGAAATCAAAATATAATAATATTTAATTTAGCAGCTGAAACTGGTAATAAATAAATAAATATCTTAACTAAGTCAATCACATACAATTAACAGAAATTGACCTGTGGTTACCCAGAATTTTCACTAAAGCATTAATTTCTTATGAAAATGAATGTGTCTGCACTCTCTCTCTCTCTCTCTCTGATGTGAGTGTGTTTCTTTTCTCATTCACAATGTTGGAGACTGTGCTGAACAGTCTCTCACTTTCTACACAAGTGTTGCTTTCACACTGTCAGCTACAAGTTTTTTTTTTTGTTTTTTTTACAAGTTTGCATCTGCCAAAGTCAGCTGCTTTGTTGTCTTGTCTCCTTTTTTTTTTTCATAAAATTGGCGTGCACTTTAGCATGAAGCTTTTGGAGGTACTTTGTTTAAAGTGCTACCAATACCTCTCCTAACATTTACCTTGTATAATTTGCAAGTAACTGTCGAACTTGTTGGTGTATCAAGCATATAATACTTCCAAACACCCAATTTGTTTTCACTCACTCCAATGTTTATGGACCCAGTTGACTGGCGTGCTGCACTTGCTGCTGACGCTGCATGTGTCACACTTAAAAATCATAGAATTGAAGTGAATTGATCATAGATCAGACTTATTATCCACTGCCCGATCCAGCTATTTTTTTAACATCATTATTAATAACATTCATTGAGAATCAACGGCTGTTCCTATAGAGGTTGCAGTGTCTCCCACAGAATTAACTCTTGAGTAAAGTACATATAACAGGCTTATACCTACAATACCAAGCATTTTTTAGTTTTAAAACACTTATATAAACATACTTATGGGTAGTATATTCAATTTCTGCCATTATATCCTTGTTAATGTTACACACTGGCTCATGACTACTGTGGGTTTAATTACTTTTTTGAGCTGAACTTGTTGCTGCTCTTAGAGTAAATAAACCTAATACAGAATGTGACTGTATATTAAGACCAGAGGCAGACTACAGTTGATAAACCAAAAACCTGAAGCCACACATATGTAACATATGTACTAACAAGTAGATACCTAACAGAGGGAATGACACAGAACAGATTTGCAATAAAGAGAGACAGCTGTAAAGCTTCCTCTCACATAATGTCAATAGGAACGGTCTGTGCTGCATAACGCTCTGAGCATTGTCACAGGCACAAGGCTGTGAAATGTATCTATTTATTTCATATCTCCAATTCACCTTCTGTGAGTATGCATCCATTAGTAAGAGATAAACACACAGCAAGAAAAAAACACACACACATACAGGGATTTTCCTCTCAAGGATATTGTTAGTTAATTAAAGTCTGCTTGCAGACATTAGAGCTGACATAATTTTAAGCAGCAGTACACAAAAGTGTTACATTAAAAATTTTAAGTGCAAAACTTAATAACCAGATGGTGCATTGCCCTGCACCATCTGGTTAATTAATATGTGGTTCCACTCATACAACATTCATGACCAGGAAATGGAAATGCTTTAGTTTTGTTAGAAACGT
The DNA here is from genome assembly GCA_016785285.1 of Brachirus orientalis. Taxonomy (NCBI): domain Eukaryota; kingdom Metazoa; phylum Chordata; class Actinopteri; order Pleuronectiformes; family Soleidae; genus Brachirus; species Brachirus orientalis. The sequence goes on from JAFBJR010000129.1 coordinate 3,865,701, forward strand.
ATTTTATAGGAGATGAGGTTGCAATTGCAAAAAGTGAGAAACAGAGAGAAACAATCATGTGCAGAGCTGACACAAACACAACATTATCATACATAGTGCTTTTGCACAAATCCCCTCTCAACTAAAAAAAAAATGTGATGCCTAATTGCTGAAGGGCTTATATTTTGTATATATTTACAAATCAACGGTAGAAGGAAGGAATCAGCGCTGAGGCAAAACTTCACGGTAAAGTTTCATTTACAACTTATTTGTCCTTCCCAGTACAAACACCACCATGGACAACTCTGTTGCGATCATTACTGAGAGTGACACACAGAGTGACTCTTTCCTACACTCAGTGTAATGTGACATAGCATTGTCTCCATATTCATTTTTTTAATGTTTTGAAAATGTGCTGAAATCACTTCTTTAACCAACCAATATTTCCCATATTAAGATGGTTTCATTGACTTTTGTACACAGTAAAACTGTTGTTTTATGCTCTATATTTGCATTAAGTTTATTTTGGTGTGAGTGGTGTATGGTGTGAATTTACTATTTACTTGTGTAATTTAATATGCTAATTGGAAAATGTCAATTTTCAAGCCTCTGGAATATTTTAAGCCCTTGTAAAGCCTTTGGAAAGAGACAATGTGAATGACAGGTGCTATTGTCCAATATATGTCTGGTTGCACAGGCCTCAGAACAGTTCAGATTCTTATGGATCAATCCACGACTTGTTTAAAGCAGTATCTGATGATTTTGTTTACTGTTACTAAAGTATTTGTATCAGCTCATGGGTGAATGTCATGACTGCATAATCCGACCCAACCTAACTCCACACAGTGCAACTTAAATTTGCATTTAGATTTAAAGTCACCACAAGCTGTTGCTAGTGGCCTGTATTATTGTGTACTTAGTTTGTGTTGACATGAATCAACAGAGCAAATAATCCACCCGGGATACATGGATGAGCCTGAGGGCTGCAGATTCTGAGGAACAAGAGCTTGTTTACAGCACGTTATGTGGATTTATTTCCCAGCACTAACAGTCAATTATTAAACATACTTTAACTGAAATAAATTAAACCTAACCATAACCCTAATTCTTATTTGGAAACCAGCATATACTCAGGAAAGGTTGACAATTATTCTTTAAAGCAAAGTGTCACATGATTACTTTTGACCCTGTAATCCTGCTGAAAATAGATTATAATAGTGCAGGTTGACTAATTATCAGCAATGACTGCATTGTCTCACAGAAAACATGGCTGTCAGTGGGAACACAACAGAAATCAGATTTTGGCCACTGGACAATAGCTTTCTGTGAGAGTTCAGATGAGCATTAACTTGTCCTGTAGCCGGTATAACTACAGTATAACTTCAGGCACCATCTGGGATTTTGGCTGCAACACCCCTCTACAATATATCAAAGCATAGTGGGTAACTTTTAAATACATTCAAGACCTTACCAAATTAGTTCAGATAATGCCGATTAAGCTTATGTATCAGCTTCATATTACTTTCTTTCAGTTCAGTATGGTGGTGTTGTGTTCTCGTGCCCAGTGATTTTCCCATGCTGCACACAGGAAGTGATGTGTTTTACGTCACAACTGACAGAGACACGGCAGAAGCTCACCAGCTACATACAGTAGCAAGTGTTTAGTAAGTTGCAAGTGCAGGATCACCAAGACATATTCACGGGGACATAGGAGCTGCTGGTCTACAGCTGCTCATTTGGGATTTTGAAAACTGAAGTCACAAAATTGGACACAGCAGTTCACACAGCAACACAGACATCCCTTTCTAGTTGGAAAAGCCAGTGCAGTGTGAAAATAGCAGAGGCTTTTCCTTGTGTCCCTGCTGGTAGTCATGTTTTCAGTGACAGCAAACCTGTGTGTTTCATACAAACACACTTCAAAAAACCCGAACTATCCCTGAAGCCTGGAGACACGACAATGTGGCTTTCTGTGAAATGTAAGTTTAATAAAAATGAAAATGTCAGAAAAGTAGATTACACATGACACTCTGAATAAAGTAGCATCTGTAGGTAAACCAAAACAGCTTTATTTCCTGTCCTGATGAAAGATAATCGTATATTTCTAAAAATATTATTTGTGCTAAGTAACAAATCACACTGGAGTCAGACAGTGACGCCACTTCACCTACAATTTCTTGTCCCATATTTCTTCATATTTCTTTCACCTGTCATTAACAAACCTTAATTTTCTGCCACACCGTGTTTTGCTTTGCCTTCCTGTCCTCATCTGAACTTTTGTTTGCCACTCATTTTCATTTTCTTCCTCACTGCTCCATTCGTTTTTCATATCTGTTTCTCCCCCTCTACATTCATTTTCTTTCCTCCTATAATCTCACTTTCTCCCATCTGCTGGCTCACTAAAGTTTAGCTTCCTAAGGCGTGTATATGCGTATATGTGTGTGTGCCTGCGTGTGTTTGTGTGTGTGACAAGCTCATCTATCTAAGGTAAGGTACTCATTATGCTTTGGTGAGTTTGGATGGATGAGGGGAGCTCTTCTCATCTGTGTATCTCTCCCTCCTTTTTCTACCCAACCCTCATCCTTAGACAGCTGGAAAGGAGAGGAAAGGAAAGGAAAGGAAAGGAAAGGAAAGGAAAGGAAAGGAAAGGAAAGGAAAGGGTGTGGGGGGCCAGGAAAAGAGGACAGGAAACAAGGAAAGTAAAGTAAAACAGGGGAGAAAAATACAAGGAAAATGGAAGAGATGACTGGAAAACAGGGAAGGATGTGAGCAAAGAGGTTAGAAGAAAAGAAAAGGAGGAAAAGGTACAGAAAGCAGCGAAAATAGGAAGCTGCAGAATGGGAAGAGAGGAAAGCTAAAAAGAGCATAAAGAAAGACAAGAAAGAGGGGAACATCTGTGTCCTTCTCCTGTCTTTAAGCATTTGGCTGAGGTCAGACTGTTTCAGCAGCTTTCCCACGTTACACTCGCAGAAATGAGGTGAAAACATACACCCTCCGTACATGCACGCACTCACTTTAGTCTCTTTCACTATGGCAACGGCACACCTCTTACACCCTTGCAATCAACTTTGAAATTGGGAACAGGAGTGATGTGTTGGCACGTAGGAAACACACACACACGGACACGCACACACCACAAATAAACACTGAAATGTAATTAGAGTTCAATTTGAAACAAGTGATTTAGTCCCTGTGGGAAAGAGAGAAACTACCTGAGTTATGGGACAACAAAGTGCACCAGACAACACTCATGAAGCAAGAAGAAAGGACACATAACAATATGCATTTTAGAAAAAAAAAAAAATCACTTAAATTTTTCTAAAACAATCCCGACTATGGCACACAGACGGGAAACATATCCTGCCCTAGGCTTTTTCCTCATCCTGGCTTTACTGAGCCGACTCACGAATAAGCCGAGAGAGACAGTCAGAATCTCAGCTGTAAAAGAAAAACCCTAAAAGTGTCAACTCTGAGGCACAAACAGGAAACAATGAAGATAGAGCTCCAGACTAACTTTATTTACAAGAGTACAGTAACCCCTGAATGAAAATTTTAGGAGTGCAAGCAGAAAATTTAGTGGTGCATGCACCGAACATTGACTTACATAGCAAATATTCTCTCATTGCACTGTATTACCGATACATATTTTTATAATAAATAAATTGTAATAAAGAAATTACAATGTTCTGTTTTAAATTCACAGTGCATTTTAATTTGCACTTTTCAAGAAGCAACATAAACATAAGAGACATAAAGTATACAGACAGTACCATCATTGTCATGACAGTACAATATTATTACCAGTGCTTAAAGTGGGCCGGTACTGTCCAGTACAGAGTACTGGCACTTTTATTGGTATACCAGCACTTCTCACAAGATGCATGCACTCTGTTTAGATTATCTGCCCAGTTCATTATTATGATCCTGAATACTTCTCAAGGTGCACTAATTGACTTTCACCCCTTCTCTCAAGAGTCTAGTGTTTGTTTTTACACTCTAGAGTATTTCATTTTATTGTTAAACAAGAACAATATCTATCAGGCAGATGATCTGCTGTGGGAGAAGCTGAAAGAAGAAGATTTTTCTTTTGGAGGAAAACATATTAACAGGTCACCAAATAAAATGGACTGTGTGGTTGAAGTTTAAAAAAATGTTGGAAATGTTAAAAAAGATGAATATACAAACTGGCAAAACGTGAAACACAAGTCAAGTTTTTAGTTGTTTTAATATAGACTAAATATTGAAATCAATAGATGTTGTGAACATTACTAAGATCTTTTGGTATGTTTTATTTACTGAAAGTTTCACTGATAATAACAAATGAGTCTGTTGCTCCCGCAGAAAATATGTAAGTGTTCTATTTTTACCGGATGAAGGAACACAACGCTTCAAGTCATCCTTATTTTCCCATAATACAACATATCGTATTCCACTTAACTATATCAACGTCACACTTACAAATCCAGCATCCTCTTTCTGTTCTCCTCTTGGTCAGTGAAACATCTGTTTCTTGTGTTTACAGTACATATGAATTATTTGGATTACTGTGAGACAGGGATTTCTCACGGTAAAAGTAAGAACTAAAAAGGAAATAAAGTCAAATTTACTTTATATTAGTATTTTATACAGATAAAAGTGTTACTCAAAATGTTCCTCATGCCATGCATTGTTGGGAGATCATAGTTAATGGGACACAAGAGGAAGTGATCACATGATTAAGAGGCAGAAATTGTGGCAGTAAAGTGTCTTACCTTAGTCAACTGTGAGTTCACCCATTTTGTGAAAGTCTTCTTCTGAACGTCTTCTCTTTCATCTACAGGAAAACAAGCAGAGAAGACAAACCGTCAGGAAGAAGAAGAAGATCAAAGTGTGGTTTGTGTGCGTGTGTTTAGTATAAAGCCTGTCAGCAAACTTAAACTTCCACAGCATACACTTACTGTACTACATACTACATATAAGACTCCGTATTAAATTTAAAAATCTTGAACTACATCGTTTCCTCGTCCTATCATTCAGCATGCCTCTTACAGGGCGTCTTTGCTCAGCTGCCTTCATTTCATCACATGACAGAGACTCTGCACATTCTCCACTTGTTGTTCTCATAGGACGATGATCAATATCAATCATCACTCTGACACTGATCACAGTCAAGTGTCAGACAAAAAGCCAAATGCTGTTCAAGTGAGAAGAAAAACATTTCATACAAAATAATTCCCTGATTAATTTACACTGTATGTCTATTTGTTTTTGCTATTTTCTTTGTTTATGTTTTTTTCTCCTCCCTTTTAAGTTTGGATGTATTTTTTAATCACTAAGCTTGCAAACTGGTGTTTGTCCTCTTGTCTCTTTTGTCCGTTTCCCCCCCCTCCCCCTATACAGTCCTGTGGCCTCACATCTTTAAATACCAAATAAGAGGATCCCCTCCTGTGCAGAGCAAATCTGTCTGACACCATAAGGCATCCAGGCAACCAAACTGCCTGCTCAAGTTGCTGGATGGTTAAAAGATGTTAAAAAAAAAAAAAAAGTAAATAAATATATAGAAAAAGTAAACATGTGGTACCAGAAGCTTTTTGCCAATGGACATGAAATCATCTCTCTCAGTACGTACTGCCAGAAAGCTCATGAGCAAAGCAAATGGCTGCAGCTGGCTGCAGAGCAGTGGCTGCTCTGGGGAAATCCTGGCATGAGTGGGAAGCACAGTATGTTCCAATAAATCTCAGAACATCATGCTCTTTTTAAAGATCATGTAATGTAGGTTCAAGTTCCACACCTGCTAAAATCTGTGACACACTATATGGACAAAAGTATTGGGACACCTGACCATTACACCACCAAGGCCTGAATGACATAATCAAATACACATACAGGACTTTAATATGGAGCTGGTCCCCTTTTGCAGCTACAATAGCTTTCATACTTCTGGAAGGTTTTCCACAAGATTCTGAAGTGTTCCTAATGTACCCATTCATTCTGCCTTCCCCAAACTGTTGCCACAAATGTGGAAGCATAGCATTGTCCGAAACATCATGGTGAAGCATTAAGAATGCCCTTCATTGGAAATAAGGAGTCAAGCCCAAAGTCTGAAAAACAGCCCTGTTATGTAAAAATAATCACACATTTTCTCTGTGGACTTTGGTGGGGAGGTGTGAGCAGTTTACAAAACAGCCCAAACTTCTGTTTCCACACAAAAAAAGGCTGTCCACTGGAGACAGTGACAAACATATATATTCTTAAGATATTGCAGACTTAATCAGATATAGCTTTCATTTGATAAAGAGAAAATCTGTTGTTTTTACTTGGCAGACATGTTTTCACTCGTGAGTGTCTCTGGATGGCTCGCAGAACAACGGGTGCACAAAACTGAACAATCTCTTCAATGGAACTACACTTTCATTATAAGGAAATGCTTTACACATTCAGTCTTGCACTGATAGGCACTTTAAAGAGAAAATGCAGACAGAAAAAAACTGGCCGTTCCTGAGCCATCGATGAGAAAAACATTTTACTTCCGCCAGACATCCAGATTTTCAATAATCAACAGAAGCTTTTTTACAGTCCTATGTCACGACCTACCAGCTGAAACACCAACTTCCTTCAGAAAGAAAGAAAAACAAACATAATTTACCAGGGCTGAGTTTTTCCCCACTTTAATTAGTGTTCAAAAACCTTGCCAATCAAATACTGTATTGTAGTGGCATTTTATTAGATTAAAGTTGATGAGAAACATTTGAGTCTTAACCTTAAACGACAAGGCCATAAGAAGCATGGGAGATTCACTGAAATACTTTAGAATGACAAAGAGGTATTGTTCTTGTTTACATCTGTACATGGGTTTCAATTTCATCTGTCACAGAAGTGTTAGTGTGGCCTGTGACATCCATTACAGTGAGAATGATGACATGTTGACTTATAATGACACTTCCCTCCTGCCTCACACATTTGACTGGAAATGGGGTCACATCCCTTTACAACGCATAATAAATTACACTCTCATCCTGAAATGGAGCATCAGGTTAAATGTTATACCAGCCAAGAAAACACAACTCACTCAGTCTCTGTGTGTGTGTGTGTGTGTTGACACTGGCCAGGCATTGACTAATGGAGCTGATAATGAAACATCTCCTTTAATTAAAAGGTCCCATGTTGAGCAGTGCACTGTACTGAGTGGCTGGACACACACACACGAACACGCACACACACACACACCTGATGTGAGATAATGGCAAACTGAGCAGTAAAGCATGAATGAATCATGTAGCAAACAATCTCATCGAAAACAGGTGATCCATCCACATCTCTCTCTCTCTTTCTCTGCATGTGTGGGTGGGAGGAAGTGCGTGTACTTGTATTTGTTACCTCTTTGGGACCTTTTCTGGGATAAACACTGACCTTGTCAGAGGCAGTAGTCCTCATGGAGACCAAAACTTGGTCCTAATGAGATATAACCTCAATGGTTAAGTTTATGGCTAATACTTGAACTGTGGTTAGGTTAAAGTTAAGCACTTACTGGCTGTGGTTCATGTTAGGGAATAACACTTTGTTTAGGCTGCCACAACAAATAAAAGTCAACAGTGTCCTAAGAAGAGGAGCTGTTTAAACCTGTGAGTATGTGTATGAGGGACATCAATGCTTTTCACAGAAAAGAAAGGACTTTTAAGTAAAGATGCAAAAATGGTGTTTATCACATATATCAGTCCCTACAAAGGGAGCTGAACAAGGTATTACATAGTGTTTTCGGATATGTCAAAGTGCGGGGCATTAAGAAAAAGAGATTTTAGCCACTCACTGTTAGACTCTCTCCAGCAACAAAGATAATAGAGAAAATCTGTGTTTTTAGCTCATGGGGACACACGTGCTGCTGGTCTACTCCTGCCCTGTTTGGTAAGTTTGGGTCACTTATGTTAACAGAATTTTTCAAACACTGAACTCACAAGATATACTTTCTGTCAATAACTGAGGCTGCAGTGGATCGACAACTTATGTATGCTGTGGTAAAAATATTGTAGACTTTTATTTAATGAACTTTCAGTTTTCAGTTGCAACAGGCTGTTATATGCCAAGAATGAGTGGCAAAAATGACAAAAGTACTATTATTATTATTATTATCATCATTATTATTACTTTTAACCTTATCAGCTTCACCTCATCTTAAGAGAAGTAATGTAAATAGACAGTGAAGATGACAAACAAACAACATAAGGGTAGGATATGTTAAAAAAAAACAGCTACAGGGACGAATAAAAACAAAGAGAACGGAACAGAGAGTAATTCAACGAGCTGAGACAAAAACCTGGAGGACACCGCATGGAAGACAGAAAAGAAAATGGAGGACTTTGTCAAACAGGTTTTCAACACCAGAGGCAAAGCTACACAAGAACCTGTGTGACAGCAAACTGCCATTTTACCAAACTGGAGAAAGGTTTTTAAATTAAAATCCCTTAACTCCCCTGGTTCATCGTGACCTTTCTGTGAGAGTCTGTATGGGATTCACTCTGGCAAATCTAAATGTGAATGTAAACAGTGATAGACTGAAAAACTGAAAACTATTTTATACCAGAACTCCCAGACAATGAGCCAATCCCAGCTCCCAGCTGATATTGTGAAAGGATCTGTGAAAGCAGAGGGTGCAGTGTCCTTTTGCTGTTGTGTCCATTTATCATCAAACAATTGTGTTTGCTCTTTTTCAATCATTATGACAGCAGAAAGTACCCATATGACCCTGGAAGTTTTGCCCTGATAACAGTTAACACTTTTCTGGGCTCCTGATAGACCCCTGCATGTTTTCCCTCATGTACATGTTTTACCACTTACATTGTTCAGGAAAGCAAAAGAATTACTAAGAGAGTGGGAGAAGGTAGTTGAACTTTATAAAACATAAGATAAGGATATAAAAAGATATTCAATGAATTGAGAATGCTAATTAGTAGTGTTCAAACTCTAATTAAGATTTGGAAAATAGAGGATTTTGTTGAAATCAAGCCATGGTCAGGTTCAATTTCAATCTCAACAATTTCAGCCACAACTGCCAGGAAAATTGTTCGGGATGCAAAGAAAAACCCACGAATAGGAGTAATGAGACCAAAATTGAACTTTATGGCCACAACCATGAACGCTGTATTTAGAGAGGAATCAACAAGGTCTATGACGAAAAGTACCATTCCTACTGTGAAACATGTAGTTGGATTGCTGACTTTTTGAGGACGTGTGAGCTATAAAGGCACAGGGAACTTGGTCAAAACTGATGTCAAGATGAATGCAGCATGTTACCAGAAAATACCGGAGGAAATTTTTCACTCATCAGCCCAGAAGCTGTGATGTCCCATTCATGACAATGATCCAAAACACAAGGGCGAGTTGACCTTCACTGGCTACAGCAGAAAAAAGTGAAGGTTCTGGAGTGACCATCTCAGTCTCCTGACCTCAATACCATTGAGCCACTTTGGGGACATGCAGTTCATGCAAGACAGCCCAAGAATTTAAATCTAACTGAGAAATGGTATAGTTGCGTGAGAATGAGTTTGTTGTGTTAATATCTTCAATGAGTAAATCACTTCTCTCACTTTAACCAGTTTATTTCCCCAGATTATGGTGGATAAGCAGCCTCTAAATCCAGTTCTTGTCTGGATAAAAATAAATTTTTCTTCTTTGGTATTCAACAGCAGTTAGCATCCATAGGGTTTCATTACCGCCTAGTTCTCTCATCTCTGTATTCTTATCTTGTCTCATTTTGCCTCTTTGTTTTTCTCTCTCCCTTTTTTTAAAAAGTGCTTATACATCTCAGAGAAAATGAGCTAAGCTCCTGAAGAGCTTCATATCTCAGCCCCACCCGCCTTTCATGTTCATTTCACTGAACAATCAGTTCAAAAGCTTTTTAGCGACTTCAGTGCAGTTTAACAGGATATGAATGTGTCATCAGCTATAGCTGGGAAGATTACATTATGTGTCAGATAACAATGAGGGGGAAAAAAAACACCAAAGTGTTAAAGCAGGGCTGTGCTTACTGACTGGACCTAGAAGCGAACACATCACAACACTGACAAGTTTGCTCAAAAAAGAAAATGTATCTGTGAAAAATAAAAATAAATGTAGTTTGAGCCCAGAGCACAGATTCAATTAAATTACAGGACTAACTGACTACTCTCATAAATGGTTGGACAAATGGAGACAATTATTTCATTCAAACAAAAGTTACCAGTCATTTTTGATTAATTAGTATGATAAATGTCAAATGATCCAATAATGACTTTAGTTTGTTGAGCTGAAATTGTGCAGAATAAACCAATAATTTGTGGACTTTAAACTCTGGTGTCCCCCATTGTTCAAAGGAAAAGTTCAATCCTTTTTCAATGTACGTCATGCAAACTCTGGACTGAAAACCCAAAGTTACACAATACACTGAAGAGACAGACACAAATCTACCAGAAAATGATAACCAATAATGATCCTAATGTTACACTCTGACCCTTTAAGAAGCTGAAATCTGGTTTTCGTTATGATTTTCTTAATCAAAACTATATAACCTGATATACTGTAAATGTGTGCCTTACATTCCTGTGTACAATTAGAAATTAAAATGCTTTGAGACAATTGTTGACAATTGACAATATATACAAATAAATCAATAAATAACTAGAATTTGTATTCACAGTCACAGCGAGGTCAGATGCAGATACAGAGAGTTGATTATGAAATGTGATGTCCCTGAGCTCCAGACTGCCATCAGCTGCTTTGTAAAAAGTTCCTCGCAGCACTAAGAATGAGGACATTCCAGTAATGAGATGGGATATTTAGTGAGTATGAGTCATAGTTAGAAGATGCAGGGCAGGATGTGGGCATACTGAAGTAAACAGAGGAAGTACGTAAGTTGTTTTTAGCAGAACTGCTGCAGGAAAGACAATCAGAACCTGGGACAGTTCCAGCATCAGCACTCTGGACAGCAACCCTGACACTCACAAGGTCATATGTGGATTTCCAATCAGGCTTCATACAGGCTAACTGAGCCCCCTCTTCTCAGGTAAGCTCTGCTGAATGATTTTGAAAAATGCCAAGAAGTGGGCTGAGAGCTGAGTGAGCGTGAGAGAGAGAGGAGAGGGGGGGGGGGGGGGGGCCAGGGCAGTCATAGATATAAGAGCGGGGGGGGGGGGGGGGGGGGGGGGGGGGGGGGGGGGGGGGGGACCAGTGCAGGGGCCATGGTCGTTTAGTGAATTTGACACCAATAGCAGCTGAGTGGAAAATCCCCACCACAGGTGCTCATTGTGAGTACATCACAAAAACAACAAATAGTGTAATGAAAAATCTTATTACATGTTTTGATGGTAAGTATGACTATTGTGTGTTAAGGAAAATAATTATTACAATAATGAGAATATAAATATATCTTGTGAGAAAACTTATAGTTAAAAATTCATGACACTGTCTCTGAGGAAAAATACATGTGACATCTTGCCTGTGATTCCAAAGACAAAAGGACAAAAAAAGTTTAAAAATTAAATAAAAAGATGCAGGAGTAATTTTTCCTCTTCACTTGTGGCTTTTGCTTTTAAAAAAGAAAAAGACAAAGTGAACACTCTCTACAGGAAACGATTATTAATCCATAAACACATTTCCAATGTAATTCATTGCATCCCATTTATGTTATGTCATAGGCATTCAGCAGATGCTCAGGCACAGGATGGCTTACTAACAGTGCAACAGTAAAAAAAATTTAAGACTCAGCTCATCAAAATTGCAAACAGCCAAATAATGAGTTCAGATGGGAACCAGACGAGATGGAAGGCAAATAAAAATCTATGTCCTTGGAATAATCTTGTATTAGCAAAGATTAGAGTCAGAGCTACAAACAAAGGAGTGCAGAATTGTCTGAATATTTAATGTGCTTATCCTGGACAGGAACAAGAGCTTTGGAGATAGAGTTTTTTACTAAGTCTTAGGAAAGGAACCTAAAAAAAGCTTGAATATTTTGTTTAACATTAAATTTATAGACATAATGTGACGGGATACGTTTACACTTCTTTCCTGCTCTTTGCAGACACAGAATGTACAAAGGTGATATTCATTTTTATTTTCATTTTTAGTTCAGTTTAGTTTCTGATCATTTCTTTATAATGTTACAGACATTTACAATGTATTTATGCTAATGATTACTCTCAAATTTCATTTTTTATTCTCGAATTATTTCGATTTTTTCCTAATTCTTCCTAAAATATGGATTTTAATTTGGGTTTATGTCAGCTGGAGTTAGGCACCAGTGCCCCCCGTGACCCTCATGTGGAGGATAAAGTGGTAGAAGATGAGTGAGTGAGTGAGTGAGTGAGTGAGTGAGTGCTCATTTGAAGCTCTTTAAGAGAGTTAAATAAGAGTTCAATTAAACCCATTCAAAGCAGCTGTTTCTTATTTACGGTTTTTAAAAATGTCCCCAAACTGCTTTTTATTCATTGGCAGTAATTGACTTTACACTAATATTACAGTGGCTTATCCTCCTACTGGAAACTGTTAGTTACTGGTAACTAAAACTAAACACATCGAGAATATGACAGAATATGATAAAAGTGGATTTCACATTGAAATTACCTTTATTAAGTAAAACAAATAGCCGAACACTGTATTTCTCCTACTCTCCATGTCAGAAATGCAATAAAACAGCAATTAAATTAAAGTGAACCTGCGCCATCTTTTTTTTTTTGTATGGAACCAATTAGATGCATATAATATTACTCCAGCCAACTGTTTTGGGAAAAAGAGCTGTGCTTAGAGTAGGTGAAGATACACAGAAACTGTAAATGAGCAACTTGTTGCCAACAAAAACCTGAATTTCTATTGCAACGTAATTTTTTCTTGTTTACATACACACACCTCATTGTTTGAATGCTTGGCCTTGTTAATGTGACAGAAAATACTGTATAAGGAAAACAATAATAAGTCACTATATAAAAAAAGAAAATCATCAATCCAGCTCTCCAACATTTATTCACGACACTTTTTTCTGATTATTCTAAAGCAGAATTGCAGATAAACTGCATTATTCTCTGTATAAGTATTAATTTCTGCTACAGCTGGTGTAGTTTACATATAATGTAATTTCCCTCTGCTCTACAAACGAACACAAACGGTGATGGTGATTCTCTTTTTTTTTTATCTGCACATGCAGACGGCTGTTGCCATGCATTCACTTGATTTATAATGTTACAGCTATAAATCTTTGTCATTCGAATTTTACCCTCAAGAAAAAAAGGTTATTAAATCATCTCAATAGTGTCTGTAAATAATATGCTTCAAGTTATTGTTCACGGTTCAGCTGCAGCCATGGCAGCCTCTCTATATCGTGACTGTATTCTTTGAAAAAGACCACGATCACATTTCAGTGAACTAATAATTAACTGAGTGCAATGCAAAATGCCATGCTTATGTTGCATATCTTCTTGGAAATTATGCACAACCTGTACTTATCCTTCTATAGTGTTCCTCTAATGCATGATGGATGGATGAGTTGATCTGATCCATCATGAAGGCTGGTGTGTACAGGCCTCCACAATGGACTATTACTGTCCTAATGGAGCTCAGTCAATGTGTAAGTGAAGACGCCCCACGGGGGTAAACAGAATGATCATTCTCCACTGATGGTGTGGTAAAACCTGCAGCCATGTTTGGACTCAGTTTTGGCACTGACTGCCTAGCAACGGTCACAGCAATTAGCCACGAGAGGAGTCTGTGACCAAATCCAATCTGATCAGGTTATTAGTGAGAGATGAGACACAGAAGAAATGAGTGAGGGGAGACAGAAGGAACAGACGTGGGGAAGAGGGAAGACATGAAGGAAAGAGAGTGTCAAGGAAAAAAAGAAAAGTCAAGTGGGAAATAGGGGTACGATAATGATAAGAAAGTGAGAGGCATGAATGACTTCTGCTTCAATGTCAATTAACACACACACAGAGGTTTTCACAGCTATTCTTTTTGGGCATTTACTGAATTCATTTGGGCAGCCTAATCAAAGCATTATCCCTAACCCTAACCATCACAACTAAATGCCTAAACCCAACCCTTAACCTTAACTTGAAATGAACTACACAACCCTAACTCTAAAAAAATCTTAAACCAGATCTTAATCCAAGTCCCTTCATCAACCAATTTCTCAAAACAAGGTTTTGCCTCATTAGGACCAGACCTTTGGTCCCCTTGAGGATAAGTATGAAGCGGTGACAGAGGTATGACAAAAAAAAAAACAGTATGATGTACACTTTAGACACAGAAACATTTCAGACTGTTTCCTTCTTATTGGGGCCAATCACGCAGATATGCCATGCTAACAACAAGCACAGTTTTTGTGTCGTACGTTGTGTCTGGTGTGTGCGAATTCCATAACGTGTTTTTTTGACACATATTTTCAACTCCTCAGTACATGTGCAATCACAGCACTCATGAATGTCACACTTGATCAAGGTAGCCAATCTAATCCAACAAAAGGTTGGCTTTAAAACTCCAAACCCTGGCTTTTATTGGCTTTTCTCCTCCTTATCAAAATAAAGCAGAGTAATCCACCTTGTTTACCTCTAATTGCCTGTGAGTGTGTGCAGCTCTGGTCACATCTGGAAAAAAGGTACTGTGTATATATTATAGGGCATTACAAACAGTCTCCTTCTCAAGCTCAGACAGGTATTTCCTACTTTAAAGTGAAAGATCTTGTGTTTTTTAAGTGTGGTTTTATGAGATACACTTATTCAGTGCTACCACAGCTGCTCAAAACACAGGGGAAAATACATTTTAGCTACATTAGTCTACGGTGTCTTTAGAATACGTTCACCACATGAACTTGCCATGTGCCATTTTTACTGCATTGTTGACTAGGAAATCACTTAAACTCGTCTGCATCAAGTTCCATAGAGAAAACTGTGGGGGGGTTTTTTTTAGCTCACAGAGTCATGGTTTGTGTGTCTTTTGTTGCCTGTTTGGTAGCTGTCCCTTAACTAAATCTAAATGAAGAATTTCAAACACCAAAGTCACTAAATAAAACCTTTGAACTGACTGGTGGAGGCAGCAGTGGATCAACAATTCCTGTGTGCCATAATGTAAAATTGTTGATTTCTCAAAAAAAAAAAAAAAAAAGCAGCAAACATGTTCTTGAACAAATGATCCACTGTGTGTGCATGTGGCCACCTGTTCCAAATGAAGCTAGTGTACCCATTTGCCAGGTAAAGATTAACCTCTCTCCAAATACAGATTAACCACACACACACACACACACACACACACACAGAGAGAGAGAGAGAGGTTCATGCAGCTATCCTTATTAAAATATGCCTTGACTTCCACTCATTTGACCAACCTAAATAAAACATTATCCCTATCATTAACCAAACATTGGCCTTAAACCAGTTCCTCACTGATGTTCTGCCTCATAAGGACCACTGGTCCTGAGAAGCCAGTGTTTTTACCAGAAAAGGTCCCAGAGAGGTAACAAATACAAGTACACAGCCACACACAATAATTCCTATAGCTAATATACTATAGCTATCTGTCTTCCGTAATTTGTTGTCTACTTCCTCAGTGCAGTGCACTACCTCCATCGCCATTTCTTATGTCAAATTCTTGTAATTAACACTTGGAACTTTGCTCCTGCTGTGTTGAGACAGGAAGCCTTGGAGGGCTTTTCTCTGATCTGTTTCTCTTCCCATCAAGTCCTTTCTAACACTGAACAGGAGCACTGCATTAACAGTTGGACAGGTAAAATGGGCTCCTTTTTTAACAAATGTATACACGCAAGCTGCCAGTGCATTGTGAAGACCCTCATGTCACGCTGCTTCCACACCAAGACCATGTCAGCTTTCAGTTTAAATTTTCAATATGAAAAGTGAAGGTAGCAGCTCTTTGTGGTTCGACCTGCAGGTCTGCTTCACTGCAGCTGTCAATCTGCCTGCCAGTCTACTGTTGACTTTGCTGTCTCCATTTAGCTCAAATTTAGCCCCTCCTTGTTTATTCTCATCACCCAAGAGTGACTCTCTCTATTTTTCTCATTCCTGTAATTGGAAAATAATTGTTTAACTTTGAACAGATATTATTGGTGCTGACATAGTTTAGGACCATATCACATTCAAAAAACTAATAGCAGTAAATCTGTAAAAAAGCAAAGCAAATGGACTTGTTTTTGTGCACTGGGTTCACTCTGGAGAACCATGACTTAAATCAGGCTCCACATACTGTAAGAGTCTGTAGGAAATCCTACAGCGTAACGTTCACATCTCTGCACATGTTAAAGCTACAAACATATCCTCGTTTAATGCATCAGCCTAAGTGAGTCCATCTCTGGTAGCTATAATAACATTGTATTGACTTTTTCCCCTCTACAACTGTTTTATTCACTGCCTGAGCAACATTTTTAATGGACTTTTAAAAATATGCTTGAGTGTGTCGAAATGCAGCAGAGTAACCAATTAGCTGCACCACATGCACTTAAATGCATGTAAAGACAAAAAATAAGATCAATCAGCAAAAAAAAAAAAAAACAGGACAAAGGATGAAGTACAGGGAAATGGTGAAGACAGGGAGCTCTAATTTCACAAGAATAGTATATTGTGTTATGCAGCGACAGAGTTATCTCTCTGGCCAAGTGTTATATGAGAAGATCAGTATCAATGTCTTATATTACTCTGTGAGTTTAAAGTAGGAGGTGAATTAGTTTAGGGACAGTATGAAGCCATATGAAGGTAGAGGCTCTCTGCAAAGTCTTAACAGCTCCAATGTCTAAGTGCCTTTATAAAAAAAATAACTATTTTTACATTTTACTTCGTGTACGCACAAAGCGGCCGCTGCTTAGATATTACAACAGTAAATGGTTAAATGTCCATCATCATTAAAGTATCAATATCTAAAGTGGTCACAGGGCACATATCTGAGTTAGTTTATCTTTGAGTAAAAAGACTATAGCTGCAATCATATAAATTATGTTACCCTGTTCACAATGGAGAGTAAATAGTTAAACATCTAACATGAATAAATTCAAAGACTATACTTGAGAAGTTCATTTCAGTAGCTCAACTCAATATTTGAAATCTTAGTTGAAAGTAACACAATGAGCAAATCACCGAGGCTACATTTTACCTGCTCTGTTTTCAGCTGTTCAGTGTTTAATGCCAAATGAAATCTAATATATACAGTATGTGCTGTTGGAATAAACTTAATCCCATCCTTGCATTAAAGTATATTAGTTTATATGCCCTGGTTATGCTCCATCACACAGTGAGTATTGAACTGACGCTTGACCTTAAAAATGTTATTGCAAATCCAATCGCAATATCAAATTCTTCCATCCTGGCCACTCACTTTCTATTCATTATTATCCTCGATTTATTTATTGTGAAAGCGCTCGGAAATATTTCATTCCATCCCTGTTTTCCTCTAAGACAAAGACAAGTTTGGGGAGCTGCTTGAAAATTGCATCACAAACAGCCTGCGCTCTCCCTCAATCAGAGTCCACTGAACTGAGCTTAATAGCTTTCTACAAACACTGGAGTCTGATAGTTGAACTAACCCCCTGGAAAGGTGGAGGCAGCACAAGGCCAATTTTCCATGAGTGGCCTCCCTGGCAAATAAATGTTTGCGCATCCCAACCACAACAGTCCCACCCACAGACCCCAGACAGCTGACTGGCTCGCATTCCTGGGAGCTCACAAGCAAAAATTGCTGCTTAAACACGACCATCAGACCCAGAGGGTTTTAATTTGACAGAGTGTATACTTTCTTTGTGCGATGTTTATATCACAGCGACAGCCTCATGCTAGGCTGCTCTGTAATTTAGCATCTGTTACTGAAATTATTTTTCCTATTTGCCACAAAGCTTCCATGTTATTTTTTAGGCTTCAACTGCTGTCTCTCACAAGGAAGAGAGTTTAAATGTTCTCATACAAGGCAGAGATGTAGAATGTGAAGCACAAAAATATTCCTAAATGTTATGCATTGAACCTTTAACCCTTGTCTATATTGAATTTAAAGGGATAATTATCAATCAATGCCTTCACCGTGATATGAAAAAAAAAAAATGACCTAACCTTAGAACCTCTGAGGATTTATACTACAAAAGCAAAGAGGCATAAAAGCAATACACAGGGGGAAAAAGACTTTTGGAGCAAAATTCTATTCACCAACTAAAGCAAAATCGACGTCTTTCGAAACAACAAAAGACATAACTCGTGAATCACAGTCACAAACTCATCTGTCAAACATGGAGCCGGCTCTCTGGCATTTACTGATGCTTTCACTGCTGACACCAGCAGCAGGATGAATGCAGAGGTTTACGAGAGCATTCTGTGCCATATATTTCATCATTCAGCAGCACAACAAGCCCAAAACACACAGCCACAGCAACAAGCAACAGAGAAGATGGAATTTCCTCACCAGGCAAAGTCAATCACCTTATGTCAGTCGGACTGAGCTGCATTGCAGCTGCTCATGAAGGAAAATGTCCTCTCATGGATCTATGGATATGAGTTTGGGGCCAGTGCACATCAATGGCAACTTGAACCAACAACATCTAATTGCAAATAACAAAAGTTCAAAGAAAACTTCTCAATAGAAAAATGCAATATAGAGAACATTTAGCCTTATGAGAATTCAAGAAACAAATACAAATTATGTTAATATGAGAACTACATATTCATATTAGTATTTTAGGGAGAGTTTTTACCGCAGCCCTACTTTTATTACCTATTTCTCAATTTAAATTCATAATTTGAAGCTGCAGAGTTTAAACTCGGGGGATTTTTGTTATTGGTCTTTGTGAACAGACACTACTACAGGGTCAACTCTTTTTTTTTTCTTTCTAAATACCTGTTCCTCTTTGCATTATTCTATGTTGCTTTTATAATTTGCAATTCGAATTGCATTGCAGATTAGAATGAGCTATACTGTATTAATCAATATCTCTTGGTTTGCGTGGTGTATTAAAGTCTTTATAGCAGCTATTTTTACACTCACTTTCAGTGAAAACATGGCTGCCAACAGGGCCAGATGGAAAAAGTGTTTTAAGCCACATGACAAACGACTCATCAAATACAATCTACACACATTTATGTCATTAATATCTTAAGAATATATTTGTTTCTTTACCCGCCTTCCGCCTTGAAACTGATGTTTTTAAGTGTCTCATTATCTGCACCAAATTCCATTGAGAAAATGTGCGTTTGTAGCTCACTGAGACACAGGTGCTTACGATTTACTGCTGCCTCATGTGGTTCATTTGTTTCACTTAGGCAAATTTGAACAAAATGGCACATTTGAACTTACTGATGGAGGCAGCAGGAGATCATCAAATACACTGTTATGTGATTTGAAACTGCTTATTCTCTCTATTGACATTGAAAAGTCTGTAAATAGACATTATAGACTCCTGAATGTGTGTAAAGATTACAGTGAGTGAATCTTTTGTTCAGTGGCTAAATTGTGGGTTCTCGCCAGTCACCAGTGACACGGAGAAGCTCCTAGGCTGCTTCTTGGAAACGGCCAAGTTAATAATGAGTCAATACCTCACACACAACAACACTGAACAAAACCTGGACTATCTCTTTAAACCTTTATAACCACCTTACTTTCCACAAAAAATCTCTCATTCAAACAAACACACTCTCTCTGAGCACTCATCAGGCCTGAAGCGTCCTCATCTCCTCGGGGAATTAGTGATACACACTGTGTTTGTATGAATACATGCGTGTTTATATTTCTGATTATAATCTGGGTGTTCCCTGTGGTGCTTGTAATACAGCTCTTAATATATTTTTTGTTCTGTTCGGCTATTCTACTTGTAGCATTTGCTTTTATACTTGTCTGTTTGCTCGAGGGAGATTGAAGCCAAGAAAGAAAAAAAAAACAGATGACATGTATACAGCTGGTGGTGATACATTATCACCCAACTTATGGTTGGTACATGAGGGAGAAAACACACATTTGATGCCAAAAGCAAAATACATAGGCACATTTGTAACCTAACATCTTTTAATAACAATACTTCCCCATACCTTCTTTTCCTGTTTCCTTCCTATATGTTACTCCTTTCCCCTCTTCTTTTTCTACTCTAAATATGCCTTGTTCATCACTCCCCTCTCTTCTTAAACCTTTCCTCCTCTATTTCTCTTTCCTTACATCTAACTCCAGATATTTTCCGTTTACCTCTTTCTATCCTCCCCCTCTCTCTTGTCAGACCTCCCCAGAGACTTTGGCCAAAAGACCAATTTGCTCCCTGATTTTCATTTCTCTTGTCCCTAATTGGTTTGAAGGGATTTGTAGAGTGGGAGGGGCCAGTAAAGAAGCGCACCCTGCCATCTGACGTGCTGCTAAATGTGAGCTGAGTTAATAAATCCTCCTAACTGTAACTGCAGCATGGCATGCTGTCACCTCATTACTGGCTTTGTTTACTCTTTACTTTATTGGATTCAAGACTCCTGAATACAAGGGAAGGGAAAGTGCCAAATAACTTCTGGTTTAACTCACACGCACATGTGTCTGTGTTTCCGCCAAGTCACTCTAAGTATGTGAGCTGCTCTGAGCATAAATAATAATCTTTCTGTCAGTTTAATCTGTTTTTTCTTCCAAACTCTGAACTATAACCATTTGTGTTTAGTTCCTGAGATGGGGACAGATGCAGGTCTTCCTGTCCTTCCAATGATCACAGCAATAAAGCAGCTGAGGTGAGGTCAGGTTCTCTGACAGCTGGAATCTTCCGGTTAAAACTCTTCTGGCATGTCATAACATGAACATCATTGTGATGGAACATAATAGAGGTGTGATGTTAACATATTTCATTAAAATCATGACATAAGGACTATTCCATTTGCTCAGACTCTCTGTTGACACATACAGTAAGTTTCACATCCTGTGAATACAGAGTTGATAAGTGAAAAAAGAATATTGCATGACTGTGTTACTCTGGAAAGGTTTTTTTTTTATATTAACATAATAAAACAAGATATTTCCCTCAAGCAACAAGCTCAAATCGTGCTCACAATTCCCTTAGAGCGTGGAAAAGCCTGTCTTTGATTACTGGCCCAACTCTCTGTAACAACACAGTGAGACAAAGGTCTTTCCTTAATCCTATTTGTCAGTATATACAATACGAGAAGAATTTTTCATTACAGTGCATCAGTTTATTGAAATGCAGAATAAAGAAAAGGAATGTCTTTACTTGCAACTTGCATGACTGACTGCCTTTCTTTGAGTCACCAAAACACACCGTATATAAAAGTTAATAAATCAGAGCACTTTTGTTAGTTTTTCCAGTTTTAGAGAAAAGTGATAGTTCTACAATGAATCATATACTACCATGCTGCTGTTGGGCTTGGCTGTTCTGGCTTAATACCTGTCAGTTTTCTTATGTTCCTGAAGTTGTACTAAAGTGTAATAAGCTTTGTAAAAATTAGCCTTCATCTATACCACATCTAAAACTCAAAATCAGTCTTCAAAAGCTCAAATGAACAATTTAACAATATCCAAAAATTCACAGCTCATTATGATATTCAAGCAATGTGCTTTATTTATTTATTAAAAACAAAAACAAAACAGATATTGGGTTTAGTTTTCACAATGCTATGGCAGTATGGATGTCACTTTTTCCTCAACTCAAAAAAAGAAGGGATATCTTTGAAGGAAAAGCTTGTTGCCTAATATTATTTTGAACATGGTATTTGGAAAACGACAGATCTATGGCACAGATCTGTTCACGTCATAAAGACAAATGGTTACTGAACCTAGAGAATAACTTTAAAAAAAAATCATGTCATTCGTGGTTCAGAATGAACCACATTAATTCAAATTCAACAGGCCAAAAATATTCACTGATAACTAGTGACTTGTTTTGGACGACTGGTGTGAGTGGTGCCCAGGGAACAGTAGTGACCCCAGGCAGTGGGTCATGCAGTACCTCCACTGCTAAGTCAAACAGGGTAACATCTCCTCACTCCGTCTTCTATCGTTAAGTGTCAGTTCAATTTCTCCTCCTGTATTCATCTTTATATATCACTACACTTTTTCGATGCAGCAGCTACACCAGTTGTAGAGTCAGAAGGCAAGGCTGACATTTTACTGCTCTTCTAACTGCATAATGTTGCACTGAAGGAGCCAGTTTGAGTAGGCAGCAGGTGACTGATAGGCAAGCATTTGCAGCGCGAGGAAATTACACCAGTGGAGTGCCATTTACCTCTGCGAGCAGCATTGTGCTTAGGCAGAACTGTAAATCAATTATGTGCCCTACCTCCTTCCATCTGAAATGCCACTAAACACTTTCTCTCCTTTGGCTGAAGGTTGACAGATTGACTCGCCAGTGGGGCCTCTGACTGCAGGAAGATGCAGGTCACTCTGACCTGCAGTGTTACTGAGAAAGCTGCTGCAGACTGAAACATCTGCAAGTTAACAACACAATGAGTTTCCTTTCTAAACGGTGTCCTTATGATTTCTGGTTCATGACAGACAGACAGACAGACAAGAATTATAGCCTCATGACTCAAGTGAACCAAATCTGAGACAGTCTCAAGTCTTTCGCAGCAAATAGAAAGTAAAATCTCAGCTCTGACACAGGTCACAAGTCCATTTTTTAGGCATAGCTTAGGTTTTTTAAAGTGTGGTTGTATGAATTACTGACACATAGTCAATGACGAATACATTGTCCAAGCAAGCAGAGCCAAGGGTCTAATACCTTAAAACTTAAGGTCGACGATATCTTAAGACACCATTTTCCTTTGGTAAGGGAAGCCTTGCTTTGGTAACTTTGGTAAGGGAAGAGTGAATAGATTAGAGATTTTAGTTTTTCCTGCAGGCATAGCCTGTCTAACGGCAAGATAAAGTGCCTAACATACTGTTTTTTTTTAAATATTGTACTCTTAACCAAGTCTATATTTAATTTGGTGAGCTTTTGTTATAGGCTGGAAATCAGGCTGGCTTCCACCTACCTTCCTTATACAGTCACACATCAAAAACTCAAAACTATTCCTTTAAGTCTGTCAAAGGAAATATTAAGTTCAAGTTGAGCTGAAGTTGGTTTGCCGTAGCAGGGGGAAAAGCTTCTTGAAGTGCCAGGATCTTCAGATTTTTCAGGTCCTGTCAACTTTTTAGGCTGCAACTGAAGGCTGCTTGCTTCGCACATTCACTTAAATTTTGATTTCTTGTAAACTATTTTCATCTTACATTAGTGTTCTGTAGCATGACCAGCTGCAGGTCTGTTGCTAGGAGACAGTTGTAAGGTGACAAGGAAATCCCCTGTTGATAAGACAGTCTCCGTTGGCTACGCAGCTGATCAATGGCCATGTAGACTGCACCCCTTGAACATCTGATATTCTGACACAGCTAGTGACTGGAGCTTGTCAGGCCCGTCAGTGCTAAAAATTATTTCATAACAACTTTAGACAAATTGCATCACAAACCAAGAGAAACTGATTCATTTTAATCTTTCTTTTTCTGCAATGCTGAATATATATATATATATATATATATCTTAACTTTCAACTACACAACTTGAGCCTATTTGTATCCAGAATAAAAGGGAAGCACTTTCTTTCCAGGAACAAATGAGTACTTCATTCATGTCATCATAATCCTCTGGCAGTCTTAAATGTATGCTCAATTTAGCACTTTTAAAGATGAAAGAGAAAAGAAACTACTCACTTTTCATCTTCCCGTTACTGCCCTGCATCATTTTGCTTTTTTTTTTGTCTGTAATCCCTAACCAGCCAACCTTCCTTTCCATTTCCATGCACTCCCTCCTCTCAGCTCTACCACCTTTTAGTGTCTTGCCACAACACTTTTTCTTCCCTATGATTTCCTTTTTTTTTAATTTATTGTCATTCACTCATATTCGGCAATGAAATCCTCTAACGGCACCTAAAAATACCAGCAGTTCTGCAGGTTACTTTGGTGTGAAATATCTGTACCACTTCAACTGTCTTTATCAGCTCCGTCAAGCCCTTTACGAAAACCCTCGCTCCAGTCTCCTCTACTCCTCAATATATCATGTTAATCTCATTTATTACTTGTCCTCCATCTTTATCTCTCTCGCAGTTAATCTCACTATCTCTCTCTCATTCTTCCTGTCCTCTCTATCTGGACCAATGACGGAGAAATGGTAACAGTAAACATAAAGGGAGTAAAGAGCTGTGAAGAAAAATCTACTGTATATATGGAGGCTACATTAGTGTAGTGAAAGCTAAAAATGCACATGAAGGGGTACATGATGTGCAATTTGTTTCACAATTATGATTTAATTTAATTAGGGCTGAGGCAGCACATTGACATAACCCCTAACATACTTAAAGGTCACACAGAATGGTCTTTTTGAACCAAAACGAGATTACTGATGTCTACGTAGATAAAATAAACAATATTTATGGTTAAAAACCTCGAAGTCTCTTTAGATTAAGCCAGATTATTGCTGCTCTCTGCCAGCCTCTGAACAGTCACTCTGTTTCTGAGCTAATGCCCGCCCCCCAGAACACTAAGTCTCCTGTGATTGGCCAGCTACCAGCTGACTGACTGCTCCACGGTGCTTCTTCTTCTTCTTCAGGTTGAATGTTCACGCCCATGACCAGGAGTAGCTGTTGGGGAGGGTTCATTGCACGGCAAATGTGCTAGTTACGGAACTAAACTCGACTTTTCAAAACCACTTGCTCGAGCTCAGGTAAACAGAGAAGCCCTTCTTTCTCAGAAGTGGCTGAAGTGTTTATTGTGACACTTTAGTGATGTTTAGATACGGGAAGGACACAGGGACACACATCCGAAATCTGATTTTCCAGTGAATGTCCTCTTTAAATATGTTGACACCATTTCCTTTGGAATCAGAAGATAACATGGCTGCATCCTGTATAACACTAGCAAGAACAATGGCTTAAATTCCTCAGAACACCATGTGACAAAAAAGGCTCTGAAAGTCTTCTTCAGAGTGTTTCCAAAACATTTTATATCTGAATCCACTTATGATGAATGACAAATGACCACAACCAAATTCACAAAATAACTGTGCATAAAATAATACTTCCGACTGTTTTAAAAGTCTTTTATTGTCATGTAAAATATTATTATTATTATTATTATTATTATTAAGTATAATTTTGAACAGGTAATTCAGCTACTTCCAAAAGATGTCTGTTTGAATGAATCATAGCTTCTACACTTCTATGCCTCTTAAATGTGATTACCTTCTGGTTTGTTTGCTCCGCTATGACAGTAAACTGAATTGTATTTGGTTTATGAACAAAACACTTTAGGATGATGTTATTTAAAAGCTTGAGAGATGGATCAACATTTGACATCATTATCTACATTTTATAGAGGAAACAACCAATCGAATAAGTGGCATCAGCAGAATAATCCAATATAAGTAACTGTTAGTACATGTTGGAAACAATTTATGCGTAGGTTCTCATCTTTGCTTCAGACTACAGCCGTTAATATTTTGGGTTTTAAAATATACAGTTTATGTATGTCGCAAATCAAATCATAGAAAAATCACAATTTTCCCTTAATCATTCCCTTAATCAGTCTTACTGCAAAGTTCATTGTCACACAAATACAGATCCATGTCACATGTTGGATTATCAATACACAAACTATTTTTTGGTGGTGATGTCATATTAGTTTGTTGATTGATCTGTTTAAATTTTTTAATTGCCCATGTGTTTTTTTTTTCCTGCACTTCTGCTGTATACACCAACCGATATCTAATGCTGTTTTTCAGCTGTGTTATAGAGGTCACTAAATGGCCGACTGCGGTCCATATCCTGTTAATTTATTGATAATTTCCCTGTTTTGACAGAGTGTTTGCATTTTAAACTTGAAAGCTCCTTGGGTGCCATACAGCAAGTTCAGACCTGAGCTGTAATTCATTTTAGTTTAACACGGCTCATTTAACATGGTTCCATTTTATCTAGAAGTGGTCTTCAATTTAAATGCATAATTTTGTCTTCTCTACTCGTGGAACAACTTCCTCCCCGCTCTTCCGTCTTGTGGCTGTCGCTTGCCAGCAGAAATCACCTATACTGATGACAGAGGCTGATCAATACCCTGCTCATCCTGCTCACACTTGTCAAGTCAGTTCCTCACTAATGAATCCACTTGGACTGCAATCCTCTTTGATAAACTATCTGATTGTGTTTATTGTGCACTTGCCACATCACTGTTGTACTTTTGGAAATGGTGTGCACTTGAAGGAAAAAAAAAAGTTGTACTTCCTTCCCTGTTTTCTTGACTAGTTTCCTAATTTCTGTAGTCAGATACGGAAAATGTCAAATTCCACGAAGATATGTATGTCCAAACCCCTAATGGAGATCGATTTTTCCACAATCTACAATATCAGTGGCAAATGTCAGGTATTGCTGTCTGTCAGCCATTCAGTATCAAAGAGTGAGAGCCTCTCTCTCTCTCAATCATTTTGAATGATATTCAACAGACATGCAAAGAAAAATCCATCATGTAAGAGGCAGAGATACAAATTTCTGCACTGACATTGGCCTTGAGTGAAGAATATAACAGCTGCAGACTGTGTTGCATTCAACATCGAAGATTAAAGGAATGAAGCATCAATAAGATTAGTATCTCCACATATATTGTGTATTGATGATGTACTGTTTATCACTAGTATAACCGGTCACATGTTAGATTTTATGTGTATTTATGAGGAAATGAGGAAAAACTGTGAGATCAGTTGATTCCCAATACACACTCAACAACACAAATGAGTGAGACAATGGTTATAGAATTCCCATGGTGCTTTCTACACTCGTGAGGATTTGCTACTTTGGCCACTCAGGTAGCACATTCATGACAGTGAAGAAACTCTACACACTGCAACTAATCAAGGATCAGCAGTCCCCTGAGCCAATTCTGAAAAAAATGGAAGGCTTAGAGGACAGGAAATACCACACACTGGGAGTGAATTAGAAAAGATGCTAACTGTGGAGAAATTAAAGATACAATCGACAGGATTTTTGTGGTGCCATTGATCTGTAATTCCCCAATAACCTTTCAGCATAATAATCAAGTAATATAGGAGGAAAAAAATGACACTTTTGCACCTCCTCTCTGTTCAACTTACAGCCTATACTAGGACGGAAAGATTTAGCTGAAATGTCTTATTGCAATATTTTTTGATATACAGTATATTACAAATTTGATTTGCAAAATATAATTTAAAATCAAGCTTCAGTTCAGTGTGTGCAAGATACAGCAATACCACATGAGATACCACAAAAATACAAAAGTTTCTAACATTTAAGTATTACATTTTTTTTAAACTGGAATAGAACACAGAACAATAAAAAAAATATAACTATTAAATTGCGGCCTTCATGAATTTCAAATTGCGATTTCAATTGGAAAACTATGAATGAGCGTTACTCACAATTAAAACTTTTGCATTGCAAGAGGCTTGGACCAATCACATGCCAGTTCAGAGAGAGCAGGCACTCAAAGTCGGATGTTCCACTACACCTACTTTCCATAAAACATACATTCAGTGAGAACTTCCCAAACTGCAACGAAAGTATAAAAAGGTTCTAAAAAAAAGATAATAAAATCATATTGTGATCCTGCCCACTGCCCACTGAGCTAATATATTCACGCGCACAGCAGGCAGAGTTCTGTAGCTCCAAGACCTCTGTGCCATTTATCTGAATGAAACATAATAACAATATTGAACTTCTGTGCCATAATTCACCGGAGGCTGTAGATTTCATAGCAGCAGGTTATGATAGAATGCCAACTGGTGCACTAATTACAGTGTTTACCAATAAAAAAACATCAAGTGAACAAAATACTGTAAAAGTATATTAGAACTGGAGGAAAAATCCCTCTAAAGCTTTCATCTTTGGGGATATTTGTGCTTACTTTTAGTTTATTTTATACAACATTGGAATGTTTTTTATTTAATGTGATTGAGATATGAGAAGAAATTGTGCACTACAAGTATTAAGTATTTTAGGAAACTGATGTGATTCAGATGCCAGAAATTAACATGCCAGTTGGCAAGTCTGGAAATAGACCAACATAAAAACAGCTGTCATAAATTGAATGGAATACTAAGATTATTCAGGTGCTGATGAGGTGAAGAAGTACGTATACACACACATACACACTTTTCACTATCATCTTACCCCATGTTCTACTTTTTTCTCTCATACCAATACAGACTAACACATATTGTAAGAGGATTTTCCCAAAAGGAAACAAAGTATTGAATGCTCTGTTTTTCTCCCCTTTCCTCTAACACACAGATACACACATTCACACTCACACCCAATGAGCAGAGGCGTTATCCATTGGGTAATGTATGATTGAACTCTCCTCAGCCTTTTCCCTGCTCTCTCAGTCCTGCCCTGACCTTATAACGATCTTCCACTTGGCACCTCACACAAGTCTGTGTGCACATGTACACAGACACACACACACACAGACACAGTCTCTTTAAATTCCCACACTGGTTCTGTAATGATGTGCAAGACACTCCATGCTCCGAATCTTTGAACAACCCAATTCTCCACTCTGTCTCTATGGAACTGCGTGCGTATGTGTACATGCTATGGAGGAAAGTTCATATCAACACACTACAAACTAACAAAGCAAAGATGGCTGACTTCAGATATTACACATTTGCCATTAGAGATCGGACAATATACAATATTATCGCTCATCATGATAAAAAGCACTTACAATAAGTTGATCGTGGTGAATGTCTTTTACTATAATAATTAAAAAAAAGTGTAAATGGAGGAAAACAATATTTTCACACGAGAGGCTTGAAAATCCTGTATCACTCATCCACATGCAGTCCTTGTGATTTTTTTTTATGTCCCACAAGGCAGAGCAGCACCTTTCATCATGAGTTTCATCACATTCATTATTTTTCTAAAACTAAAAGTGCAGACAACCTGTTGTCTGCTGCTACACCTGTTTTAGTTTAAGAATCTAAAAAAAAAACAATATTTTCTTCAGTGACTGCAATAATATTGTGAATCGCAATTATTTTGTTCAGGGTACTCCAGCCGGGACATTTTTATATCATTTATATCGCCCATTTTCCACAAACCCTCACATACACAACACACAGGTCTGCACAATGATTTTTGGGACACTGACTTTCATCCATCTGTTCATGTGGACAGCCAGACTGAAACATTATCCCCAATCTAAACCATTACTAGTTAATGCCTCAGCTCAACTGTAACTTTTCCACATTTTCATCCTAACTTTTACCAGTTCCGCATGAGGACTGACAAGCTCAGTGTTTGTGCCAGTCAAGGTCCTAAAGAGGTAACAAATACAAGTACACGCACACATATAAATACACACACACACACACACACACACAAGCTTTTAATCACTGCAGGACAACAAGGGAGTGGTAAAGTTTCACCTCTGTGTGTTCAGTATTAATTTCAAGGTCTTCTAAAGTTAGCGTTCAACAAATATCTTTGTGGCTCCCTGAAGAGTCTGATATGGTATGAGTATGAGATGCATCCTGATATTGTTATTTAATAAATTATAAGATATAATTTAAAGAATTGGTATTAATCGATATTAGTGGGTGCTACTTTACTGCAATGACTCACAGTGTCTCCATTTCAAGTGATTGTGGCTGAAAAAAGTGGGACAGAATGCACGTCCAAGTTGAGCTGATTGCTGTTTCACCACCACTTTCTGCAAACTTTCCAGATCAGCAGGTGGCAGTAGTCTGTTACTGTCCCAGAACAAGAAAATGGAAAGTCCAAGACAAAACATTACTGAACAGGGTTTGATCATCCAGCCCTTGCGAGACACTTACTTAAAGCTATATTCCTGAGAATGACTACTGCCGTTTGCAGCCGTTTGTTCAGTTCTGTCAATTCCATTGTTTCTCCTCATGCAGTGATTAACAGCCAATCATAGCAATTTCTCTTTCACTGATGTCTGACAGCCCCTGTCACCTAAGCAACCGATGGTTATCAACAGGCAGGAGATGACTGCTCTCTGTGTCCCAGCCCTGCCATGGTTTACTGTAAAAGTATTGATGTTCATTGCTTTGTCCAGTTACTTTAATGCTTTTTAAAGTGACTCAACATGGAGTGTATTTATTGATGTTCTCATACACTGACAAGATTTACTTTTGTGTCTTGTGCATTAGATGGTATATACTGTGTTGTACTCCTGGCTGCACTGCTGATGGTCTGCTAGTGATGATCATGTCTGGTGTGCGTGTGTGCGTGTGTGTGCACTGAAAGATGCATTAGAGCTGTGCTGAGGCAGCTCCACTGAGTCCCAGGCATTCCCTGGACATCTCTAAGTGGTTTTCTTTGAGAGCCACTGCCTGGCAGCAAGACCCCATTACTGGTAGAGATACACTGTAATAAGACTGAGACATTCACACGCACACACACACTTACTTTGATACACACACTGACTCACACATATTGAAAAAGGGGACGCTATCTCTGCTTTTATTCTCACCTAACAAGTAATCACCACACGACGAAAATAAGAGCATGACGGCTGTATCTACATTCTCACATATACTGCAAAAAAATATGATTCTCACATTCCAATTTAGTTGGACAATTTTAAGCTTTGACAATGACATGCATTCACAGTGGCCTCGCTTCAATAATCTTATAGAATGTCTAAGCATTTATATCAATCCACAGTCTTCCTAATTTATGAAGGAGTTGGGCTGCTGTGTTAAGTCTTCTCCAGCACATCACAAACATACTCAATGAGGCTAAGGTCTGGACTCTGTGGCAGCCAATCCCTGTGCGAAAAATTATGACTTGTGCTCCCTGAATATTTTATTCACAATATGAGCCCAATGAATTCCAGTATTGTTTTTGCAACTGGAATTTCAGTGAATGTCACTCATATGCACTGGGCTTTATTGTCTATTTTTCTAGAAATGGGAACATCCATATATTCATTTTCTACCACTTTATCCTCCACAATAGGGTCACGGGGGAGCTGGCGCCAATCCCAGCTGACAGAGGGCAAAAGGCAGGGTACATTTTGGACAGGTCACCAGTCCATCACCAGGCCAACACACAGAGATGCACAAGCATTCAAGCAACAGTCAGTTTAAAGTGTCCAGTTCACCTAATCGCCAATTTTGCATGTTTTCGGACTGTGAAAGGAAACTGGGGTCCCTGGAGAGAGAACCTATGCACACACAGGAACCTGCAAATTCCACATTGAAAGGGCCTCGGTCAAACCAAGATCTGAACTGGTGACCCTCTTGCTGTGAGGCAACAATGCTAGCCAATGAACCCACATGTGACTAACTGGTAACATAAAACCAGTGTGCTATTTAAGACCTAAAATTAGTGATTGAGATCATTAAATCCAAAGGAAAATGTTCACTGAGGTTATAAGTCAAGTGAGAAGTAAACATTCATTTTCCCATAGATGTGGGAAGACAGGTGTGAACCCAAAATCACGACAGAGTGGCACCAAACAGTTCAGTAAAAGTTCACTTTTATCAGGTCAGGCAGGCAGGGTCAAAATCAGGCCGATCAGACAGTCAGATCAGGCAAACAGAACCAGAACTGCAGGCAGGAATCCTGAGGTCAAACAAACGAGCAGGTAGGCAGTCAGACAGGGGAAACAGAGGTCAGGTGAGAACAAAGCAGGTCAGGAACAGTCAGGCAGAGTAGTGAACGCTGGAAAGCTGGACAATAATGCACAAGACAATCTGGCAGAGAACTGGAAGTGACTGGTTTATATACTGGGAGGCTGATTAACTGCAGGTGCAAGGAAGAGGTGTGGAAAACAGGACCGGCAGAGGGTGGAGTAGACCAGGCAGCGACAAAGTCTTTGGTGTCTTTTAGCATGGTGGGCCACCAGAAACGCCTTTGGAGAAGGGCTGCTGTGCGACTGACCCTGGGATGAGCGAAAGTCCCTATTGGAGGACCTGGGAGTGAAGGCCAATGTTGTGCCAATGTCATAGTTCCTTTCGGTGGTTGAGAGCTTCCAAGAGAAGAAGGCACAGGGTTGGATCTTTTTGTCCTGAGCAGATCATTGTGAGAGCACAGCCCCAACCTCCGTGTCCGAAACGTCCACCTCCACTATGAACTGGCGAGTGGGATCAGAAAAAACCAGGATGGGGGCCGAGGTGAAGGGGAATTTCAGCTTCCGTAGGGTAGCAAAGAGAAGCCTGTCTCTCATTTAGTAACAACTGCAGAGACTTTCATTGTTGGATCACGGACCGGCTTTGGTCCCGTCGCCAAGGGTTCAGCTGCTGCTACTTCTGGCTTCCAACGCTCGTCTGCCTCCACCAGAGCATTACTCTGGGGATCCTGGGGCTTGTCGTCCGTTCCTAGTGCAATGCTAGCCAGAGACTGGGGAACTGCAGTGTGGGAGAAGCAGTCCACGACCTGTTTATCAGCCGAGAGGTTCGCTGATGAGTTGGTAAGCTGGTGGTAGTTTATCTTACATCCTTCTTTCTCAGCTTTACTTTTCAAAACAAAATAGGACCACATTCAATGTGGTTGATTAGGATAACAAAGAGGTTTCCATCATGTTTCCTTTTAGAATTTTTTTTTTTTGTATTTAATCATTTATTTTGCAATGGTATCATATTGAGTGTCAAGAGTCATTACTGAATTTATGGTATCATGACATCGCAAGTGCAATGTCTAAGTTGTCTAAGTATGATCCCGCCATCACTCAACATAATTTATAATTGCTTCCTTGCCTCTATTCTTCATTCTGTCCGCCCCATCCTGTATTCTAATGCTTCTTATCAGAAACATTTACAGGCTGATTGATGCTTAATGCCATCAGCTGCACATACACACACTACATGGCTGTAATAGGATGACAGAACACCAAGACAGCGTTGTCTTCCTGTCATCTCATCTCCCTCCCAGACACATCATTAGCTCACAGCAGATTAGTCTGTCAGAAGAAGAAGAAGCTGGAAACTCCAAGGATAGGAAGTGAAGATATAGTTGTACCTCTATCAGCGTCTCAGGGGAAAGTCAGGTGATAGTGGAGGCAGGAAATGGAGTTACACTAAAGTCATGCTGCCCAGATAGATTACACCTCAACTTTTTATATTCTAAACTTTGACCTCCTTACTAAGGCTTAATAATTATTTTTTTGGGAACAAGGCACTGATTATAACGAAATGCATTTTAATAAGTTGAGAGTAGTGAAGTTCCATTAATGAGATAATATTGAATGGAGAAAGTTTCAGGTGAGTGACTTGAAAATCCTGCCACCCCTGATTTACATTGAAATGCTAGAAGGGGATTATTTTGTTTAATATTCTTCTTTTCATTGTAGAACATTCACATTTGGGTTCCTATCAAAAAAAAGTTACATAGCTATTTTAGGAAAAAAACACATTTTTATATTGCAATAATATCATCAATGCAAGCTATTTTGATTAGGACAATTGTAATATTAAAAGCTTCATTTGCCCTATGCTCAATTATAAAAATATATAAGCTTCACTATAAAACATTAATTCCTGATGCAGGTCCGAATAAATAACTGGGAATGTAGCTAGACTGTATTTTTTACAGCAGTTTTCTTTCCCATTCATGACAACCCTGATTATCTTCCCTTCCCGAAGTGAAGTGCAGCAAAGAGCAGCAAAATGTGGGAAGAGTTTTAACGCAGGAAAGACAGGCAGTAGGCATGTTTACAGGAAAAACTAGTTGATAGTTGACTGAAATAACCACATAACACCAATCTCTCTCATCTGATGAGCACAGACACTCATTTCATACAAGACAGATGAAACTCTCTGAACTGACACTGACATTTGTTCGTTTATTGCTTGACCCTCTTCAAACTATTTCCTTTTGTCAGGTTAATTTTAGGTATAGAAATTTGTTGCCGGTGCTGGAAAAGTGACTGCTCCATTGAAAGGAACTGCATACAAAGCAGACTTAGTGGAACAGTCAATATGTGCATCCACTCTCTCTTGCTCTCTCTCTGAAATGCTCTGTGACTGGTCAAATCCTACATGATGCAACAATACATATATGACTGTAAACAGAGCTCAGAGGAGTTGTAGAAGTGTTGTTCTCTCTCTCTCTCTGATCACTTGATTTATTATTCTGAAATAAAGCTTGTAGATCATAAAGTGTGCCTCTCTCTGCTGTCAAAACCCAACCAATATAAGTTTACCTCTGCAAACACATGGGAAAATTGTTCCAAATGTTTAAAATGAGGCTTAATTACACCACATAAGATTAACTGTGGTAAATTGTTCACTTTTTTGTGGTCTGATGAATTTAGTCAGGGGGCCACTGTCCCTTTCTAACAAATTTATACCAAGTTAAGTTTTTATCACAGCCCAAGGCAACTTAATCCACCTTAATCTCCTCAAACAGGCAGCTGTCAAACTGAATCAATAGCTGCAGGAAAAAAAAACTGCATGTGGAAGCTGTGTGTGCACTTGGACCTCCATAATACTGGTCTTTCTGCATATAAATGTGAATCAACCTGAATTCTTGGTGAGAATATCAGCAAAAGAGAGGACACTGACCTGCCGCTTGGATTCACAGGCCAAAAACGTGCACAACGTACAGCTGAGTGTCACCCAACACTGCTGCCAATAACTCGGCAAGAAGAGAGGCTGAAGAAGAGCGATGGATACGAAAGAGGAGATTAAGATGCATGATGTCAGTGTGAATAAAATGGAAGACATACAGTAAATGCAATGAAACATTCGGCATAAACAAGATGCATGCATTGATCTCCTCAGACGGCACTGAGTTAAGAGCAGCAGGACACAGCTTGATCCCGGGAGGTCTGTCCATTCACAGATAACCTGGCTGTGCCAATCCTTAAGCAGCCAAAAGCATGATTACACAATCACAATAGATACAGTGCTCTCTCTCTCACACACACACACACGCACACACACATACACACTTCTCCTTCCTCCAGGTTCCTGTGCCCTGCTTTTTCTTTGTACAGTGTCAACACACAAGTACAACCTCACAAAAATGACAACACTCCTCTACATTAATCAGCCAGTCACAATCAATATACAATCAGACAGAATTAGAAACCTGGAACACAATCTAGACAAGAATATTTACACAACATAACACAAGAATATTTCTTTCTCCTTTCAGTCTGCTTAAAAGGGAATTTTGTCTATTACATAACAGCATTTTTTATTACTCTACCTATGTTCACATTAAAGGTGTAAATTTAAAATTACATTATTTCATTTGACAGAAATTGAAGATAAAGCAATGATGCTGTATTTGTATTAAATGTACAATTGTATGAATTTCTATTTTTCATTACTTTTAAAATAAAATTACCTTTTCATACTGTATTTATGCGGAAGCAGGGTCAGCTCTACAGAGGCTGTCATTTTGGACCAATACAATATAATATGTGTTACTATAATAGCTCATAATGGACAAACCTAAACATCTTTAGATTTTTTAATGCTAAATGAAGGCTCCATAGATATTCCAACACACTTTGGAGTGAAGGTAAACTGAGGGATATTCAGCTGCAACATGAAAATCTAATAATACTGTTGCTAGATATTTTTAATCATTTTTGCTTGAACCTTTTTCATCTGACTCTAACATTATTTACTGTATTGCTTGTTTTTTTCTCTTCTTTTATTCCTTCTATTTTCTTTCCTTCTATTTTCTTTTTTCTATTTCAATGATTAATATTCTTAATTTCTGCTTAAAATATATTTACAGCGTATACATATACACATACAGTATATAATTTAACGTCTTATATTCCACTATATGTACTTTGAGTTACATTACCTTAAAAGTGCTATATAATTTGAGTCTGATTGATTGATTGATACATTCATTTTTTCATTCAGTGGAGAATTCTTTTGTAATACGTGTGATATCAGCCTAAACTAATCTGTCCACAGCATCTGTTTCGTTCCACACTGCTGAATCTCAGCAAGCCACAGTCCGGATCCTGAGCGGCAATGAAATAAGGAAAGTTCAGCCCCAGGGTGAATGTAATCTGGTGATTTGATACATTTGTGTTGAACACTGGGCAAAGAGCATCACATTTGCAGTATATTTACTCAACATTTGTTGTCCTCCACGTTGTGTGAAAGATACTGCAGAAGCATGCAAAAAAGTGCAGTTCAATTTATTTGATCAACAATGATTTTTGTTCATTGAAAATACTGTGTAAGGGGAAAGACAAGATAATGTTCTTGCTCTGTATACATGTTTATTAGATTAAATGCACCAAAACCCATCAAGTGCTATTAAACAGAGGAAGAATTTTTAACACAGCTTTTTCAAACATCCTAGAATCGACTATTGACTATTGACTATTGACTATTAGCATCCCCTGATAGTCAATTGTGTCCTTTTTGCTGGATAACAGCCTGCAGTCATTTGTTGTAGTTTGGAATCCCAGCCCATTCTTCTTTGGCAAAGAAGAAGCTCCTCCAGATTTGATGGCCTTCTGGCAAAAACCTTCATCTTCAGTTCACCCCATAGATTTTCAATGGGATTTAAGTCAGGACTTTGTGCAGGCCAGTCAGTAACGTTCACTTTGGTCTTCTGGA
This sequence comes from Brachirus orientalis, assembly GCA_016785285.1. NCBI lineage: Eukaryota > Metazoa > Chordata > Actinopteri > Pleuronectiformes > Soleidae > Brachirus > Brachirus orientalis. The sequence goes on from JAFBJR010000129.1 coordinate 3,902,188, forward strand.
GGTAGTTCTTCACCAGGAGCGACGTATGTTTTGGGTCTTTGTCGTATTGGACAAGACAAAGTGACGACCCAGACCCAGTTTTGCTGCTGACTGCTTCAGGTTCTCTTTCAAAATCTTCACATATCCTTCTTTCTTCATGATTCCTTCCACCTTTAAGCATCACCACAGCATAATACTCTCACCACTGTTTTTCACTGTGGGGACAGTGTTCTTTGGGTTATACAACTCTCCCTTCTTTCTTCAAAAAGAAAGAAGGGAGAGTAACCAATGGTTCTATGGACAAAGAGCTCTAGTTTCATCTCAGCTGACCAAAGAACATGCTTCCAGTTTGCATAATCTGTGAAAAATTCTTTCCTCTGTTTAACAGCACTTGGGAAATACCTTAAAAACAATGAAGTTATCATAAACAAATGTATTTGTTATACCAAATATTTTTCTTTGTAGTCATGTTTCTGTCTTTCATGCTATTATAAAGATAAAGAGACATCTTTGTTACTTTTTCAGACTGTTAGAGAACAAGGTTATTAAAGCATTCATCTCACCTTTTCTTTTAAATATTTTTTGTCCGATGATGTTCTATTGTTCTAATTTATTTATTTATTTTAGGTTTTAAATGCTGAGGTAAGATGTGGGAACAGATTTTTACAAACCTGTGAGTGTATCTGTTAAAAGCCACTATAAAATGGCATTATTTTATACATTAAAAATTACAGTATATACCCTGTACAGGGTATGAAGCAGCCACCCAGTGCATTTCCGTTATTCACGTATCTCTCCTTTTCTACCAGATAAAAAAGAAAAATGGAACAAAACTGTTATAAGGTCAGTCTGTCATCAAACTTTCTATGAATGAATACAAACACAATCATTCAAATTAAGAAATAACCTTTGTTACAAAAGATTTAACTTGGCAGAGATTCTCTTCATGACAAACGACAAAAGCGTTTCTAGTTATTTTCCATTATCAAATTGTTGGGTTTTTATAAAGAATGAAGAGGCTGATTTGTTCCAGGGAGTTGAGTTTTGCAGAGTTCACCTAAGTGAGTATGTGTTTTTGAAGGTGAAGTACTTTAACTTGACATTATGTTGCAGTGACAGTAACACATGTTCACATATGAAAAACACACTGTTGACACCAAAGAAATACATCAGCCACTGCCACTGGTTAACGGATCACTTCATCCTCGAACCCACGAACGTTTGCAGTGAATTTGAAAGCATTCCCCACAATGTTCCTGAGGTATCGCATTCACAAGAAAGGGAAGTGACAGACCAAAAACATCAGGCCTCCAGCAACAACTGTCACTGAGACAACTAAACAAAAGTTAGACAGACCCTAAAAACATTTATCCAGAACACATTCCAGTACTTTTATATGAAACACCTTCATGTTTCAAAAAAAAGCATTCAATGTCAAAGCCAAATTAAATGTTCAGGCTTGTATAACCACAGCATCAAAATAAAGAAAGTACTGTGTGACCATATGTAAACTATAGTTTTAGGGTTATTCTGTCGAGTATTCTGTCCAAAAAAATACAAACAGGAAGGTACACTGGCTCTGTTTTTTTCCCCTCACCTCTCTGTTCTGCATTCAACTGAGCATGAAGTTGGGACTAGAACATTTCCTGGCTTAAGAAACATCAGCCAAGTTAACAGCCATTCATAACTGACCAGTAGTGGCTCCATCGGATGAGATGCTTTATTGATTGTCTATGCATAAATTATCCCTCCGTCCAATCATCTGCATCAATACCTGCATGCATTGATCGGTTCTTATTTGTATTGTCAAATGTGCAGATTACTACATCTCTAATCCAGTTCAAAATGCCGGGTGAGCCAAATCAATGTTGGAGTTACTGCACAATAATTTCAGATCAATCAAAAACGGAGGTGACAGGAATTCAATTTGTATGTGACGCTTTAATGTGATGAAAACATGACTGAGGGAAGGAAAATTTCAGATGAGGCAACACTATGTAACTGTTATCTTGCAGCCAGCGTTTATCGTGGGATTGTGATTAATCCCACTGCTTGTCCAATATTCAAAAAGGCATTTTAATTCTATCCCCCCCCCCCCCCAATTCTACCCCCCCCCCCCCCCACCAATGTCAGCAATGAATTCTTGGTGAGAATCACTGAATGTCTTGTAAGAAACCCAGAACAATATGGGACTGTGATGGATGCTTTCAAAAGCTACAGTAAGCACACAGTGAGCACAAACATCCACCAAGGACATTCAGTTTTTCACACTCACAATATGCTCCTTTATCTTGCAAGGTTGACTATTCTTTTGGAAAAAAAGAAAAAAAAGAAAGAAAAAAATGGTCCTGAATCTGAAGCCTTGTCCAGATCACCACCAAATTCAAATCATTTCACCACAACCTATGTCTCCAGAAAACCTACACGGCTCACAAACACAACCAAAAGCCATCAACTCCCTCACAGATTTTACTGATGACACTGACTTGAAATATAGCGATAATATCATATCATGACTTAAATATCATGATAATATCATACCATGGCGCTCAAGTCTCACACATTTCACTTAGTTCACACCCTCACACGACACACGTGACATTTCTCACGCTCAGTAGTGATAAAACTCACATCTATGAATGGATGATGCAAAGGCATATGTCTCGGCGTGGTCTATTCGTACAGCTGCGAACACTCGTTGCACGACTTCAGTTACAGTATATCACTTAATTTATTATAATAGCGGCCCATTAAAGTCTAAGTTTTAAGGTTTAAAGAGTAAAGAGTATGAACTTAACTTTTTCCTTTCTTCAGTGTTCTTGTTGTATATTACTTTTATGTCTTGCTCATTTTTGTGTTTATTTGTCAAATATATATTTTACCTTGAGTTTTTCATTTAAGTTTTTATTTTAAAAGGTTAGCAGATAAAACTCAGGTAGGTTGGTACACAGGTAGGAAGGTAACCAGGTGGTTGGTAGGTAGGTGCCGTATGTAGGTAGATAAGTAGTTGGGTAGGAATGTAGGGAGGTAAGTAGGTCAGTGGATTGATATTTAGGTAAGTAGTTAGGATTATCTTTCCTGATTTGACTGTACTGTGTGATCTGTGTACATCATTGATATAACAAAGCAACTTGCACTTCCTGTGTTTAGCAGCCGAGTGTTTCTTCACACTGACCTTGATGAGAAGAAAAGAGAAGAACAGAGGCACAGTCTGAGGGATGGTGATATTGTTAAGCTTTAGCCTGGGACAAACACACTCAGTGAAGGCAGGGGAGGTATTCTTTTGTTTTTATGTGGCTGAATTTATGCTTCTTGCCAACTGAGTTTACACTGAATGCGTTTGAACCCTGCTCTGTGACCACACTGCAGCCTCACACACTAAACATTATTAACTCATATGCTGTAAAATCGATTAAGATCCCAAAAGAGCATAAAAAGAACAATAGGTCAAATAAATGCAGTGGTACAGAGGCAGGTTTCCATCAAGGCACACTTTCCCCTTGGTTTTCTTCAGTCAGCTAAGTGTTGAATAGCAGCTGGAGGGGAAAACATCCAAAACTACTGTAAGTCCAAAAGCACTGAAGCTTATTGAAGCATTAATGGAGGCAGTTTATAAAAGGGTAGAACAATTAACAAGCCAAATTATGACAATGTGAAGAGACCAATGATTAGGTTTTGATTTGTATTTCTATTAATCTTGACACAGATTTTTATATTTCTGTGCCCCTCTGTCCCAGTGACATACACCAGCCGCGCGATGATATCATATTCATACTGATAAATCTTCTCAACCTCCACTGGTGTCTGCAGCAGAGGTCAGACCAAGATCATCTCGAACTTCAGATCGCACTCCAGCATAACCAAAGTCAAACTAAATTATTTTGCTCCAATTTATGGTTTATCTTACAAAAGTTTTAAAAAATCAATCAGTCTGTTGTCAGTGTTGGGGCTAGGTTAAAAAAATCTATTTGCTGATTGCCATTGATCTACATTGCAATGATTGGATACCGATTTGTAAAACTGCAAGATTAGTAAATATTAAAGGCTTCTTCTCTACTGAAAAAATATACATATTTTAAAGTGATTATACAAACATACTTGTGGGTAGCATATATTGAATTTTGGTCAATGAATCCAGCAAATAAATGTGGCTAACTGGACCTTTAACAGATTTTAACTTGTTATTACAGACTTAAAGCTGTAATCCGTAACTTTTCTCACTCTGTGTTTCTCAGTGTAGCAGTGTGGGTGACATTCTTGCAATACACTTACAAAGTAATTCTTACAAAGCAATTTGTGTCAAGGCAGAAAGAGGCAACATGATCACGGAGCTGGTAAAGTGAGTCCACTGCAAACAGCATGGAGTATGAATGAAAAAAAAAAGAAGGGCCCCCAAAAAAGTGAGTTCTACTGCTATACACTCAAACAATGCCTCAGTCATGTCTGATAGTATTGCGTGACCGAGGCTGTTTTCATATAAAGGATGGAGCATACAAATAATGTTGCATTGTTTCTGTTCACAAAGACCAAACAGAGGCTGGATAATAACAGCAACAATCACAAAACCAATCACTAAAAGCGACAGACTGCAGCTTTGACTAAACTCCTCAGAGGTGAGACACAGTTTCAAGTGTAGTGCTGCAATGCAGGCCACTTAATACCACCTAAGAGGATGATTGTGTTTTTACACCCAGCTTCAGAAGAAACTTCACCACAGACATGGACAAACAGGACATGGAGCTTGACTCAAAGTTTGAGGACCTCAGTGCCGGCACAGAGCTAAGACAGCCGAGGAGTGGGCATTGATCGTAGGCATTCTTAACGAACAGATGCTTGCACAGCGCAAACAGCAAAGTCTAACATCCACAGCAGACAGCAGCACTCTTGGCAGTCTCTGAGTTTAAATGCCATGAGGGAGAGGACTATATGAGAACTGTCTGGAGCAGTATAAAGTAGAGACTATCATCAGTGTGGAGGACTGTGCCTTACATTTGTGGCCCAGACATTGAGAGGTGCACAACAAGGTATAGTCTTCACACAAGTACATGGCAACATCTGCCACATAAGTGCATTTGTGGGAGCTGGTTTTCTCTCTCTGGAGATACTGTGCACAAAGAGCGAGTTGCCTTGTCACATGGAGTTTTACAAAAAAAAAAAAAACAATGTAAAGTGAGGGAATTTAATCTAAAAAAAACAATCCATAAGTCAAACCTGCTGCTGTTGAGAAATTACAGGCTCTAAATTTACAAAAACCTGTTCTTTGATTGGGTTTTTTTTTTGTTTGTTTCTGAATGACATTTATAGAGAAAGACACCATAATATGTGTTAAATACTTATTTTTTACAATTGTATTCAATATGAAACAGCACTGATAGAATTACCACCTCACAGATGCAAGTCTCCATCAACCAGTCAAGCTTTACATCCATTAAAAAACTTGAATTGAATGAATTTATTTTAATAAAAGGCTAAGAGTACTTGGTCATAACTAGTGTATGGTGATTAAAGGTTCCACACGACTTAGGACTGAAAACAACTTTAGTCCACCTTTATAAATCAGTGCAGCCAATGTATGATGCAGATTTGTTTTGATTCATATGTTTGGCCTTTTTTTTTTAAATATCTAATAAAACTTAACAGTTAAATAATAACAACTGACAAATAAAATTACTTTACTTAAAGAACACACAGTATATTAAATAACATTCGCCATGTCGGCTTCACACTTGGAGGATGTAGCCTGGACTGTTGGGACACATCAAATGATACAGGCAGAGGAGGAAGAAGACATGACAGATGACAAGGAAGAAGAGGAAGAACATGGACGGATACCTCTGTCCTGATCAGAGAGACATGATGCAAATGAAGAAAATCACACACTTTCATTATGTTGTTATGCAGGATGCCATGCACACTACAGTTACAAATGTTTGTACATCTGCTCCTTAACTGTGATCCCAGAGGGCTATTTAACACCTGCAGATATTAAAAATGTAAATGTCACAACTTATCACATCTTATTATGTTGTTGTTGCTAATTCGTTGTAAGACGATCAACCTTTTAAACTGTGGGACATTTCCCCTCAGTCCTCTCTAGCCCACCACATATGACTCCCGAAATTAAGCATGTCACGCCATCTTGACACCTCATACCTGTCAATTACACACGCAAACACCCACTGAGGGATTACATGGGTGTGTGATGTCACATAAACAGCCTCCCAGGATGTGGCCCCAGGTGATTTATCAAGAGCCTCAGCAACGCCACAATAAACTAGCTTGTCAATACAATCATCGCTTGTGCCAGCGCACACTCTCTCACACGCACACAACCGCTGAGCTATTCACGGCTCCATCTCTTGCCAATGCTCTGTGTGACTGGCGAGACAGATACACACATCCATCTGCTTTTCATTGCTCCATTCTGGCAGTCACTCAGACAGTCCAGCGATGATAAACAAGACAAGGAATCGAAGCGCTCACTTTCATCCTCCTCTCTACTCATTCTCCCTATACCCACTGTTTGCCCTTCTCGCCTCTTCTCCCCACAAGCCTCTTTGTCCAAAATCAGCTTCCTTCTTGTGTTCTAAAAGAAACAAGCATGCCGTTGCACAGATAAATTCACCGTGCACAGGTAGCTGGACAACAAACTAACAAACACAGTAGTCTGGCAATCACTATGACAATGCAGATCCTGTGACAGTACAAATCCTGTTTTCCTGTGAGGAGGCAGCTACTAAAACACACAACAGCTGATTTATAGAGATGAATGTTTAACAGTTGCTGTGAGTTTTAATTCAACTGTTGTTATTATTCAAAGGTTTAAATTGACAGAGGATGTGCAGGACTGACTAAAGTTAAGTGTGGCCTCGGTCAATTTTGTGCCAATGCACAAAACTGAAGGTCGAGAAACACAAGAAATGTTTCCGTTCCCTGTCATGAACAAAATATTGAAAATTGTGTGTGTGCATGCATGCATGTGTGCCTTAAATTAATCAACTAGCTAATAAAAGTGTCAGAATGGTAAAAATAATGGTCATTGTATTTTCCTGAGGTCCAAGATCACTTGTCACATTGGAACAGCTTAAAAATCATCCAGGTTTTGAAATAATTGTAGTTGTACTCTATAAGAAAAGACTAAAACGTCTAAACACATCTTAAAGGCATATATGCTCATTTGGTTTTACTTTTTTCAGTCTGTGTCATATATGTTATTTAAATTTTTGTGGCAGATTCTATTCGATTTTTAATACCTGTCTGAAGGAGCGTTTGTGTGTGTGAAGCAGCAGAGGCATTTATCCCATCAAACAACAGAGAAACACAGAGCGAGATGTGTGGAGCTGATTGTCAGCATAGTGTGAACACATTTGACATTTGTATGACATTTCTTCATCTTTAAAGGTACTCTACGTTTATCATGAGGAATCCTAGATACATGTATATTTATTAAAAGAACTATAGCTAAGTGACCTTTTATCCAGCTCACTTTACTGCTATTATTTACACTACTACGTAGTACATTATCCACAACCCAATAATAATAACAAAAAGAATCAATTTTGAAAGATAATTTCAGATTCTGTGGTGTAATGAGTTACAGCAACACTGAAGAGGCTCATTTACTCCCTGATGAAATCACAGCGCCTGCATTTTTGACAGTGTCACTGCTAATTAGCCAATCGCATAATTCTAGCAACACACAATATTCAACACCTCAAAGAGCTGGACTCTTTAGAAATGATGCACATCACTTAAAGGGACAGTCTGTACAATTTATTGTTGAAGTCGTTGCAGCTGAATAACCCTCACCTCACCCTTCCCGTTGTAGCCCGCTGTTGCATCAAAACCCAAATGATCTTTAGTTTGTCTATTGTAAAAACAATGAGTAGCTTCTCATTTCTTAAACAACCATGTGGAAAGACACACCCTGTGGTCGTGGAAAAGATGTTAGTCTGTTTGAGAAGGGTCAAATCATTGGCATGCATCAAGCTGAGAAAACATCTAAGGAGATTGCAGAAACTACCTAAAATTGGGTTAAGAACTGTCCAATGTATTATTAAAAACTGGAAGGATAGTGGGGAACCATCGTCTTTGAGGAAGAAATGTGGTCAGAAAAAAAATCCCGATTGATCGTGATCAGCGATCACTTACATTTTTTGGTGAAATCAAATCCAGCTGAATGAAAATAATTTAAATAAATAACCAACTTTTAACACAAATTGAAACAAATTTTACCGATTGAACGTTTACAGTGCTGTAAGGCATTATGCTGAGGCTATACTATACATTATAATTAAATACAGTTTCTATTGATTATTTTGATAATTACAGGTTACAAGGTGAGACACCTTTTGCTGATTGAGAGGTCTGTATCATTCATCATGGGTGACTGGTTTATTGCTACCTTGTTTCTCATTTCCTCCCTATGAGCTGCCCTAACATGCTAAAGCAGGCGTGACGAGTGGGCTCTGTCACCCAGCAGCAGAAGCATATGATCACAGGCACAAAGACAGGCCAGAGAGGCCATTGGCAGGAGAGAGAAAGAGAGAGGGTGACAGGTGAGACGGGGATTAATACCAAACATGTAAAAAAAAAAAGTGAAACAATATGGGATAAAAATAGAACACGGATGCAGGTAGACAGGTGGAAAAAAAAAAAGAAGAGGAATATGATGCAAGAGTGAGACAGAGGAAGGGAAAGAAGGAGGGGGCAGAGAGAGAGAGAGATTATGTCCGTCCTTGTCCAAAGAGGATAATGAGGTGAGTGGAGCTGAGCCGACCCAGTGTGGTAAATCCCAGTGTGCACCTGGTGCCAGTGAAGTAAACACACAAACCTGACACAAATCTGTACGGCTGCACTTGTGTGGACCCTCCTTCCTTCTCATACTGTCGCAGTTATGCTCCATATGATCATTTAAACTGCATAATGCAACATCAATATTCAAAAATTAGAGGTCACATGCAACACATGTATGGATATGAACTTGATGGTGTATTCAAGGAGTTCCTAATTTTATGAGAGATTTTTGAGATTATTTGATTATTATTATTATTATTATAGATTATTATTGGACAGACTAAGTAATAGATTCCACCAGCTGGAGTGTGTGTACATGTGTATGCATGTGTGAACAGAAAAGATATAGCGATATAGCACTTGTCCTGAAATGTAATGAAGCAAAAGCATAACAACGATAAGACAACCTCTGAGACAAAACCACAGACTGTAAATAAAAATGAACTTGGTCTTTTGGTTAAAAAATAAATGCCCCTCTTGAACAAAAGTTTCATCATTTGTCCAGCAACATGTCAGCTTCTAAAACAGAAAAATGACCCCTCCATCCAGGTTTCTATTGGACGATAATCACTGTCAATCATACTGGTGTACACTCTTTATTTTTCATTTATTTTCCTCTTAACTGGAACATAAAATACAAAACTGACATGAGGAAGATGAAAAAACTAGTGATTGAGACCATTAACTCCAGGGTTCTTTTTGCAACCAGTGGAGTTGCCCCTATTGGCCAAATGCCACTTCCATCTTACTTGGACTATATTTACTTTTACTGTACATACAGTCCAAGGCCAAAACATTTGGATGTAACTTTAAACCTTTGATTCATTTAATAATCATAAAATGTGAACATAAATATTAGCTACACCTCCATGTGTGCCCAGCCCTCAAGTGCACACCTGCAGCCATAACTCTGCTCACCCACACATAGATTCAGGCAAATGTATCCAAACAAACTGTGATTATAATAAGAATGTGATTTATACAGGGTTTTCTGCAGAAATCAACATAACTAGTTTCTCAAAAATGAGGTTCTGCCTCATTAGGACCAGGTTTTGGTCTATATTAGGACTACTGGTCCTGAGAAGTTTTGTGTTTATGCAACACTGCTTGTTTGGCATGAAAGGCTTTTTCCCACATACGCACACAGACAGACAGAGATATACTTTCTGGAACACTTATTATATTTCCCATCATTCCAGACAAATGATAATTTCAGTTCTGGCCTTTCTGTCTCTCTCTCACACACACACTGCTATCTCTTTAAAGACATGCACTGGCTTCCATTCATATGGACAGCCTAAACAAAGTGATATCCCTAAACTTAACCATAACCAGTTAATGTCTAATCCTAACCTTAAACTATTACAATTTAAAATCTTAGCCCGAAACAACTGTTTCCTAATGTTTCCTAAATGTCCTAAAGAGGTAACAAATACAAACACACAACACTTGACCAAGCCCCTTCCTTCCTCCCTTCCCCTTTATCACACGATGCCCGATCTATCATCCAGCATCACTCCTGGATGTTATCTCAAAAGCGTGAAAGGGATTTCACATCTCTCTGCCCAGCACCACGACCTGCACACTAATAAGCCTCAACCTAAAACCAGTGGGCTCAGCTGTGTCACCAAGCCCTCCACCAATCTGTGGCACATTTACACTGACAGCCCCGAGATCAAGAGGTGACAAACACACAGGAAGTGTGTGTTGTATGTTTACCAGTTGCAGTTTGGCTGACAACCATGGGACACAGACAGAGTCTGAGTCTGAGCTGTTCCTTCAGCCAGAAACACAAACCCAGTGGCTGCTGCTGGGTGGCGGGCTGCTTCAGATCATACAAGATCACTTAAAATGAGTTCATATTGGACTTCTGTTCTGTCTGTTTCCTTTATGCATGACTATGAGACTGTGTTAGAATCTACTTTTGAGTGATACTTTATGTCATAGGTACCAACACAATTTAAAACTGATTTTAGCCGACTAAAAAAGGCAACCTAAAAAAAATAATCTACACCTGTTTTAGTCTATGATATTTAAGGAATATAGTTTAAAATAGTTTGCCACTTTATCTTAAAGTTAGACAGCCTTTCCTGGAAGGAAGCTGAAGTTTGTAAACCTCTCAAAAAGGCCCATTGAGAAAATCAGTGTTTTTAACTTACAGGGACACAAGAGCTGCTGGTCTTCTGCTGCCTTCTTCTGTGAAATCAAAGATTTTCTCTATGGACTTTGATGCTGGAAAGTGAGCGTTTTACACACTTCAGTTTGGAGGTGGAAGAGGATGTCTAACAACAAGAAAAAGCCGCAAACACATCCACAAGACATCGTATATGTAATCTTTCTTCTGTCCCCGCTCGCAGCTATGTTGTCCGGAGTGTCCATATGCACAGCAAAGTCAGTGGTGATGATTTGTCAACACTTCATACAACCACACTTCAAGAAACCTAAGACCTCCTGCCAAAGTTCCTCTGTGCTTCCCTTAAATGTTTTTAACACCTGGATGTACCAGCAGGATTTTGTGACAGTGCAGTTTGCAAGCCAATCACAGCTCAGTGAGCTCTAAAGTAAGAGGGTCCAACAGTGTGAGGTAAATTCTTTATTTTATATGTGCTTGTAGAATTCATCATGTCTAAAAGTGATTTGTGTAGAATCTACAATAATTTATGATCCACTGCCACTCACAAAAATAAAATATTTTCCACAACACAGCCTATTATTGTATATTTCATATTTCTATAATCTGTTATAATAATCGTAAGAGGGTCCAACAGTGTGAGGATTTAAAATTTGCTTAATCAAATATTCTAGAGGGAAAGATGAGACACATTTTTTTTTTCATGGAAAAAACTGGATTAAAAAAAGTTCTAAGAATATTACTGCCTTCTTCGTTCTGAAATGTCTGCTTTGAATATTGTGTTTATTTAATACAGATCTAAACGTTAAGTATACAGAAATTTAGGCATAATATAGAGTATAGATTTAGGCTTTATTGGATAAATTCTTTATTTTATATGTGCTTGTAGAATTCATCATGTCTAAAAGTGATTTGTGTAGAATCTACAATAATTTATGATCCACTGCCACTCACAAAAATAAAATATTTTCCACAACACAGCCTATTATTGTATATTTCATATTTCTATAATCTGTTATAATAATCCCACCTCTATCCATAAAACTCGTGTTGTTAGAGGGTTTTTTTTAGTGGGTGGGAAAAATGCTCAAAAGGGGAATTAGCGATATTGAGGTTTTTTCCATATATTTTTATATGCCTTGATATATAGGTCTATTTTGAGTGTGTTATCCCTGAAGGAGCTGTAGTAAACCTGTGCTTGTTTATACTTAGTTTATATCATCAAGCATTGTGCTTTACATTTGTCATAAGAAGCTACATCAGCTTGTTTTAATTGGATGTGAGTCACATTTATTAAAAAGAAAAAAATATATATATTTCATTTTTTTTTTAAAAATGGCTGCCAGATCTGAGTTTGTTCTTTTGTTAAAGTCTTTATTAAATTCAATTCACCATTTAATTTATGAACGTGTAGCAGGGACAGACACATTGCAAAAAGCTGAAGAAACCAAATGTCCCCATTTGGCCTGGGGCCCCTGAAAACAGCTGAGCACTTTATGCTGTCCAAAAGAGCTGCAAGTGAGAAGACCTGTCTGCCAAAGAAGCTCTCGGCGTTTTGTTACTTCTCCTTTGAGCACCTTAATCAAATGTTTTGATTGAGAACATTCACCTGCTGTTGTGAATGTGTCCAACACAATCAATCTCCCACTGCGTTCATCATATTTTAACTGAGAACTGTTTTACTGACAAGAACCCTGGAAAATGCCCAGACTTAATTTTCCAGAAATTTTCCATGAAAAGTTTTGAGAAGCCCTTTTCAAATGAAATGCTAAATGCAGCTAGTTTGTCGGCAAACTATTTTCTCTGTCTTCTGTCTAAACTAATAATGCATGAAGACGGAATTTATGGGCTATTGCTTTCAATTTCAGGGTGGCATTTTGGGGAGGTCCAGTTGTATTTTCTGCCCCATCTGTTTTAGCTTTACGCATCTATAGAAAACTGTTGAAAACAACATAATTAGTGGATGATACAGTATGTGTGTCTATGGAGCATGACGTTGTACTGAAACTAAATGGAGGAGAAAGGAGAGATTGAAGTAAAAAAAACAAAAAAACAGTTTGCATGTGCTGCATTTATGTTCCTTTGTAAATTTCCTACACTCCAGGAAATTTGTGTTTAAAGCTAATGTGTGTAACTTTGAAACATGAACTTACTTCTAATAACTGTCAAATGAGTTCACACAATGCTAATTAAGCCTTTCAGCTCCACAAACCTCATTATAGCAGTGTTTAGACCTCATGTTGCGTGTGCACATTCCCACACTGCACACAGGAAGTGATTTGTTTTACGCTCAGACTGACAGAGGCAACATGAACACCGCATTAACAAAGTGAGAAGAACGCAAACTGTTTGGGGTTTGAGTTAAACACAAAGAAGAACCCATAAAAAGTTTCATCAATGTATTTTACTGTTAAAAAAAACCCTGTCATTCAGCAGTGTATATACACTGCCAGTGTATACACACAAATGCTCCCTCAGTCAGCTGATAGTATTGCTTGACAGAGCCTGTTTCCAGATGAAGTACGCAGTATACATATAATGTTAGATCGTTTCTGATCATGACAAACAGAGGCAGAACAATAATCAACAACAACAAAAATCAACAAAGTTATATACTTTGGCTTTAACTTCGAAACAGAGGTCTAATGTTTCCTTTAACCTTTCTAAAGCTATCCTTTGGTTAATGTAACTGATTACACTGATCTGTCATCAGCTGATGTAAAAGGGTAAGCACAAACGCGCGCGCGCGCGCGCACACACACACACACACACACAAACCATGAGACCGCCACCCTCTCCTTCAGCTGAATTACAGTTTACTGGGTTGACAACAAACAAACCCGTGTTGCCAACAAACCGATACAAAATCAATTATGTCCCAGCACAGTATTATCTGATGACTTGCACTAATCCCTCTCAAACACGCACGTGTGCGCGCGCGCAGCATAAATGCTGAGGAATGTCTGAGCCTGGAGCTCGCGCACGTCTATGGCGTGACAGCGCACAGAGTTTATTCAGAAGCAGCAGCAGAAGCAGCAGGATCCACTAAAGTCTGCGCATCATCCGTGTCCAAACTGAGCTGACAGAAGCGTGCCATCTTTACTTATCTGAATATCATTTTGCAACCCAACCGCAGCGCGCACACACACATCACTAGCACGTGAAATCAATGTAAGTGTGTAGTGCGCAGTTCCAGCCTCAATCAGCGCTGCCGGTTCCCCCCCAGACTCTCACCTGAAAACGTGTCATTCTATCCGCTTGCCATTTTAGCCGCCTTTAATCCCGAGCCGTGCCGAGCTGAGCCGTTCCGCAGCTCTGTGCGGCCGAACAGGTGAAAGCTGAAAGGTGTTCTCCAAATATCCCCCCCCCCCGAAACCGTGCGTAACCGAGTGTCGGAGTATCCAGGTGAACGCGCAGCCACGGCTGACGCAGGTGTGTGTCAACACACGGAGGGTCAGTGAGGGAGTGAGTGTGTCACAGGAGTCAGAGAGAGAGAGAGAGAGAGAGAGAGACGCCTCTGTCAAACACTAATAGTCCCGGTGGTTTCCCGGTGTGTGAGAGGCTCCCGGTGCCGCTTACAGAGACTCCTCCTCCGGCAGCAGCGCTCTCACTGTCTGGCATGGTCCGAATTCTCTCTCTATCTCATTCTATCTATCTGTCTCCCACACACACGCACACACAGTCTGTATACGGTGCTTTGCCACAGTCGCACAGAGTGCAGGATGTGAAAACACTGTAGCTCCAAACAGTCATGCAATCAAAGGCGAGTGAAGATGCTGTAAAAAAAAAAAAAGATGTCCTAAATGTACCCTTTTCAAGCACGGGTGTAAATAATCACTGTCAAACTGTCCTGATTTACAGTACATGAACTGAGCCATCCTTAACATTACCAGCAACACGTGTGCTTTTAAAACAGCTGCTGTGAAAAAGGCCTGAAAACTCTATGGAAAATCTATTGCCCTCATTGATTAGCATATTACAATTCCAGTTCATTCTTGGCCTAAAATGTTAAATGTAAGAATCTCTTTCTCTCTCTCCTTTTATGGATTCAAAATATGTACTATGTGTGATTGTATTATACCAACAAAAACACAACAGTGTGTTTAGTGGTAATCATCACTGCAGCAGAATGCAAATGACAGGTGGAAGACTGATTATGCCCACTGGTCCAGATCAGAAAATTGTGCTGTATTATTACTGCATGTGGTTGAATAATGTGATAAACTGAGACCACTCGCACAAAAAGAACAAATATGACATACATTTCTGTCTAACTGCACAGTGTCATGATTAAAATCTTAACTCTCTTTTGTGTTCAGCATGTGTTTTCCTGTTTTCCTTCCTTAACAAATAAATCCTGACTTAAAGCTGGGGTAGGCAACACATGTTTGTGATTAGTGATTAATGATTCTATAAGAATATTTTATTATTCAGTAGATCACGTGATCTGGTAGAGAATTTAACGGCACCTCATCCAGACTCTGCTTCAAGCATGGGAAGCTGGAGACTTTGACTAACCACATGGAGTTCTGGGAGAGAAAGGGCGCCTCCTGTTGGCTGTTCTACATAGCAGCTGCATGTACATGTCTCTTTGGTGGAAAGGTCACAAGCAACCTAAAAAAACGAAAGAGAGTGAAAGAGAGCGAGAGTGTGTGTACGCATTAGTGTGTGAGAGAGAGACAAAGAGAGAAAGAGAGATATGGAGACGGACAGATTGCCTCAGGTCATCTGTCACAAATAGATGACCAATCAGAGCACTCTGCTTCCATGTCATGTCCCTGCCTTCTATTCTTTTTTCTTTTTTTTTAATTAAAAACATACCTCATACATCAAGTCAGATACTTGACTGACAGGAACTACAAATACAAAAGCATTCGTTTATTGTAAAGAAAACTGTATTTATTTTTTCTGCATTAGTGCAGACAGTCTTATCAGAATCCATGCACTGTTTTGCCCATATACATTTGCTGATGCTGTACAGACACTGAATTCCTCTGCAGCCATTGTCACCATCGACCTGCACCAGCAGCACAGAAACGCTAAACGACAATGGAAGAGAGTGATGTTCTCTCATCCACAAATTCAATGCGATAGCTTCCATTTCTAACCAACCTTCTGCTTCAATACCAACTCAACAATCAACTGTCTCTATAGAGCTCCTGATGACATCAGGGTTAAATTATTACAGCTGTTATCAGCTGTTAAAGACGTGTAAAAGTACAGTAGAAAGCCCATAATGAAAGCACCACAATCTAATAACTGATACAATTCTATAGTCCTTGACTAAATGAACCCAGGGTCCCCCCAAAAGTCCTGAAAGTAAATGGCCAACTTTAGATTAACTCCCACAAGTTGGGAATTAAAATCACTTTTCCCTCACACAACTTCATATGAAGCTTCTATCTGTCAGACAGTAAGCAGAGAAAAAAACAATTTTGAAATACATACATCGACAAAATCAGAACCTTGTTTTTCACATAATTCAATGCATCATCAGTCAGCCTTATGGGATTCTTTTGAACAGGATTTGATAGCAAGCCATTTCAGGGTGAAAATATTTCAAACACAGCCCATCACTTTGACTGATGATGAATTAATGCTGATGAAAAATTGAATTATTTCCAGTACTACTTTTGTTAGGTGAATACTCAGGTGGTTGTTAGCGCCCATGGTAACATGATAAATGGTGTTCATTTCCAAAGCGTTGATGACTACATTACCTCATGTGCTGTGTTTGGTAAAATTTTCCTAACAGCTTTAACAATAAGCCTTGGTTAGTTTTAGTTTCATGTTCACACTCATTCTCCTCAGAGACAGATGCTTTACTAGGTGTAAAGATGAATGCCTCACTTTAAAATCAAGTGTTTAAAAGTGCAAAACAAATTACAGCCCCTCAAAAGCACAGCGTTATTTTTCACAGTCCGAAACCTCCCTCGCCAAACCCCTGCTTTGTGGCTTTTAAGTGTGTCGGACGTGCCTTTGCGAGACGAGTAGCCCTGCAGCTTTCATCCCTCTCAAACATTCATCAACCCTAACAGTCCAAGCTGAGCAAAGATCTCCAAAAAAAAGGCAGTTTAATATCAGTATAACTAAATGAGATGAAACTTAAATGAGGGACAATTATCGAGAGTGAGGATCTGCACAAGGGTGACTGGATCTCTGCTCAGCTCTGCTAAGTGTATTTTTCTCCTCATGAATAGAATATCAGCTCATTTCCTGGGTCATCTGCTGCTCGAGTAATTGGCTGAATGGCTGAAAGCACAGTGAACACGTCCAACCTCCACATCCATGGATGGAGCGGGAGAAAGTGTGGTTCAGGGAACTCTTCGAGAGTCGTTTACGTGGAGCATATTTTGCCGCTGTATTCCAGTCCAATCCAACCCACCTTTATTTGTAAAGTACTGTAAAACAACCATAGTGGGCCAACCATAGTGTTTTGTAGTAAATAAAAGACATAAAAGCTCACATGAGGCAATAAAAACATTGAAAAAAAAACAAAAAAAAACTTAAATTAGTTAAAAATTATAAAACCTGGGTAAAAGTAATAGCCATCTAATAAAACACAATAAAAAAACTAAATAAATAAAAACTAAAATAAAATAAAATAAATAACAGAATGAACTGTGTATGGTATCACCCATCATCAAATCTGAGCTGATTCACTGCCTATACATTAATCATAATGTATAGGCAGTACAGTCAATCTATATAAATAAAATAAAACATAGAAATAAATTAAATATGTATACAGTATAAGGTGCAGTATGTGAAATTTTGCTGCATGTCATGGTGAGACTGGAAGTGTTCAAAGGCAAAGACAAATCTTTTAAATGTTGGACTAGAAATATTATTATATTACATAATTATAGAATAATTATTAATCTAACACTAATAACCTAGGAAACAAAAACAACAGAAAGATCCTACTAGCATAATCTGTGGAGGAGAATTACAAGTCATTAAGCTTTAGGGGTTAAACAGTTTTAAAGCTGTTCTACAGTGGAAGTCTTGTGCTGCCAAGTGTGCAGTTAATCATTGTTTTAAATTGCACTGCAAGACTCTATAATTAAAACACTAAGGTAGTCTCATTTTATTTTATATTTGGCTGTATTAACAAGAGGCAATGGACCATGGGGGGGGGGGCTTTATTTGTTTTCGCTCTCTTTTTTTTCTTTAATTTAATAGTAGAGGTGGGGGTCTGTATACACACACCACTGCTGGCTCTCCGTAAAAGGAATCAGCGATTTACTGCACAAAGTAGCATAAAAATCAATCACTAGGACTATACTGTATGTTGGCGAGCTAGACAGCATTTTTAAGCCACTCACATGAAATATTACTGTTTTCCCACATTCACAATTATCCCGATAATGGAATTTCACCCTGATCAACTTATTATTGAGTGCTTTTCATCAGGGTGTGAGCAATAAAATCCTATGCAGTCCCATCCCTAGCCGAGAGTAGCCAATCACGATCCATGTCACCAATCAATAAGTCATCAACAAATAAACTGAACACAGATTTAAAAAATAACAGAGATAGATCAAATGGCCAGCAGACTAATCGGGCCAGTATTTATCACTGTTTAATGATCAGCATCGGCCAATATTTATTCACGTTTACACATTTTTTCGTGTAATGCTGTGAAATGCAAATTTTCATGACACATTATACATATAAGTCCACAGCATTGCAGACACATTTTGTTGCAGATGTCTTGTAAAATAAATTATTACTATGTTAAACTACTGTATTTTGTGTCCCTTTTTTTTATACTGGTAAATTCTATTGGATGGAGGGGGAAAGAAAAACCCAAACGTATCAGCAAAAAATGCTAACATCTCATCATGACCATCAGTTGTCTTGATTTTTTTAAATTGGCGTTGGTCAACAATAAATAAACACGTTGACGTTGACTAAAACGTCAGAGGGAAAAACTAACTACGGTTGAGTTTACACCAAGAGATGCTTGTACAAAAGTCACACTATGGGTTTTGTATGTTCCTCCTGTGGCACATAATTATTGATACACTATAGACTAATATCATGAATTCTGAATAAATGTATTTAAATTGTGCCTATTAGAAGAGTCCTCCTGAGTTAAAAAAACAGTAGAAGCGTGAGTGTTGTCAGTGATGAAGACCAGGAGGCTGATGCTGTTTGTCTGCAATAGGAACAAAGCGATCCATCTCGTAAAACTAGTTCTGTCAAGTGCGGCCTAATGTTTTCCACATTAAACTCCAGTGATAGGATAATGCAGTGACTGGAGCAAAGCAGGACAGACTGAGCGTGACAGCGAGTCAGAAGTCATCAGAAACAATGGAGCCACATTTAGGACGACCACGTGCCTCTGATAACAATGAGTTGAATTTGTTTACTGGAAGAAAGAAGGTCACTTTCACACACATTCGCACCTGGGAGCTGTTGAGTTGCTGTTTTGCTCTGCTGGCCTCTGAACAGGGGCACTGAGCCTGCTGGGCTTCAGGTGTTTTGGTCAAGGTTACTGAGGAGAGGACAGTGTTTGTCTTTTACTGTTTTCTGATGAGCTGACAATAACCCAGGAAAAAGTCCATTCATATGTATTTCTGTCTATTTCTAGAAATTTCTCACATTGAGGCAGAGGCCACCCTTGACATGAACAATGGTTGCCATGGCAAACGTTTCATCTGAATTTCATCTGATTTTGAGGGAAGTTTTAACTGCTTTTTTTGCAATCGACAGCACCTCTGTTTTGCAGTTCGGGCTCCTGACTGGATGAAGTACTGCTGGATACTTCACCATTTCACTGACTCTGAGAGACGGAGCTGTAGAGCTGAAGGTAAAGTCAGTTTGACTGACAGCAGCTTTAAGCTAAAGATAACTTTTCTTTTCAGCTGCTTCATCAGATTTACATGAGTAATTAGACGGACCCTCAAACTAAAGTAGACGATTTTAAGATCCACAATGCTGCCGGATGTGCTGTCAACAGAAACACTGAGGATTTCAGCCTTCAAACATCACCTAATGAGGCAGGAAGAGACAAAGAGAGAGAGAGACCGAACTTTAATAATCCCCACAGGGACATGGTGATTCAAAACTAGTGGAATTAGATTAGCAAACTAAAAGGACCCACAGACTCTTTAGAGAGTGGCTGCAATGAGGTGTTAAACATAAGAAACCATAAGTAGGTGCGTCATCGTGTAAATGCTTGCTTATGTCCAGAAGGGAATGCATATGAGCATTATATGTTTTTGAAAGCCATTATGTAATAGATAATACACCTGCCTCAACTTTGCTGGATATTCTTGCAGTTATACGTTCTTGTAGGGAGAATTCAGGTTTTGGTGGTTGTGTGAGAAACTGACACATATGGTGTATTCCAATTATACTCAGAAGTCGGAATTTATGAGTTTAGTTTTATGAGAATATACTATATATTTCATTTCAGTGATGTTTTACATAATTTGTAAAAAACACACTTTGGGAAAATGTAAGGCTGCAGTTTCACTGTTGTAGTTCTGATTCTTCAATGCCAATGCCAATTTAAACAAGTGCTATACATACATGTTGAAAACGACGATTGCATTAGTTATATAGTCACTATAGCTATTATATGTCTTTATTTTAGTTTATATTTTAATGGTGTCAAATGGTCATGGTCCATCACATATTAAACATATTACACTGTGAATATTGAAATGAATGTTGACTTTATAATACAAGGTTAATATATAACAAATAAATAAATATATATACAGTAGCAAATAGATATTTTCCCGTGTGTCCCTACAACCATGTCTCAGACTGATTCTATGCATCAGTACCTAATAAAAAAACACTATTGAACTACTACTTTAACAGTTGAAAGTAATTGCAATAATTATTATTTTCTATTCAGAGGATATTAAAGCAGCAGCAAACAGGAGACGGGAGCATTCTGTTATATTGGTAGAGTTTGGAATAGAGTGGATATACAGCAGAGGATTTTAAGTGGATTGTATTTCTGCTTTAAAACATTTGAAAGTAAAGTGTTGTGTTACCATCACTCAGCATTGTTATTAAACAATCCATCAGCAGCGCACTGGGGAAGCCATTGTCTGCTGCTCGGTCCATCACTTTGGTTCAGTTTGAACTATCAGAGTTATCTATTAAATGGAATGTCAAAGGATTCTGAACAGATATTGATGATCGTCAGAGAATGAATCCTTCTCATTTGTCAGTCCAATGAGTTTCATTCACAGAGACTCGAGGAGATGACTAAGCTTCAGAATCTCGTGTGAAGAATTTATTGCTTAATACTGCTTAATATTAATTTATTTTCTTGTTGTAATTATTATGTTAGCCCTGGATGCATAAACTGGAGACCAAAATGCATGACTGTCATTGAGATTCACATTGTCCTGTAGCTGATGGAAAGTGATTGGAAACAGGAGGCTAAAAATGTGTAGGGGTTTGATTCATCACCCTGCAGGAGACAGGTCAGGACCTGAAGTGGAAACGATTACCAATAACCGGAGGGCAGCTGGACTTATCTCCTGCACTTCCTGGAGAAAGCAGCCCAGCTGTGATCTCAAGAGCGTCTGGTTTTTCATCTGTCATGCCCAACATGACTGTGTAACAGCCCTGGAGGGAAGCAATTTCTGACAAATTCTTGTTGCCATATGTGAATGCCAGGTCTAGAAAAGACACACTACTATACTTTTAATCTCATACGATGCCTAAGTAAATACTCGATATTATTTATGATACCAGGGATAATAAAAAACACAAACATTTTTATTTTTGAATAAAGTTTAGAACAAAAGAATAACACCATTAACAAGTGCCAGCCGTTGCTCTTCCCACAAGAATATTTACATAATGAATCCAAAACATCATTTTCAAAAATAATTTCTAAGAAAATCTGTTTAGCAGACCAAACTTTTATCTTTACACTGCACATAGTATAATAATAATAATAATAATAACAATAATCTTTTTTTCTCTGTGGTGCAATTAGCTATAGTGACTAAGGCTGTCATGATACTAGAATTCCAAACATGAACAAACAACACAGATGACAAGAATAGTTTTGTGCAAAAACAAAAAAGTAGTACAGTTAAAAGTAGTTTTAACTATAGGTGATTTTCACATTGCTGGTCAAATACAGTTGGTAAAGTCAGCTGCCACTGTTTGCCTGGATGCTGGTCAACCTTTCTCAGCATCAGTCTGGGATTTTAAGAGAAACATAACATTTTCAAAGGCAAAAAGATTACACTGTTGGCATGGGTACTTTTGTAAATTAGTATCTAACTTGATACATTTTTTTGAATGATGAGTTTGACAACCCTTGTCCACCTCTTTTCATGATCCCTTGTAATCTAGTGTAACATTGTTACCTCTGGCCTAAACAGTGTTTCCCGGACTTTGTACTCTAATTATCCCTCGGTGACTTAAGAATATTACAATTCCATTCAGGGCTCACTTGCCTTTGCCAACTTCATGCCTGCCAAACCTGTAAGAGTAAAGCAAACTCCTGCAGCACAGTGCATCATTCCCAGTGGCAGAGTAAGTCGGCCTACACGACACACACAACCCTCAAATTGGCACATCCTTGCCAAACAAACATATGCCTTTATTTACTGTGATCAGGAGCACCATTAAACGCAACTATTAGTCAGCCAGCACAGGAAATGGCAGGGATCCCGACTGGTCATTGGCCGAGGGAGCTCATTGAGAACTTGTGATTGTGACAGAGAGAGAGAGAGAGAGAGAGAGAGAGAGAGAGAGTGTTGTTGAGGGGAGACCGATAGGAACACAGCCAGACCAGCTGGATGAAAATCACTGCAATCTGCTGCCAAACTGACAAAAGCATGCACACCACACACACGCACACACATCTTAGTACAGCGTTCTTAGAGAGGAAACTCAAAAACAACCTTAACCTGAACCTAATTCTAACCCTAACCCTGTAACCAAGTCTTGGTCCAGAAACAGCCCTCTGAGGGTGTAACGGAAAATGAGGACCAGACAATTTGTCCACACTTTCATAAAATGGCCTCTCTTCCTTCGGTCCATAAGTGATTTGGCCCACAGAAATATGTATGCGCAAGTCTCACACACAAACACTTATGCAAAGATGAATACATTAAGTTATTTACTACATATTATATGTAAAAAGTTCTAATTACATGCTTCAAACATGTAAAAAAAATGCTTCTATCAAATATATTAAAAAGGGGTCACCAGCAATAAAGATTATTTCAAAACAAAATGATCAGAAATATCACTGGTCAGCAGTCACAAACAGAAACAGACTTTGTTGTGTAATTTTGGTGCTTACAGTGGTGATACACATTTCTCTGGTGCTGAAACCACTGGTGTGTCCTCTCGCTCTCTCTCTCTCCACAGAAAGGCAAAAACCATTTGCAGATCATTAAAATAATTTATTATAGTTCTCAATATTCTCTTAATTAAAATTCACTTATTGCAGTGGGGGACTCGAGAGCGGCACCATTAAGGAGACTGCTCTCCTAAGTGAATGTATAGAGTGTGTGTGTGTGCGTGTATGATGATGCGTACAAAACTCTTAATTACTAGCTTTCATGATTAAAGCATACTGCGAAAGCATTTATTAGGAAATATTCAAGCTTAACATCAGGAGGTCTCTTAACTCTTCAGTCACCAAACATGTTGGAAACTTACAAACCACAACTGTTTTTTTTTTTTTGAAAAGAAGAAATTTACTAACTACAGACAGATGTGGTTTGATTAATAGCTCTGCCTCCATGTGTCCAGACTGACTGACCAATGATTAAAATAAAAATGTTGTCATGTACTGTTTAAGGCAAGGCAAGTTTATGTATATAACACATTTAAACATCTAGGCATTTCTGCTTTACAATAAAAAAAAAAGAAAGAGAAATTCAGCAGCAGCATCACAGATATAAAAGGCACAATAAAACATTCAGATAGTGAGGTTAAGGAAAGAGGGGAGAAAAGAGATTAAAAGAGCCTAAAAGTTGCAGTTACAGCTGAGATGCTGCAGATATGATACTTTTTTTTTCTATTTAAACGCAGCAGGTTTTCAGGCTCGATTTAAAAGAATGAATTGATGCAGCAGATCTGCACTCTTCTGGGAGTTTGTTCCAGATATTTGGGGTATAAAAACTGATGGCAGCTTCCCCATGTTTTGTCCTGGTTCTGGGGACACAGAGCAAACCTGACCCAGATGACCTTAGTGGCCTGGATGGTTCATAGTGAGCCAACAGGTCAGAAATGTATCTTGGGCTTAAACCATTCAATGCTTTATAGACTAATAACAATATTTTAAAATCAATTCTTTGGTAGATGGGAAGCCAGTGTAAGGACCTCAGAACTGGACTTATGTGTTCCACCTTTTTGGTCTTAGTGAGAACAGGGACAGCAGCGTTCTGAATCAGCTGCAGCTGTCTAATGTTTTTTTTGTTTTTGCTTTTTTTTGTAAGGCTGGTTTGACAGCATTGCAGTAGTGTAATCGACTGATGATAAAGGCATGGACCAGTTTTTCCAGGTCCCGTTGCATCATAAGTGGTATATTCCTCAGATGAGGGGAAGACTTTGTGACTGTTTTAATGTGGTTTTTAAAGTCAAGTTCGAGTCCATGTGAACGCCAAGGTTTCTTGCTTGTTTTTTGGGTTTTAACGCGAGTGATTGAAAGTAAGCCTCAATTTTGGCTCTTTCCTGCTTAGCTCCAAAGATAATTCATTCTGTTTTGTCTTTGAGTAGCTGAAGAAAAGTCTGGCGCATCCACTCATTTTTGCTGAATGCAGTCACTAAGCGCTTGTATTGGGCTCTAGTGGTCAGGTGATATGGTGATGTAAATTTGTCATCTCCGTAGTTGTGGCAACAGATTTAGTGGTTTTTCAGCAGTGGAAACAATGTAAATGTTAAACACCAAAGGCCCTAGAATTGAGCCTTAAGGGATTTTGCTGGTCATTTTTATCTGCTCAGATCTGTGATTGCCAATAGACACAAAGTAATCCCATAGAGTTCCACAGGGCTCATTGTTTGGACCTATACTTTTTACTTTACATATGCTTCCTTAAGGGAACATTATGAGACATACACTTAAAATGGAATTACAGGTTCAGGTTTTTCTTTTATTTGTATAGCGCCAAGTCACAGCATACATTATCTCAATGCACTGTACATAGTAAGGCCAAAGCCTTTACAATATTACAGAGGGAGAAGAAGCCCAACAGTTCACACAATGAGCAAGCACTAGGCATCAGTGGAGAGAAAAAAGCAGCCTTTTAACAGGAAGAAATCTTTGACAGAACCAGATTAACTTTTATTGTTATGTAAATTACAATCAGCTTTATTTATCAATGAGGCCGGAAGAAATAAATTAGGTTGTTCAACTCCAGAAATGTCTGTCTCTCTCTCTCTCTCTCTCTCTCAGCCCTCATGGTTCTGTCAGAGATTTCTTCCTGTTAAAATTGAGTTTTTTTTCTCTCCACTGATGCCTAGTGTTTGCTCATAGTGTGAACTGTTGGGTTTCGTTTCTCTCTGTAATATTCTAAAGGTTTCTGCCTCACTATGTATGTGGTGATTTGGTCACTATAAAATAAAATTGAAGTGATACTCTAAGTTCACAGCTGACGCGACGCAAATTTGTTGCGAGACAAGTTTACATACAAAGTCAACGCACAGACGGAGTGGCGTGACGAACGCATTGGTCATGCCCGCCTCGCCCGTCGTGTCTATTGCACCCACTGCTCGAGTTTACATTTTTCAAGTATGGCGAAAATCAGGCTGAGGCGATATCCAATCAGCATATGAGATTCTCTGGGTGAGACTGTGCTCATAATGGAGGGGAAGCATTTGATGTGTGTGGGCACTCAGAGCTCTGTGACACAGGTTGCTGTGTGCACTCTGGAAACATCTGCGCTTTCACAACACCATATGGAGTCGGACAACAACGGGTTCCGCCGTTTTGCTTCTGGGGCTCTGTATGGAGGGAACTGTTTCCAGATACTAATACTAAAAGCAGATAATTTGATGACTTGCTAGTTCATGTCCAGCGAATGAAACAGAGGGAGTGATTGAAACAATTTATGGACATACATAATTGATCTGAAAACTTTTAAATCCTCGTTCGGCATCTGTGTAGCCACAGTAGCATGTCATAGTCTCGTGCTCGCTGTCTTTTGCCAAAACTCATGTATTGTTAACTTTTTATGCGTACGTTTCCCAGCAGTGTCAGATGTTTTCTTGCTGCTGAGTCCCTGATTAAAGGTAGCTTTAAATCCTCCTGCTTAATCAGCCAGGGTGGCAAGCACGTTTCACGAGATAAAGTAGTTTCTAAATGTGAGAGCAGGCTAAACAGTTTAATTAGCCCTGAGGTTGTTTTGAATCCGTGATATGCTTTTTAACATCATTCAAATCCACTCTGGGTGTTCAGGCTTTGAGTCACATAAAAAAAGGGAAAGAAAGCTGTTTGTTGTTTTAACAAAAGACACTTTAACTGTTGGGAAATGATTAGAAACATTAGCAACGCGAAAGTGAAACAAATGCACGTCTGCGTTAGAATTGCTTTGGTTAGGGAACATTTCACAAAGTCTTATACAGGTATATAAAATAAACAATATCACATTAGCTGAGTTTAGTGCAATAAACCAAGACTAGTCATGATTGATCAAACTATTATATTCAAACCATACATATTCATATAGACTGCTTATAGATATAACTGCACTACTGTTAATTTCACTTTGCTTTATTATAGTGATTATACATGTACATGATTATCTATTTATTACTGTCGAGACCATGCAATACAATTTTGTTGTACTTTTTTTATAAAGACAATTAAATAAATGTTGAATCCTCTTTTTTCCTTTTTTTAAAAAAAATCTGAATTAACATTTATTAATGATCCGGGGATTTTGAATCAAATATTCTGTTTTAAAACCCATATAGTCTTAGTAAAGTGTTAGTAGAACAGGGTGCCAGACTACAATGTCAATAATAAATATTATCTTCTGTACCTTTGCCAAAGCTAGTGTTTTTATGGCTTTAATGGGCATTTAGACAAAGACAAGAGTGTGTTTGAAAGAAAACAAAGTTGCTGACATATTTACTGTTTGAAATCCCTCCTTGGTTTACTCTTACTATTTCATATCCACTATAAAAAACACTCAAACATTTTCTTGAAGTTGGCAGTAAATTTTGGATACCAGCTCATCATTACCAGTGTCTGTCATCATTGACTGATGCTGCATTCAGGTTTTATTTTTTTGTTGTTTGAGTTTTATATCGGCCGATAGCACAAGTTTTATAGTCAGAATCCAGACGCTGTAATAAAAAGGCAGACAGTGAATAAACTTTCACTGCACAGAAAGACGGAGGTGCTTTTGAAAACCACCTCTGAATGAGATCACTGTTATGAATGGACTATTTGCACAGCAGGTGTGTGGAGCGGGAAAAGCCGGCACAGTAAAACAAATGAAGTGTCTCAAAACAATCATTGGATTGAACCAGACATGAACAACACCACAACTCTGAAGCTGTTCATGTTTATAACTATATCTGCACTTTTATCTGCTGTAAAACAAGATTTGTTAGAAAACTATTCGAATGGCAAAGATTGTCATTTATCGATATGGGCGAGAGTAACATTTGTAGTTACAATAGGACTAGATTCTGACATAATATTCAGCCATTTATTCACCACTTAAAAATATGTGTGTTTTTTTAAAGGCTTGGACTGAATGATGGCTGAACATCACTAATGCCTAGTTCTAATTTATCTAAAATATCATAAAAATTAAAGGCATAACCTCACGGTATTTAATTTGCAGGAGGTGCATCTGTGTCTCCTTGATAAGTGTAGCAACTGCTGGCTATGTGGTCCTTAGTTGACAGTAATGTGAGGGTAGGGGCCAGCTGGTGCTATAGTTTGATGGTGAGTTTTTGGTCGTAAATAAACTACTAAACACTTGTATGTACATGGGTATGAAAGATGTGTGATAGAAAACATGTTGCACATCGGTGCGCTGTATGAAGGTGTGAGTGCATGGATGTAAATGGGTGAATGGCAAGAGAGCAGTGTAAAGCAGCTTTGAAGTGGTCACCAGGACTGTGCCATAGACTGTATATACAGACCATTTATGGTTACAAAGTACACTAAGTGTAAGATAGAAGTCACACAAAATTTGAACTTACCTGTATAAAAGCTGTTTTTTCTTTAAAATAACTATTATTTTTAATAATGCCTGTATTTTCTTGTTGTATTCAAATAAAGGGATTGAGAAGCACTCATATATGGTCTTTATGTATGTTGCTAAAACAACAATGCTAATGGTGGCCTTGGACTTTTCCACAGTACTGTGTACTCTATGTTTTTTATTCAGTACTCAAACCACAGCAGGAGTTCAACTGATGACAGCAGCAATGGCTTTTTTCCCCCGAAACATGCCTTGATTCCACTTTTCATTTTGCTGAATATAAATTGAACTTGTGTTGTACAATTTCCACAGAATAGAAATTGCTTTTTTTGGCATATGTTCCATTGTGTTGTGAAATCCAAAATCCAATGTTGAGGCATCTGAAGTGAAACAAAAATGCAAAAGTGCATGTGCGTGGGCTCTTTCTTAGTTGCTTGTCCCTTCACTTCAGTCCCACCATTAACCATTGTCGCCATATTCTTATATATCATCATACCAAGGGTCAAGGTATAGGCATCATTTGTATATCACCTTTCACACCTTTTTGCTCTCACATTTGGCTCCCAGCTTGGCAAGAGTTCCAGCTTTTATTGACTAATAAGCCAGATGTTGCTGTCTGACACAGCAAGACATGTCATTTTTTGGGCCCTATTTGATCCACAGCTTGCCAACTTTGTCTTTTTCAATATATTCTTATTGTACAGTATTTTTTTTTTTAATAGATGATGTAATGGATACAAAATCGTCATTCTCACCCAACAATACAGTAGACACCACCTTCTGCACACACACACACACTCGCACACACCACAAAGAAACACATCCTCTGGATATAAAATATTAATTAGCAAACCTCAGGCAAAAGGAAAACTTTAATTATTTGCCCATCATTCACTGCAGTGTGTTTCCAGGTACTTATTAATAAAACTAATCAAATCAAGGAGGTGGATTACTGGTGGACTATTTCATAAGATAATAATGGTTCCAATTATCTCATTAACGTACAAGAGTAAGTTCATATTTTCTAACATCAGACATACAGTACTGTGTAAATTATTGCAGTGCAGTTTGCTTGACTTGAGGCCATTTATTAAATCTCTGAGAGGTTAATTCACTCACCTCACCCACCTGAGTCTTAAATAAGTAAACTAAACCTTCAGTTACCCATAGGATTGTATCACTTGGTTAAAAAAGTCATAATAAGTGTAAACAAGTGAAGTGATTAGATTACCTCCCAGGTTGTGTGATTGGGGGGCAGACTTGTGGATGGATTTTAAAAGGCTTGGGTTTTATTTGGTTGATCAAAGTGGAAGCATTTTCAAGTTGACACTGATGTGAACTCCCCAGGCTTATTAGTTTAATGAAACATCAGCTAAGTAGATTACTGAAGCCTTACACTGCATCTTTCGTAATCGCCCCCTTTATTCATCTACCTCCTCGCATAACACATGCACAAACAGGAACACACAAATTCATTAAAAGACAAAAATCTCAAGTTGACTGTTTATTGTGCTGCCAGGAATAAAGTGGGGGTAATTACAATTGACAATTTTTGAACGTGTGTTTCCGCACACGCTCAAATGTGTCTTTCATTTTGTGAGTGCCTGTGTATTTGGTATCATTTGAGAAGCGCTCGTTAAGCTAATGACTCCGTCCGCGGGACTGCTCTCCGTGGGAAACCTGCATACATTTATTGCTGCTGGCAGTGCAACAAAGCAGATGCCATGGCAACTGTAGCCAGGATACATTACAGTGGATGCTGAGGTCCTTGGCAACCCAGGCACTTCACCGCAAAACAACTAGTGAGGGTGAAGACAGCTGGAGCTGACACATGGCTACAGTGTGCTGTGTACAGACCTGCGTGTGTGTTCATAAGGAGCGTCTGTGCATGTGCAGTGTACGTGTACTTAGTATTCCTTATGTTGTGGGGACCTAAATCTGTTAACACAGTCACATTTTGGGAACTTGTCTTCCTAATGGGGACAAAAATCAAGCCCCCCATAATGTAAATAACTACATTTTAAGATGAAGACATGTTTTAAAGTTAGGCTAAGGTTAGGGTTAGGTGAAGGTTAGGGTCAGGGTAAGGGTTAGGTGAGTAGTAATTATGGTTAAGGTTAGAGTTAGTCTCCAGAAAATGAATGTAATCTCCTCTGAAGTCCTCGAAACCAGTATGTGTGCTATACATGAGAAAAATGAGAGCATCAGATTTTGGCTTATTTCTCCCAAGATTCAGTCCTTGGATCAAAAGTCTCTTTTCTATTCAGTTTTATACATTTCACAATTATTTACATTATAATTGTCAAGAGTTGTGAAAGACGCCAAGCTAACCAATCTATACTGTCCCACTGTTGGCAGCCTTCTGTTCGGCCATCTAGAACAGTGGTCCAGCACCTAAAGTGTGAAGCTCGACACATTGCAGTCTTCTGATTGGTCGACAGAAAATCATCAAATTGAGGCAACAAAGGGAATGGGAAAATACAGAATGTGCCAATATTAAACATACCATGCATGTGTTCTACATTGAATTTCTCAACGGGTAACACAACACCGGTGCTCCTTGCAACCCTCATCTGGAGGATAAAGCGGTAGAAGTTGAATGAGAGAGGGACTGAAATTCACATACAACCTGCAACCACGCTACTATTGGTTGATACACTGGTGTCCACTCATATATGTGCCATTCTATTAAGGAAAAGCTGGAACTAGTAATTGAGACTATTCATTGAGGAAAATGTCAATCACTATTACCACCTCCAAAGACACTACCTCCATCCTACGTTCTTGGGTTTATTTTTTTGAAACAAGAAGACTACTTCCTTTTTATTTACAGTCTATGGGGGACACTCTGTCACACTGGTATGATATTATCCTGTATGGTGGAAACACATGCCAGATCAGGATTTATCATTCCAAATGAAATATTCAAGCATCACTTGATGTAGCATTTTATTGTATTTATATGGTACTATGGTGTTTTTCCATGTAGTTCTTCTTGCAAGCTGAGAGCCTGCTCTCACGTAAATCTTTTAATAGACACAAACCAAATGGCAGAACCTGCTTCTTCTTGCCACTCAGTGTGGCCTAAGGCAATGGTTAAGGCATTTATTCCTCTGTGGTTAAATATAGCAAGATGCATTTTATTCTTGGATCATTAGGAATGCCATGAGGGAACTTCTCAGAATTAACCAATAAGATTAGAGCTCAGATTTCAGCTTCTACACTAGCTCAAATGAAGTGAATAATACTATGAATAAAACTGGTTGGACAACTTCCAAATAGTCCCAGTGAATTTAAACACGTCATGAACACATCTTGTTCGCTAACTGCAATCAACAAATTAGAAAAATGTGATTCCCACTGACTGATTTGCTCTCAGAAATAAACACTGCTGCCATGACCTATATGAATGCGAGAATTGAATTTGGAGTGTTCCATTAAAGGAAGGGAAAAAAGAAGAAAAGGCAAAAGAGGGTCAAAGTCATTAGACACCATTGGAGACACGTTTGTAATGATGCATGGTTGTTGGCCAATTATAGCTGGTCAGTAAATGTGGACTTCAGAAGATCATCCAGCCACTGAACTTGAGGAATGTGGAGGCAGGATGTTGGATTTTTTTTTAAGTCACACACCAGGAATATCTTGATTTAAGACATCTAAACAGGAAGGAACATGAAGCATGAAAGCGTACTCTGAGCTGGTCTCTACAGAGCACTTCTTTTTTAAGATTGGGGCATAGACAGTGGCAGTATATTAGTGTGTTTTTCTACAAACATGCAGTATTCTACTCAGTAGTATAAGTGAGACTATTTTTATTAAACCCGGGGTAGGGAGGGAGGATCATTCTGTGAGTACTTATTAATAAATTTACAATAACCTTTGTAATGTAATGTAAATTAAGTGGTCTTATGAGACTTCTAGACTTCTGAACTTCCAAGGCTCTGTTTACAACCTTTGGGACATCTGGCCTTTTACAGGAGACTTTAACTAAAAACAGAGCAATTTAGAGAAAAAGGGTACATCTCTTTGGTCTTTAAATGCTGTTTCAGGATTGGCAATATCTGCTCAACCCAGTTAAACATCAACATTTTTAGAGCAGAAATGTAAAGTGTGTGAGAGACTGAGAGCCTCCTTCCCACAAAGTGAGGAATTATCAGAGCAGGACAATTAATTGAAATTACAATTTTAAATGATGCAATTAGAAAATCAAAAAGGCTGTAATTTAATAATTTTATTTTTCTTTTAAAATCTGATAAGGCTCTGTCTGGTTATAAAGCTGTCACAAATCAAATTGCAAACGCAATATGTCACAAAAATTGCAATTAGATATTGTACCAAAATCATTCAGCCCTCGTATTTATCACCTCACTACGAGACTCTGCAATCAAATGTTTATAACTATACAACTTAAAATGTACATGTCCTATTCCTTTCAGCATTGTGGAAGTGATTAATTCATCATTTTCATATTCCTACACGTTCTACTTCCTGTTTCCCTTGTGAGCAGGCTGCTTGTTCTCCCTTTTGCATTCAGTTTACAGATTATTTTCTCCTAGTTTTTTCATTCTACCACATTATGCAAGATGACTCCCCTTACCAAGGAAGATTTCCAAAAACGATTACAAAAAATTGCAATCCTGGAAACCAAAATCCTCCGTCTAGAGATGAACATGGAATTAAATGGACTTAGTGGGAATGACACAACCCTGCCATGGACTCAAATGGATAAGGGAAAAATACCTCACAAACATGTGGCTGATATCCAAGAAACAGGCCAGAACTGTGTTCCAGGCAACAAAGCTATGAGCAGCATAATTCCCTTGAACTCTCTTGGAGCAAAACCGAAGAAAACAGCTATTCCCTGGGATATGGGAGGACAAGCACCTGATAAAACACAGCACACTGAGATCTGTGATGCGGCTGGCTGGCCTGCCTTATCCAGGCAGAGCACCTCCTCAACTACTGTTCCTCATAGAACACAGCCATGGGCAACAATAAAAGGGAAAGGTAGCAAAAAAAAAAAAAAAAACTCCCCAACAACTAAATATGAATCTACAGAATCGATTTGCCCTGCTACTCCAGGACCCTGACTTGGATGTCGAATGACTTGGATTACCCTTCATCCTCACATACCACGGTAAGAACTGACATTGGGGCAAAAAGCTACAGGGAACACTACTAGCTGGACCAGTCTTTAATTGTGGGTGACTGCTGTTACAGACTTGAAAAAGATGACGAGTAAAAACTCCAAATCTCTCTGCTTTCCAAGGGATATGGTTTCTGAAATAGCAAAAAGAGTATCAGATATCATGGCTACACATCTGACTGCAAAAAAATCTGTTTGTGCATGTGGGAACCAACGACATTGTAAAAGAAAAGTCAGAAGAACTTAAAAAAAGACGTTTTGGGTCTGTTAAACACACTCAGCTCTCTGAGTAGCCACATCTTTATTAGTGACCCCCTCCTCTCAATTAGAAAAGGGAATGAAAGATTCAGCAGACAGGGGTAAAACTGTTTGCGTCAAATCTATTTTACCTCCTGCATCATCTCTCTGTTCTTTCTGTCAAGAACAAGCGACAAGATGAAAACAAACATGACAAGGACAAAAGAGAACACGATGAAACCCCCACCCAACCAGAGCCACAAAAAATCACATGTGCAGGACTATTAGCAGTGGATCTTAATCCAACACCGGTGAGGACCCACTTCCAACTCCACAAACCCCACCCATGTCCTCCTCCTCAGACTTTTCACCTTTCACGCTCTCTCCCTCCCTGTTGGGGTTTAGCAACCAAATGAAACAACTCGTTACTTCGGGCACTAAACTCACCCCACACCAATCTCCAATCTTCTCCCCATGAACCCTCCATGACGCCCAGTCAAATTTAGTGTTTATTCCAAATCAGCCTCAACAACAGACTGAAAATGCTTTTAAATCAGTTACACTGGCCTAATTAAATGTCAGGTCTCTGGCAGGAAAATCATTTTTAATCAATGACTTTATCATCCAGCATAATCTTGATTTTATGTTTTTAACTGAAACTTGTTTAAACCAAGGTAACAGTGCAGCTGTTCTTATTGAGTCTACCCCTCTATAGTTCTATGAGTGAAGTTAGAGTTCAACGCTCATTCTGTCTTGTGCCTCAGTCAATGAGCTATGCAATTTCAATAGCATAATTACGACTATTATTGATGCTATTGCGCCAAGGAAGGTGAAGACAGTCTCTGGTAAGAAAAACTCTCACTGGAGAAATGCCCTACTGGTAAGATTGGAAAAAAATGTAGACTCTATCAGTCAAAAGTTTGGACACACCTTTTTATTTAATATTATTTCTTTATTTTCTGTACTATTTACATTGTAGATTCTCACTGAAGGCATCAAAACTATGAATGAACACATATGGAATTATGTAGTAAACAAAAAGTGTGAAATAACTCAAAACACGTTTTATATTTTAGATTCCTCAAAATAGCCACCCTTTGCTTTGATTACTGCTTTGCACACTCTTGACCTTCTCTCGATGAGTTTCATGAGGTAATCACCTGAAATGTTTTTCCAACAGTCCCACAGATGCTGAGCACTTGTTGGCCCTTTTGCCTTCACTCTGAGGTCCATCTCATCCCAAACCATCTAGATTGGGTTTAGGTCAGGTGACTGTGGAGGCCAGGTCACCTGGGACAGCACTCCATCACTCTCCTTCTTGGTCAAATATCCCTTACACAGCCTGGAGGTGTTTTGGGTCATCTGTCCTGTTGAAAAATAAATGATGGTCCAACTAAACACTAACTGGATGGGATGGCATGTCACTGCAGTATGCTGTGGTAGCCATGCTGGTTCAGAAGGCAGGTAATTCCTGACATCATGGAGCTCATCGAGAGAAGACCAAGGGTTTGCAGCGCTGTCATAAAGCAAAGGGGGGCTACTTTGAGGAATCTAAAATAGAAAACATATTTAGAGTTATTTCACACTTTTTGTTTACTACATAATTCCATATGTGTTAATTCATAGTTAGTACTAATTCATAGTAAAGGAATGAACGGCTCAGTAGAGCAGTGACTCTGTGTCAGCCTGGCTACAGTGCTGAACAGAAACTTGTGACTACTCTTATTTTCGTTGATTAAAGAAGATTTATAATCTGCTCTGCTTTATGAAGCACTTTTTTTCAGCTGCAAAACCATTTTTCCAGGCTAACCCTTCTTCTATTAGTGGAACGCTATTTGCTTTGTAATCTATGTGAAGCCTGTTTAAGAGTGCAAGTATTGAAGTTATACCATGGTGCTGCTCTCCTCTGATTCACCACTTTCTTTTTTCAGAGGGGCAATACTATCAAATGTAGTACAGTGAAGCCACTGCAGTATCAACAAGATTATCTGTGAGGGTGGGTGTAAAATCGCAACAGGTAACTTCCGGTTATTAGCTGATTAATTAAAACAGATTCTGAGGAGAGTGGTCTTATGTTTAATAGTCCATGTTGTTGTTGATTTTTATTAGATTGGAATGTCTAACCCAAATTGGAGCCGACTTTTCTTGTACTTTTGGGTCAGTACTGGTTTACGTCTTGGAGTTCGGGCATGGAGCCCTTCAGAGTTTAGTATGCATCTTACTGTGAAAACTGAAACCTCAGTGCCTGCTGCCACCAAGTCCTGCCGCAGGTATTTTGCAATCAGTTGAGGGTTTTTGACCACCTGCCTCCTCAGGACTCTGGAGCAGGCATTGATATCTTCCTCTTTCTGCCACATCCAGGTAGAGTAGCAACTGTTTCTTCAACTTTAAACATGCCTTTGAGTTCAGTGCCTTTGCTATATTTTTGTATCCTTTTCCTTGTTTGTGCAAGGCAATGATGTCTTTCCTGAACTTGTTGGACAATTCTCTTGACTTAGCCATATTTCTCACATGCAAGCAAACATCACCATCGACAATCCAGGTACTTGGACACCTAATGCAAGTAATGACATGTGATTAGCAAATGTGTGCTCTTACTGTATGAGGAATTCTGTTCAGGGGTTGAATAATTTTGAAACAGCAGTAGTCATTGAAAGTGGGATTTAGTGTTGAATGTTGATAAAATTTTCGAAATATTAGTTTCATTTAACTATTTAAACTGTTCTTCTGTCACTTGTTTATTGCAAACACCTGAAAATTTAAAATTTTTGCCAGTCAACCTAAAATGCACTGGGGGTTAAGTCATTTTGATTGTATTACAAGTACTGTTATCGCTAAAGGAATGCAGAGGAGTAAGTAAACGCTACTAAGCTAACAAGCTAGGAAAACCACCATGTGTGAATGATTCAGCAAAAAAGTATCACCAACAGAAGCTTAAACCAATAACTGATTGACAAAATGAGTGTGTGTCCAGTGAATAGATTGTTACACTAGATAAATAATAGCAGAGATTGTCCAACAGTAGAAAGCAGGCACAACACACAGTGCAACACCAGTGGAAACACAATACATACCGCAGTATGACTATCATGTACAGGTTCTGGATCTCTAAACCTTCAGGATCTAAAGAAACAGTTGATTGTTGAGTCTCATCTCCAGGTGCCTAAAAGTGTAACTAAACCCCCTTATCTGCAGTTAACTCTGCCTGATGCCTGATTTGAAAAATGCCAAAAGAAGTGGGCTAAGACCTGAGGACAATGAGACTTACATTAGTGGTGTGATTTTTCTGGCTTAAGTTACTTTGCAACACATACAGGCAGTTGTTGGTTGTGGGCACTACTGGACACTGCACTGACATCTCCACCGAAGCTACAGGTGTACAGGTAGCTGCTTAGTGCAGTGCTTCCCAAAGTGTGGGTTGCGGCCCATTGGTGGACTATGGAGGTATTGCAGGAGGGCCTCAGACTGGGCTATGGAACAATTTTGATTCCAGAAAATTAATGAATAAACATTGTTTGAGAGAACAATCCACAAATTAATTGATAATAAATTTGATTGCTAGTTTAAAGACATTGGTTAATAGCATGAAATCAAGGGAATTTTGACCTTTGGTTTCCCTGTGCTTTTGTTCTTTAAATGGAGAGTTTCATCAGCACAACACACAGCAAATGGCAATGGGTAGATGTGAACCCATTAGTAACAAATACATTACTAAACAATAAATCCATTTCTACTGAGTAACACCTAAATATATTAAATTTAAACTTTTTAAAAGGACTATGGTCCTGACTGTCTATCCTATCCTTATTTAAGTTTAAAACAGGCTTCCTATCTGGATTGAATGTACAGTGTGCAGTGACAGGTTCTGAAATATCATCTATTTGCTAATTATAAACCAAGGATAAAGGCGGCTGCTTCACTGAGCTCAGGGCAATACCCAGAGACTGGGGGAAATTAGCATAGTCTGTGCACACACACACACACACACACACATACACACACATGCACAGGGTCTCAGAGTGATTAGACCCTCCCTGGATATGAACAGCAATTAACTGCAATCACAGTCCTGTCCCTATCCTCCGCAGCCCTCCCACCTTCTCTCCTCATGTCTCTCATCCCTTGCTTTCTCTCCTTCATCTGCATCTTTCACTTGTTTCCTTTCTTGAGCACACAGAGGTGTTAACATCTTTTTTCCTAAATGAAAATGGGGTACGTCTTTTGTTTAGACTGAGCACACTTCACATCATTTGTCCATTTTTGTGAATAGAGCACCTGTTCTGGAGTCTCAAGATCTGCGCCAGAACCATGACAGGTTTTGCAAATGTAAATTCACAGATCACCTAAAACCAGGCGCCCTCTGAAGGATACAAACTGTCAATCACAGTAGTGTAAAATAATGCATTTATTTTTTTCACAGACTGTTTAATTCCTACTATAAAACTAAGATTTGATCAGTTTATCTTGCACTGTTTAACATCCTGGTAATTCAATTCAATTCAATTCAACTCTCCATACTTCAACATCTAACTTATCTCAAGGCAGTGTACATAGTAAAGCCAAAACCTTTACAATATTACAGAGAGAAAAGAAACCGTTCACACAATGAGCAAGAACTAGACATCAGTGGAGAGAAAAAAACTCCCTTTTAACAGGAAGAATCTCTGACAGAACTAGACTCAAAGATGTGCGGTCATCTGCCTTGACGAACCTGGTTCTACTCACTTTTACCTATTTCTTCTCTTTGGGCCTCGTTCATTCATTAATTTTGTCTTATTTAATTAAAAGCTGCTTCTAGCATTTTGTAAACTCCTGTTTTTATGATACAGTTCACTTTATTGTCCTCTTAAGGAAATTCAGTTTGGGCTCAGTGGTGCTGGAGACATAACAATTAATAAATAAAAGCTAAGTACAGTATATCACGGGTAATAATAGATAACTAGAAAGGAAAACAATATTATATTACATTCATAAATTTTCCCAGACCCCTTGGACCAAGGACCAAGTGTGCCACTTTTTGATAGTTTTCCTCAAACATCAGTTCTGGCAAAAAAAACAGATCAGAGTTCACTTAAGTTGAATTTCATTTTAAGAATCAACATACAGTGACTTTGCCTCTATAAGCAAATCTAATTCTTATGTTAATCCCACTGGAATTAAGTGAAATCAAAACTTTTCCATTTGACACTGGTGTGGAAAAAGCCCCGCAGGCCAAAAATTCAAGGCAGACTCAAATACAGCTTCTTTCTGCCAATTCAGAGAAAAGGGTAACTCTCTTCATTTGCCTTCCCTCCTCAATGATCCTTCCATGGTCGCAGAGATGTTATCGCGGATCTCATCCCCGGACTCCATATACAGGGAGTGTGTAATGCTGATGATATGAGCCGACGTTTAATCTACTGTAACATTCAAGCATTTGCTCTGGTTGCGTCAGCTAAACGCAGAGACTGTAAATAGAAATTAGAGAATGACAAGAAAAAGATAGGGGGGAGGAGAGGGTTCAGTGGCTGTTGAAATTGGAGGCACAGTTGCAGCACTCACTGATCCACCAAGACACCCTGCAGCTCTTCAGTGAAACGCAGCAACATTAAGGCCTGAGCTTGGAGGGAAAGCAGCAACAAACTGTATGAAAACAAGTCAACAAGAGGTTTGGTTTTCAGCACAAGATACCGCAATGGACCATTATTGTGAGTTAATATTCAGGGACCATAACACATATTCAACTACATACCAGCATGCTTTAAAGGGATAATTCAGGTTTAATTCAAGTGTGGTTGCATGAAGTGTTGACATTTTCAACAATGAATTCACCAAGCATGCTCTTGTGTCTGTGACCTTTGTGACCTAGGCACCGATAACATGGCAGCTAGCTGGGGCAGAAGGGAAAACAGATTTTAGCCACATAACAAAAGGTTAAACTAATAAAAACTACACCTGCTTTAGTTGACAATATCTCAAGAATATGTCTGTTGCTATTTTCTTGTTGTTGTTCACCCTTTTTTACAGCTGAAAACTGAAGTTTGTAAACAGCTGCCTCCATCAAGTAACTTAAAATGTGTTTTCTCGTGACTTTGATGGTTGTAATTCTTTGACTGGATTTACCTACATGATACAAACTTACCAAACAAGGCAAGAGTAGAACATCAGTTTCTGAGTTCCCATGAGCAAAAAATGTTGATTTTCTCGATGGTCTTTGGTATGGGAGCACAGCTTTTGCTCTCTGCTTTTTCCCTCCTCCAGTCTTTCCATCATCTAAAAACTTTCATCCCCTAGGCATGTGCTGCCCTCTATTTTTTTCTCTATTCTATCATTTATTCAACCTTTAAACCAGAGTGACCTCCATCTGACCGCCAGCCATCTGTCTCTCTCCATCTCTAGAATATTTTATTCACTCCACCCTTTTTTTGCTAAAAGTCATCTCTATCTTTCCCTCTTTACTTTTTGGTTCGTGACACCATGTAACCCAGAAAACACAATCATTGGGTCGTGTTTGGAAGACTCCAACAACAATATAGGAACAAGATTTGAGTGCATAATTAAAGTTTTTAATTTTTAATGCAAAAACATATGTTGCGACATCCCACTGAGGTTGAGCTTTAACATTTGGCCATCAAATTCCAATCTGTTCAGTCAAACATGAGGACCCATGTTGTTGGTAAGATGTTACATTCACAAGAATAAGATGGATGGATAAAAATGGGAATAATCAAAAAGGAGAGTGATGCTTGTGTGTAGGCGTGCACATGTCAGAGATCTGACTATGGGTAAATTAGGCTTGAAGTGAAAAAAAATGTAAATGAGAATCTGAAAACAATAGCAGGACAAACAAGCACAACAAGAGAAGACAGAGCTGGAGGAGGAGAGATGAAGAGAGAAGTAGAGAGACAGAGAACAAAGAGCTGAAGCTGAAGCTGAGCAGCTGTAGATTTATAACCTGCTGAGCTGCAAGATAGAAGGAACTGTACGCACTGTGCTGATTCCAACACACACATACACACACGCGTACACACAGGTTAGTGCACCTATTCCTCTTAGGACACTTCCTTAGCGAAGGACACCTCTTAGGATGCTACACACGTAGCAAGTAATAAATCACAAGCAAAGATAACATTCTAATACAGTCATTTCCAAACTTGAGTCCCGGCGCCCCAATTTGAAATCTGAAAATCCTCTGAGGCCCAAACCTTAAACGACGGTCCCGTAAATATTATTGTTTTCTTGTAAACATGAGGATACAAAAATTCAGTGCAGATCAATTATCAGTACACTTTAACTTGTTCCTGAACCTGCATACTGTACATTTCAACACATGCACGTGGTTTTAACAGCTGAGCTTCATGTAATATTTGAATGTTTTAGCTTCACAGCCAAGCGCCCCCTCTCAAAGTGCGTAACTATCCATCAACATAAATAACAATTTACACATTTTAAATCATGAGTGCAAATCCTGAAATGTTGACTGATTGAGACTGATACTTACACATAAAATTTTACGATGAAGCCTTTAACAGGCAGCAAATGTCACTTGAACATTGAATCATGCCATTCACTTGCATATCCTTCTATTCTATTGTCTACTGATAACGAGAGAGAGCCTACATTCCAGGGCTAACTAAAAAATATGGTTACACCTGCTATACTGGGTCAGATAAATGAAAAATAACACATTTATTAATTTAATTTATAGTTTAAACGCCATGGCTTTGTTTCATTCCTTAAGTATTTCTTACAATCTCTCCTTCATATTTAATGCCTTAAACAGCAAAAAAATTAATTACAAAACTGAAAATGATAAACATATTTTAACTTATTCGTATTTAATGGCCTTTCACAGCCCACCTGCAGTGCCATCTAGTGGGCCGCGGCCCACGCTCTCCATCACCATTCGGATAAAACAAAAGGCTTATGAGAGCGCGACAAAAATGTCCCAATGGGATACGCAGAATATTGCCTACATCGTGGTGCATTCACTTTCCACCAGTAAATGAGATCTTGCTTTGAAATTAATTTAATTTCAAGTTTGATTTTAAAGTCTTTTTATGCCTATATTATATATATTCAGAGCAGTACTACATATTGCACACTCTGCCTGGATTTTAACAAGTTAAGTTATATAAATGATAGAGGATGGAAGAGATAGGAAAGATACAGAGAAGAGGAAGTTTAATCTAAAAGACTGATATCGCCTCCTATCTGCTTCTTCCTTCTCCATACTTCAACATCTAACTCAAAACCAGTAGAATTTCAAATGCACTAGAGTCAATCAAAACAGAATATTTTAAGGATGTCATAAATATGTGTATTATATTATTATATACTTCAAGAAAGAGCTGCACAATATGGTAAAAAAAATCTTATTGGGATTATTTTTGTTATTTTTGACAATTGAATGATTCTTGATTCATAGTTGTTATGACTAATCACTTTTTGCATCTTAACTGGCATTTTGATTAAAACAATTAAATCCTAAATACTTGAATTTTTTTTTGGTGTCAACAAATAAAACCTATTTTCTGAAGAGCAAGATTTTTGGGCTGTTGAAGTCCCACAGAAATGCCTTAGAATTCTGCTTTGACATACATTTACAAATAATTGCATTTTGATTATGTCACAATTAGTTGTGCAGCCCTACTGCAAGACACTGAACAGCAGTGGCCAACGTAATGTTTGCATATTTCAATGTGTATGGTTTTGATGATCTATTTTTGTCACACAGGAGACAAGCAAGAGGTAGAACAGGCACACAGAAGGAACAAGTCGTCTTAATTTTAAATGTGCCAACAAACCCCACAGCCTGTTTGGAGCCCAGCAAAGAGTATTTCTGCATTTATTTCATGTCATGGAGGGCATAATGTTTGATGCCCTCAGTGGCTCCAGGCTTTTTTTTTTTTGTGTAAATTGAAGAGGGCAATGAAAACAGTTTCAGGAGTGTGCGAAAACTGCCCTCCACATGTGGAAGCGTGACACTCTGGCAGAGCACACACAAAAAAAAAAAAAAAACCTCAAGGGGGTGAAAGTGAGCAGCTGTGATCTGCAGTGATGTCACAGATGTGCCAATACTCTGACCGCACTATGGCAGCTGACACGTTTTTTAAGGAAAGCAAGGGAGTCCAATAAATCAAGGCTACTTATAGGTTGTGGTTTCAGTGATGTATGTCTGTCTGTCTGTTAGAAGGACGACTTAAAAAGCACTGAACCTAAATCCATGACATTTTCGAGAAGGATGACCCAAGGAGCAACTACACTATATATATATATGCCCAAATTTATGACTGACTGACTCATGTTCAACTGCTCTTCACATGGAGTACATCTCCACCTCAGCCGTTAAAGTTATCTTTGAATGTTTGCTTGTTTAAAAAGTGAAGCCCAGGCAACTTTGCTGGTCGTACAAAGAATGTTGCTTGGATGGGAGTCTACAGGATAATGAGCATCTACTTCTCAATAGATCTGTGCAGAGGACTTGATGGCCTTAATCACTAGTTTCAGCTCTTCTTCATTAGAATGTGATCTAGATTTTGTAAATGATGTTTACAGCTTGAATAGACAAGCCACTTAGAAGTGGCTGCTTATGACACAGACAAAAAATAATTAAATCCTTTTTGGTATGCAAAGGCCACTGCAGAGTCCTGTATATTTTTACAATCTGCAGTCTCACCATTAGATGTCAGTATTTCCTACACACTGGACCATGAACATGTGTGGATATACGGTTGTCAGACTAGTCTTACAAACACATACTCCCATTCCTTAAGAACGATGATGTTTCCTTGGGTTTCAGAAGCGACATGGCTTTGATGCACAGTTCACTGCACATGCAATATGCAGCAGAGGAAATGCTACAGTGCGACTGTAGCATTTCCTCTAGTGCAATAGATCTGTCATCACTACAACAAAGTACCTGAGCTCACTTCACAGCCCTGTGTGTGCGTCATTACCCACACAAGCTTAACTTTGTACTGTGCTACACATGCAAAGGTAATCCTGAAGCTACAGCATTCTTTAAACTGCCAAACAATGTGTGCACATTGTAGAAAATCAAGGCCACCTAAGCATGTGCAGTTCTCAAGATGGTCCTCCAACCGCCCTCGTTACAACATGTCTGACCATCAAGAACAAAGGATGGAGGTGAGAGGCTGTTCAAGCCATAACAGTACAAATCAGCTGACATTTTCGTCTTGAATTGCTGCTTGGTGGACATCCTGCTTTGTTTTATATGCCACGTCCATCCCGAGAAAATACATTAATTATAAAAAAAAAAGATTCTTAGAAAAGAACATTTTGATACCATCAGTTACCTAGTAAGAATGTGTCTTTAGGCAGCTTGTACTGACCTGCTTTGAAGTGGGCATTGACTGTGGTAAAGATGTGCTCAGACCGTCAGTACCCTGCAGTCCCCGGAAGGAATAAAATGAATGTGAGCATTTCATGGTGGAGTCAGCCATGAGGTCAACCTGAGATCTGACCACGTCAGAAGATCTGAAACCTCTTTTTCTTTTTTTTGTGTGTCTGTGCAGGACAGCAGAGGAGCTCACCCAGGTGTGGTAGCTGAGTTCTTGTCATGAGGTCTTCCTCTCTGTTGTCAAAGCTCTCCAAAGCCTTGCTACCAATTATAGGATTCAGCAGGAGCCAAAACTAAATAAACTACAGAGGGCTTAAGGTTTCATGAAAAGAAGGATAGAGGATGATGCAGTTTCTAAATCAGCTGCTGTGCTTCAAATGTTTGATGAAGATGAAGTTTCCCATCATGGTGATTCCACTCGGCAGCTGTGGCTGTGAAGGCTCTTTCAGACCCGGTGCTTTCTTCTCACGTGTTTAAAGGAACACAGCAAGTCACTGAAGCCTCAGCAAAAGGCTGCCATGTCAGGTGAACAAAAACATTAACCCAACTAGGCGACATTGACAATCTATAGGACTTAAAGGCATAACATGTGGACTACTCATGAGTTTTCTTTATGTAGACAAGAGTCAAACGTTTATTAAAAACTTCATTCTCTGCTTATTAATGAACTGTTTAAACATTTCTTGCCTAAGAGCTGGCATCTGGTTCCAGCATCTCAAACATGACAGTTTCCTGCTTTTTCTGTGCAGCATTAACAGAGAAAGTCATTCTTTAAAAGCGCTTTCAGGATATTCCGCTAATGTAAAAAATTGTGCACGGGTGCGCACACACATTTATGACATCCTTAAAATATTCTGTTTTGAATGACTCTAGTGCATTTGAAATTCTACTGGTTTTGAGTTAGATGTTGAAGTATGGAGAAGGAAGAAGCAGATAGAAGGTGATATCAGTCTTTTAGATTAAACCTCCTCTTCTCTGTATCTTTCCTATCTCTTCCATTCTCTATCATTTATATAACTTAGCTTGTTAAAATCCAGGCAGAGTGTGCAATATGTAGTACTGCTCTGAAAAATAAAGGTTAAGTATTTC
Source organism: Brachirus orientalis (assembly GCA_016785285.1). Taxonomy (NCBI): domain Eukaryota; kingdom Metazoa; phylum Chordata; class Actinopteri; order Pleuronectiformes; family Soleidae; genus Brachirus; species Brachirus orientalis. Next base: position 3,947,076 of record JAFBJR010000129.1, read on the forward strand.
TTTGAAGATAAGAAAACACACCTCAGGCTTTCTATTATAAATAAAAAATTGAAATGCTGCAGCACTATATACTGTATATTTCACAAACAAACAAAAAAAATGTTTTATTTCAAGATATATTTCATAAACCTACTATCTTTATTTTCTAGCTATCTATTTGTATTGAGTGTTACTTACATGACCTTTAACCTTGGTGGATAATTTAGAACCTTGATAGGATTTAGTGGCATCAAGAAGTGAAGTTGCATGTAGCAACCAACTGAATACTTTCTGCTTCATGCTCCACACCCAAGTGTACAGAAGAAGCTACAGTGAAAACCCCTCCCAAGAGTCTGTTTGATTTGTCCCTTCTTGGCTACTATACAAAAAATGCTATCCAAACACAGAGGTACATCCTGTACCCTGTGTAACTGTCAGATCATGAAAACACAATAGTTCTTATTTGCCAGGTAATAATGAATGAATAAAACACAATTATGAATATTAAATTTCTGTAGATAGATCACTTTAAAATCCTACACACTGGACCTGTATAGTCTGGATCACATCCATATTTTGATGGTCCAGTCTGTCCAGTCATGAGGTGCTTTCACACCAAATGAGACATGAATCTTTCACACAAGACACAAGTTCGCATGTGATAGTTGACATGAATCGTGTAAATCCAACAGCAAGAATCTAATGATGACGCAGAATTCACGCTGTTTGCTCCAGTCACTTGAGTTGAAGTATTTGACTGTTATTTGATATCTTGATATTTAGCTTTGCAGTTGCTGTAGTTGTGTAAATCAAGCAAGAGCAGATGAAGTGGATCTGTGAGAACCAAACATCGTAGAAAACATATGGAGTGAGGACATTTTGAGAAAGTGAGGACATTTTGGCTGGTCCTCGCCACTTTAAAGAACCTTTTCACGGTTAAGATATGATTTTAGATTTAGTGTGAGAATTTGGTTTAGGTTAGGGTTAGGCACGTAGTTGTGATGTTAAGGTAAGGGGCTCAGGAATGTATTATGTCTATGAGGGTCCTCACTTCAAATGCTGCACAAGCATGTGTGTGTTACTTGATTAAAGCTGCTGACCATACTTTACTAAGAAGTTTCAGTAGCAGGTTGTCTTTATTTGTGACACTTGAATAAGTAACTCAAATAAACACAAAGGATTCTTAATGCAGACAAAACTGAAGTTATGGTCCTCAGCCTTAAACACCTTAGGGAAGCTCTACCTGAACACTTAAGTCTCCCTGGATTGCATTGCCATGGCCTCCAGTTCTACTGTAAGGAACCTCGGAGTTGTTATTGAGCCAGTTTTGTCATTCGACTCACACATAACAAGTCTATAAGTCAGCCTTCTTCTACCTGCGCAACATAACAAAAGCAGAAACATCCTGTCATCAAAAGATGCTGAAAAGCCTTGGTTACATCTAGACTAGATCACTGTAACTCATTATTATCAGGATACTCTAAAAAGTCTAGGGAACTATATGGGAACTAGAAAAAGAGAGCACATCACTGCAGTACCAGGCTCTTTACACTGGCTCCCTGTAAAATTAGAAGAGAATTTAAAATCCTCCATCTCACATATAAAGCACTCAGAGATCAGGCCCTGTCATAACTCAAAGAGATGATTATTCCTCAACACTCAAATAAACCACTGCACTCACAAAATGGAGGTCTGCTTGTGGTTCCCAGAGTCTCTAAGAGTAGAATGGGAGGCAGAGCTTTCAGCGACCAAGCTCCTCTCCTGTGGAACCGGCTCCCGCTGTGGGTCTGGGAGGCAGACACTGTCCCTACATTTAGATATAGAAATGTTCCTCTTAAATAAAGCTTATAGTTAGAGCTGTTTATCTGTCTGTCTCTCTTTATCTGTCTCTCTCTCTCTGTCTCTCTCTCTTCTTCTCAGCACTAACACATTATCTCGACAATAACTGTGTTTGTGCTCTTCCACTCTCTCTCTCCCTCTTTTGTTCTTACTTTACAAGTATCCTGGATAACAGAGCTTCAACACCACAGCTCAAATATTACAACTATAACTATAACTACATATTATGTACTTACTAAGTACTGCTAAAGTTAATATTATCCTCATCCACCCTTCAATGGTTTGTCCTTTTTTGAGGGTCACATGAGGAGTTGAAACCAACCCTAGGTGGCACTGGAGCAAGAGGCATGATGATCATTGTCGTTAATGTTGTTCATTTTTGAAATGCTCCTGGTCTCTATCCTGTTCTCTTTCCTCTCTCTGTAAATCGTCACAAGGATAGACAAGAGCACACACATGTGTTGTGTGATGGTGATGTAGCATCCGGGATTAAAGTGAAGCTGATCTCATTTCTATGATCTGTGTTCAATGACCTTCTCTGTTTCTGAGACTAAAGTGAGAAGACATGACTTCAAATCTATGTATTGAGCCAACTGACTGATAAAAGTTAGTTTGTTTCTTCACAAGCCAATTTCATTCGTCTGTTTTCCTGTTTAAACAAAAACTCCAACTATTGATCCATTGTTTGAGTTGAAAATCCTACCTAATCCAGGCACAATGGGATTAGGATTCTAATCACATATGTTTACATTGATGGCTTAACGTTCTAACTGAAATGTATCGCTTCCACGGATTCACACTTCTCTCCAGTGTGATTGATCGATGATTCCCGTCGTGCACTGCAATGAGAATAAAAAACAACCTGATTCTACAAAAACCAAAGTTCCTCTGGGATTTGCCAGACTCATTACAGCATCCCCACAGAGCCTCTTCCTCCTCCTCTTCTGCTCTAAAGTGACCCAGAAACTCCATGTAGGTCATATCAAAGCCCTTCACTCCATCCTGACAAGAGTGTGTGTTCACATCCATCACTTCTTAGTCATTTTTGTTTTCACCACCCACATTTTCCCTGCCACAAGAAAACATCTGTTACTGTTCTTTTTCACCATCTTTCTTGTTTTGCATCTGCTCCTACAGCCCCCCACCCCCCTCTGTTTTTTTCTACTCTCTCTCATTCAGAGCCAGACACAAATCTCAGAAGAACTGGTGGATCAGTTGCCACACATTCATCTTCATTGCCAGCATCTTACCCAGTCTCTCTGTGAGCTGTTACAAAGTCAGCCATTGCCTTTGCTGCCATCTCCTGTCCATGCATGCCATTACTCTGTCACATTCTCACACTTTAGACATACATTATCCACATATTAGTTATCTATACTGTGCTAATTTATATATAAATAAACTACATTACTATGTAATTAATTATAAGTAGATTAATTTTAATGTTTACCAGCTGCCATTTGTCCAAAGTTTGGTCCCTTCATCAAGGCTGTCAGCGTTTTCCTATAAACGGTCAGTGTGTGCAAAGGTTTGCCCTTGCTGTCCCCTCCAGCCCTTAAATACTGAAGAGCCATTATATATCATGAAGTGAAGACAGGAATTACACCTGAGAAGCTCACCATCATCAGAGCCATTATAGTGAAGAGACATAGCACTGACATTTTGAAAACACCAAAGAAGCCCCAGCCAACACGAATTCCGCCCCTTCCTGCCAGAAGCCACTCACTTCCCGTTTAATATCAGTTTTTGAAGTTCTGAAGCCAATCACCTAAAAATAACTACTGGTTTCTAAGGTTTGACAACCAAAGAATTTTTATTTTTAAGTCATTATTCATGAAAACAAGCATACTTGTTGGTAGTACATTCTGAAAACTACTTGCCAGAGTTAAAATTTCAATACAATATTTTGGGCCACAGTTATTGATCATAGTGAATAATTTAAAAAGATTTGACTGATGATTCAATTAATACAGTTTTTATGTCCTACCCACTGTTATAAGTGAGAGCTACAGTAATTGACTAGACAAAATAGACAACTATTTCTGTTGTATTGTATTTTTATAATTTATTTTGCCCATTTTCCGCAGACTTTGACAAAATAATTTTTAAAACTTACTGAATAAAAATCTTTTTATAATTTAATAATCATTCTAAATTCAAACAAAGTTAAATCTGAGTTGTGACTGATTTTCCATGCAAGATTCTGTTCTATTTAACTTCTCTATGGTTGCATTTTCATTCCTGTAAGGCCTGTTTCCATTTTATGAACCATTCTCGTGACTTCACAATTTAATTTCCCGAATGGTGTTCCTCAGTCAAGCTCAACAAATTAGTCACAGCATTGTTTCATTTTTAACGTTTCACTGAGTTGGATTCAGCACAAGGTGTGAAGTGTACAGTTGTTATTCTGGCAGGATAGAGGGAGTGTGTGTGGAGGAGGGAAAGAATGATGGAAATAAATGAGTAAAGGACAAGGAGGGTTAGTGGACACAAGTGTAACAGGGTGGTTCTCTCTCAGCGGAATAGGAGGCGGAGAAGGAGTTGATAAGAGAAGGTGAAGGAGGTGAAAAAAAAGATTAAAACTCAGTATTAGCCAGTCTTTGTGTGGGCAAATTAAACTCGAGATTTAACTATCACACTACTGCTAAATGTTTAATTTAAAAGGATGAGTCAACACAATACTCAGAGACCAAAACAAGTCCCTGTATATATACGTATATATGAAAAAAAAAATGTTTTCCCCATAAAACTATGATGATAATATCTTGGTCAGTTATGAAATTATAACTCCTCTTGGCTTCTATAGCATTTCACGCATTAACTGGTCACAACACCTGAGTGCAAGTACTTCATTCTAACAGCATGAGAGAAATGTAGCATCCCCAAATGTTTCAGAAGTGAATTATTCTTCTCACAAAATCCAGTTGTTCCACAGTTTAATGGGATAAACGCTGAAAACATACACACTCCCTCACAGGCTGAATAATAGCATCAACCTCTGCAACAAAAATTACCAAAAGTTACGCACTGCGGCTTTAAGGTTTGATGCATGTTTATAGATTTAATACTGAAAATCCTCAATTGTTTTAAGACCTAATTTGCATTTTTCTGCATAAGTGACTGACTTGCCTGAGTCACTCCAGATTATTCAACCAAACTACAAACCTGTTACCAGAAAACATCCAGGAACTGATACATTTATTCAGGATTTATGGAAGCACAACAAAGTTCCCAAGTTTAAATTTGGCCTTTTGGACACATGGATACATTACATCACACTGTATACGGTATGTTAAATATCTGCAGTGGGGCCTCCAGCACAGTTACAGACAGCTCGATTTAGCCCCTCAAAGACAGTCAGACAGTCATGTACTTTGGTGGTAAATTATGTCAGAGAGAAAGGGGGGGCACATAAAAATAACAGGGAAAGGTTCACTGGGAAAGGTTCGGGAGCAAAGGAGAGCAGGAGGTATGGAAGAAAAAGGGATGAGGTAATGCATAAATGGGCTGGAGGAGAGAGAGCGAGTGAGCAACGTTGTGTGGAAAAACTGAAAGCAAGTGAGGAGGACAGTGAAAATATAGAGAATAATGAAGAGGAGTGGCAGCCTTCCAAACTAGGCTATCTGACACTGTGCAGCAGCCAACCATCAGGCCAGCTGACCGCTATTTTCAGCATGAAATGACCCACCAGCTGTACTGAGGGGGAAAGGGCAAGAAACACACACACATATAGGAGAGGGGACTCAAGGCTTTATTTATTCATAGCAGTGTTATTTAAGTATGCAGGCCACTCAAGGAAAAGTTATATACACAGAGAAAGGTGTGTGTGAGGAAATCACCCACGAGGAAGAAGATCACTATCACCTGTCCCAGAACCTGTGTGTGGACCGACTGTCCATCTGTCTGTCTCAGTCACTCGCTCTGACTCACTCGACCATTATAGGTCATACAAGTATTTACAAGCGCCATCACAGGGAAATCAAAGCTCCGTGGCCTCTAACTCATACCAGAGACCTCTCACAAACACACAGGACACTTCCACCCAGGACAGTTTTAGCCTGGGTGGGTCTGGGCTGCAAGTAAGCCCAGAAACAGGTTACACATGGTTTAGTTCTGGGCTGAACTGAAGTATATCACAGCAGAGTTTGGGGATGAAGTTGGGTTTAGGTTAAGTAGACATTCTCTTTGTGAGTCATTCCCAAAGACTGGATCTGAACCCACAGATGGGTCATAGATTTCTTTGCATTGCAATACAAATTAAGCTCTTCGAGCTTTTTACTTAACGTTTATATGCATGTGCTTCAAATAACTGGCATACAGTGAAGTTGTGATTCATTTATTGACCATACAGTATCTCTTCAAAATAGTTGGAGGTGTTACAGAAATGGCAGTAAAAATAGTCAAAAATGTTATAATAAATGGGGCAAAGTTGCAATTTATTTAGTTAACTGGGTCGCGACAGTGTGTGATCTTTTAATAGTGGGTTGCCTTACAAGTTTGGGAAACATGCTCCATGTGGTATTTTACAGGTTATAAATAACCACAGCAAACAACAACACCACATCAGTGGGAGTGGCAGCTATGTTTTCCACTGCAGGCCTCCATTTCACACACACACATCCATGACAAAGGTACACTAACTTAAGGAATTACCCTTATTTGTACTTGAAGAGAAATGTTATAGTTTTCAATAAAATAAGTTAAAGGTTAGTGTCTCTAGCCGATTTTTATTTTGATAATAATAATAAATTTTATTTATAGGCACCTCTTAAAACACTCCAGGACACTTTACAGAAATAAAACAGTACAGTAAAACAACAGAGAAGGACAACACAGTAAACAAAAAAATGGAACAATGAGACTACACAGAGTGAGCTATTTTGAATAGGTGAGTTTTGAGTCTGGATTTAAAGAGGGGAGGAGAGTCCGAGAATCCAGAGATGGGGAGCAGAGCGGCTGAAAGCTCTGCTCCCCATGGTGCTGAGCCAGGAGAGCGGCACCGTGAGAGGAGGATCTGAGGGAGCGGGAGGAAGTGGCAATGTGGAGGAGGCCAGAGAGATAAGGAGGGGTGAGGTTGTGGATGGCCTTGTAAGCATACAGGAGGAATTTTACCTTCTAAAGCACATTGTTTTGGTATCTCAGTATTTTTTGACCTGGGCCCTATGTTTAGAAACGTGGGTGTGTATGTAAATGGTAAATAGGTTTCATAATTGGTCCAGTAGTTCATCTCAGGCAACGGCCACAACAGGCTGCTATATCCATAAAAAGTACTTGTTTTTGCCAATAAATGGCTTGGATTGTAAGAGTCTGGCAACACTGACAAGGGTGTAAGTTTGGTTACAAGGCTGGTGGGGACACTGCACTGCTGTCATGTCTGTGACTGTAGCTGCGTTTTTGCTCTGCTGTGATGCATTCACTGACATTTGTAAAAAAAAAAAAAAAAAAACAATCGTATTGCCCTGTCTCTAACATCGGTAGGGGCAATCTGGCTTTCTCCAAATATTGGTCGGGGACAGGTTCCCACAGTCCATATGCAAAACTACGACCTTGTGCACATGAGTGCAAATGCTGTGAGAGGGGAGCGAGTGGATTTCACGAGCATCACAGCCGAGCAGAAAGTTGGAGTCACAGAGAAGATGGAAGAGAAGGGCTTTCTCTTTGGACACCAAAGCAGTGCAGTGTCCCCATCAGTTTTGTAACCAAACCCACACCCTTGTTAATGTTGCAAAAACAAGCACTTTTTATGGATATAACTCAGGATGGCTCTGTCGCCCATAACTTTACACTGCACTTCCTGTCATGGCTGTTGCCCGAGCTGAACTACTGGACAAATTATGAAATCTTTTAAAAGTATACCCACATTTATAAACATCGGGCACAGGTCAAAAAATACCAAAGCTCCCCTTTAAAGAATCGATCTGGCATATCAATCATTTAAACTTTACATTTTAAGAACATGACTCAGTAATTGGTTAAGGAACTTGTGTGATGTCACACAGTTTATTTACATATGGATCAGTTCATAAATTTTACATTCTCAGGACTGCAACTATGAAAACAGTCTCCAGTCTAAGAAACTGGTCATATGTCATTATGTCATAGTGATGTCACCATGGTAATGTCAGCCTGGACATGGAGACTACAGGTTTAAAATACAACACAAACAGCATTTTAAAGTGAAAGTGTGGAGTTTGAAAGATGTGACTTTTTACCAGACAACAGTACAACTAAACGATATGATTAAGTTACACTGTGAGGAATGTAGGATTGAGTGTTTTAGAATTTATTTATTTGCCTTTGCTTCTTTCTGTCCTAAAGAAGTCGCCCCATTTTACTCAAATGTAAAAATTAATAACGCTAAGCACTCATTGTGGATGATTCCTTTAAATTAGTGGTTGCTAGTTAATTTTGAATTAATCAGTCTTGTCAACGCAGCAATATCATTTTCCTGCTTAAATACACAACAGTATGAAATTACAGAGGCAGTCAATCTTAGTAGTCACAACTCTCAACCTGATTCTGGATGATCACACCTACTGTACGAATCCACAGAGTGGGTGGAGCCTGCACTCATATCTGATATTGATCACAAAATAAATAGCAAGATCAATAAAGAAAGTTTGGGATCATTCTGAAGTGCATTCTCTGTCTGCATCGACAGAGTGGACAGAGGGGTCTTTAATATTACATACACAGGCATATGGGCCACACACCCAAAACACACACACACACACACACACTGGAGGCAATCTTTGATCTCCTACCTGATCGACACTTAATGATCTCTCCAAACTCGTCCTCCACGGGCTCATCACAGTAGTCCTCAGGACGCACACCCTCCGCCATCGATAACAGGACACCGGGTGTTTTGAAAAAAAAAAAATTAATTAAAATAAAAAGTTTATTATTTGGAGAGTGAGTAGACGATCACACAGATTAAATCCACCGGGTGGCGAGACAGAGGCGCAGAGTGAAAATCCAAGTGACAGGAGGTAGAGCGCAAAGGTGAGACCACAAGAACCGAGCTCCAGGCTGGACGAGGACGAGGAGGAGGAGAGGACCAGCGGGTCTGTCACACACGAGCAGACACAGAGCAGCAGGTGTGCAGTGGGGTGGGCGAGTGGGTGTCGCGGCATTCCCACCTCTAAATAGTCGCGCGCTTGGAGGTCCGTGGCGCTGCGCCGGGATCCCGGACGCCATGCGTAAAACCCGACACCTTAAAGTGGACGCAGTGGTGGCCACTTATTTCCGTCCTGTGACACTGATGTACCGGGTTAAATATTAAGGAGAGTCAACTTTGACCCCTCCCGACCCGTGTGTTGTGATCACGTGACTGGCGTTGACCAATGTAAACAAAAGACTTTTTTTAAACAACAAAAAAAAAAAAAAAAAAAAAAAAAACACTGGAAGTGAATGAGCTTTCTTATCTGGTTTCCTATCTGAGAGTAAACTCGTCTAACAACACAGCTCATCAAGGGAAAGAGATGCATGAGAACAAGATGGTGATTTAGTTAAGTTAAATGTATTCAACAAAGAGATTAAAAATTGTGGCATAACCAAAGGAAATTGGGCAGTATGTGCTGCCAACAAAGTAATATAACCAAAACAGGAAAGAAAGAGTTAAAACTCACTCACTCACTCATTTTCTACCGCTTTATCCACTAAGGGTCGCGGGGGGCGCTGGTGCCTATCTCCAGTTAACATAGGGCGAGAGGCAGGGTACACCCTGGACAGGTCAAAAGTTAAAACTATAATAACCAAAAGAAAGTCAGTGAAAAAAAAAAACACCTCGCCTTAATTTACCCTACACTATTTAAAGAAAACCAAAACATGCTGCAAGTCTCAGAGACACAGTCTAAAGGAAAAGAGGATGTCACTGCCCACTTGGGCCAATGACAGGTTGGGAACCACACTACTTTGCGTAATCTGGAATAAAAACCACTGTCGCAACAAGTCACGGTTCTTAAAGGGCGGTGCCTATACAAAATAGGAGGCCCTAGTCTTTTGTAGGACCTTGTAGTTTTTCTTCAATGGGTGTCCTGGGCCGTTTCTCAGTACCCAAGTGTTTAATGTGAATTCTAAGCAGTAGGTGTGTTTCCAGCAACATACGCTGCCTGCAAAAAAAGTCTCCCACCTGGATTTAACTAAGCAAAGAGGTAAGATCCTCCTATTGGATAATTACTGCATGGGTGATTATCTTTCAGTTGGCAGCAAGTTATTTAACCCCAACTGATGCGATGAGTAGCTTCTCATTTCTTATGTGGAAAGACACATCTAGTATGCACTTGCACACTTGGGTAGTACTCAAGTACATACTTATATATTGCATACTGCAATTGGAACAGCAGTGCACTTCCTTCCTTTTTTGTTTGAATAGCAGGTGGCCTCAAGAGCTTAAGCCTCATCACCGTCACCTACAGAATGCTCATAAATAAACATGTAAAATTAAATATATATATATTTGAAATCAAAATTACATAGAATAAGTGACCTTCATTTTTATTCTTTTATTTGTGGAAAGGTTGTTTGTATTGTGGATGTTGGTGAGTGAAGATATACATGTAATCTATTAAACAAACAAATTAAAATGAATATGGATACGAGTCATGTTGCAGTTGTTGTTGCCATCAGGATGCTTTATTGGCAGGCCGAAGAGGAGGCACAGATCCGTGAAAGAAGAGCCAGGTTGCCAAAGGAGGGAGTACCGAGCATCCACAACATCACTGCCAAACTATAAATATGCAATATCTTGATCCAAAAATCACATCTTAAATTGTAAATGGCTAATTTCTCACCTCAAATTTTGTTAAAACTCCATTCCACAACAAAGAAAAAGTTTTATTTCAAGTTTTTACTTCACAGCTGTGTGGTAAAATGGGAGGAGCATTTTACCCATTTGGTAAAATGGGTGGAGCGAGAGCACTTCCAGATATGAGAACCTACTTACTTGTGAATAAGAACAGTACATGGACTGCGTACATGTCACAAGTACGGGAGTACGCAAGTAAAGATAATTATGCACAGAGAAGCTACAACCAGTGTCCTGTCCACACAAGATTCTGCCCACTTGGTCTAATGACATGGACTGGCAACCTGTCCAGGGTGTACCCCACCTCTTGGCTACATATATGAAACAGAACACCCCTGTTCTGCAGGGCCTTGTCATTTTTCTTCCACCGGTGTCCCATCCGCATGACGTTTCCTCCCAATTGATCCAATGACAGGCAGGGAACCACAAAGCCTACTTTGCATATCTCCTAGAATCAAACACATAGGATTTAGGCCTATAACTAAAGGTGTTTCTAATGATCTAGGTTATGGCCATCGGTTGACATGATTATATTTTGGTGCTGATCATGATATGGATCCAGATTCAGGATTTTTTTTTTTAAAGCAATTATTTATCTTGGCCAAGTTCGTGGCCTCTATGTGTCTTCTCTACTGTTTTTAGTGTGAACAAACATGCTGAGACCCTGCAGCCTCATTTATTATGTTACTCCTGAATAATTTTTTTAAATATCTTTTTTTAAATACCTTATCTTCTAATCTTTTTTAAATGTTTTTTGTTAAATATCAATTGAATTGAAGAAAATACAATTCTGGTTAACTTTCCACAAATATATATATATAAGTAGTCAAAGCTAACTATGAAAAACACTTTTGAAAACATTTAGTTACCAGAGACACTGGTTAATGGATCATGAGACTGTTTGTACAGCAGGGGGCAGGATAACCACAGGTTGCAGAGTACAGCAGGAGTCTTGGCTGTAAACTAGTGATTCTTGAAAATACCTTTTCCGATTTTCTGCCCCAGGCCTGAGAAAAGAAGGAGCTGCAGTCTACTGTCCAAATGTGAGGTAGAAACATTTCATTCAGGCCAACTTTGATCAACACTTGGCAGCACAGAATTTGAGTGTGGCAGATGTCAAGAGTACTTACAGTCATGGTGAGCTGTAATCCCAGCTGACAGTGTCAGCTGCTCCTCCATCACCTTCTGACTCTCGTGGCAATTTTCTAGCAGAGAAGTCCTCGATTCACAGCTGGAGCCAGAGTTTCTTGATCCCTGCTTCAGCTGTGCCATAAAATCTCTCAGTTCTGTGATAACTATGCCTGCATATGCTTTTTTCCCTCACAAATTAACATCGTCTGCATTGAGGGAGTCACTTTGTTGCATTTACACCAGTCAGCAATAAAATAAACTGCTCTTTTTGTTTCTAACTGTATTCATGTCTTTTGTGGCAGGGAATTGCATTATGTACTGATATGATATTACAGAAACAAAAAGGGTGTAAAATCAAAGCCTCTGCTTCTGGCACGTTACACGTTTAGTGATAGTTCAAGTTTTTGGAAGCATTGTTGTATTTAGTACTAACACATATGCCATACGTTAAAAGAGGAAGGAAAAACATATTTTAGCCACTTGTCTGACAAATCTAGGCTTTCTTAAGTCTACAATATGTTCATAATCTGTTTTATCTTGCTGATAGATAGTCTTTATTGAATGGACACTTTAGTTCCCTTTAATGGACACTTCACTTATCAAACCACATCCCCACATTTTGCCTTTGCAGTTTGAAACGGCTTAAATGCAAATGTGTCCTTTACACAGAAGCCATCATTTACAGGTCATGATAGGAAAAGCACAGGTGTAAGGAACTAAATTAATGATGGCTGAGTTCCACTTACCTTTATCAGTTTTACCTGTGAAAACATTTCAAAATGGCTGCTGTGGAAAAAAGGCCTAGAGACAGTAACCTGGACAAGAGGAAAAAAAAGTGGTTTCATTTCAATTAATGACATACCTACATACTTTACTTTTTAGAAACGACTCCTCAAATAAATGACCAAAATAAAGCTGGAGTAAGCAACACATTTTTGATAATTGGCCATGGAGTAGAAAAGACAGTCTGAGAATAAAAACAGTAAAAACTGTCAGTGTCTGAGTCTGTTAATCTGTTGGAAGGACAGAGAGCCTCCATCCCAAAACATTACATCCTGATGACTGATGGTTTAATGGGGGAATAAGAACAACACAGCCTTCTTACCTATTATACATTGTGTCCAGAGATTCTGCTTTGTCTATGTCTCATTTTTAAATTAGCATACCTGGAAAGTTAATAATAAAAAAATGGGGTTAAGCAGATAATGGACTGACAGAGCTAGATGGAATACGCTATTTTGAACGTGGGGAAGGGAGTTGCGGATGTCTGGTGGGAGGGAATTCCAGAGATGAGGCGGGCGGGGGCCACAGTGAGGTGGATGGAGTTGCTGGTAACATTTCTGCTTCTATAAAACAACAAAGGAAGTGACACAACCATGTAAACGTAAACATTAAATATTTCAGAGCAGAACGAATGTGACAAATCAAGCAAACAAATGGGATCAAGACAGAGACATTCTCTTCTGTTCAGTGCTTTAATGTTCCAACGTACAAAGAGATAAATGCTGATTATTGACATCTCTAGAGCAGCATCTAAAATATGCCAACCCACACATACACACACGTCGTCTTTCTATCAAACACGATCACAGTCCTCTGCTGTCATTACAGACACACACACACAAACATTCTAAATCCCTATGTTCATCATTAGACAGTGTTTCACTCAGTCTACTGGGAGGTGATGCATTAAACAGCCAAGCTTCTACTTTTCATCAGTGAATTAACAACCAAGCAAATGCTAATGACTACGAGTCAGACCTGGGATAAAAGGTACAGAGAACCATCGCAGGTCAGACACAAATAATGATGAACGGAGGGGCAGTTAAACTGGTCCACTACCCCATAGAAACGACACAAAGAAGCCTAACACTGATATTCTTATTTACATAGAACCACATTAATGAGCTTCATTAACAATCAAAGCATGTATGGTCAGACTAGTGTGAGCACAACAGCATTGTCATTAGAATCAGAGGCTCATTATTACAACTGATGTGTCACTGATATCAGCTCCCAATTAAAAACAATGATTTTTAATATGCATCTGCTCAGATTTACTGTATGTCTTCTTTATTTCTTGGGGAAAAAAAGATGGTGTAATAGAACAGCTCCACATTTTTTCATGGAAACATGGGTTTCATGTGTCTGAAATTAAGAAAAATAATATTTATTTCTCATGTTTTGAATGGTTGTTGGTTCTCCCTGTACCAAGAAAGAGCCTCCTATCACAATGACAACATGGTTGCCAGCAGGGAAACACATTAAATGATTTTAGTCACTTAGGACAATTAGCACCATCTATAAAATCTATGCCAGTATTTAGTCTGCAATATCTTATGAACAGTGCATGTTCACAATTAACCTTTTTACATCCAAAGTTTGCAAACGGCTCACTCTCCACCACCAAAGTCTATTGAGAAGATCAGCGTTTTTAGCTCATGAGGACACAGGAGCTTCTGGTCTACTGCTGCCTCGGTTTGGTAACTTTTGCAACACTATCAAATCTAACAAGGCGACTATAACACTGAAGTCAGAAAATAACACAAGTGAACTTGTCAATGGAGGCAGAAGTGAATGAAAAATGTCTGTATGCTGTGATGTAAAATTGCTGATTTTCTCTATGTACTTTCATACGGTAAGCGGTTTAAATTCTGACACAAATTTCAGTTTACAGTTGGAGAAAGCTGTCTGACAGTCAGGTAAAGCTGCAAACATGTTAGATATTGTAGATTTAAGCAAGTGTAGTGTATATTTTATTTGCCGAGCTTCTGTTAAGAGCTTTTTTAACATGTAAACATGGTCACGGCCAGCCATGTTTTCAAAGACGGCATGACTTGGTGTCTAAGTCGGGTTCTTGGTGCATTTTTAAATAATCCCTGTACATTTTAACCCAGGTCTGTTGCAGTGTTACTGCCTTTAAAGCTTCCTCTATACCAACTACGTACAGAGACATTTCTAGGTAACAAAATCACCCTCACTTAATTGTGATCATACAAGGTTACATACAGGAACAACCATATTAAATGTCATACTGGTGGAGATAAGCTTTTCTTCTGCACTTCCCCATCATGTCAGGGCGCCTGTGGCCACTGTAAGCTGTGACGCCCAGGCTCACATGACAATGACCGAAAAGAAATTCTAGTGAATCCAAAAAAATCTAACAGGGATTCACTAGAGAAGCCATGACATCTTTCAAACTTCACCAGTGAAATGACTCATTCAGTTGGAATATTCTGATGGTATAATGGCTGGAACAGTGATTTTTACTCAATGAAAAGATGGAGGAACAGTGAGGACTGTTACACATATACACAATGAATTTACATCAGGAGGTTTAACTGCAGTATGAAAGAGCTTCAAATGCTTCAGATTACAACTCATTAATTGCAGTGTTAATATTGTGCCCATTGGAAACAACGGAATACATTAAGGAACTTATTGATTGATACAATATGATGAATAAAGATTGTCATGGTCTGTCTCTGTGGGACTTGTAGTTTCGGTTTATTCTGACTTTTTTATTTGTATACAAAAAGCCTGTGCCCCATTTCAGTTATCATTATTGAACAACTGCCAATCACATCATGTGATGCAAATATTCCAGGACGGGCATTAGCCAATAGGGCCGTCAACTTTCAG
Source organism: Brachirus orientalis (assembly GCA_016785285.1). Lineage (NCBI taxonomy): Eukaryota > Metazoa > Chordata > Actinopteri > Pleuronectiformes > Soleidae > Brachirus > Brachirus orientalis. Next base: position 3,962,476 of record JAFBJR010000129.1, read on the forward strand.
TTCGACACACTATTATTTATTATTATTATTAGTTGGCTTGTGAAGTTGAACATTTGTTTGTTGTAGTGGCTCGTCTGCTCCCTCATTTAGGTGGAGCTACAGTAACAGCAAAGCTAACCAGTGAGTCCAAATTTTTACTGTTACTTCAATTCTGCCATCGGTTGTGTGAAACCAGAAATACTTCAGATGCAGATCAGTGTCGTGATTGTCCACTCGGGAGGACAGTTTGTGCCACTGTCTTATTTCTTGGGGCAAGAGGGCATTCCAAATGAATTCAAGGCCAAGCTGTGCTTAGAGCACCCTCTGCTGGACCATGCAGTAATCAGATGTCCAGTGCTATTCTTCCCACTGCTTTTGGTTCTGTCAGACAAAGTGTACCTCACAACAGTGAACACCACATTGCTAGGGATTTAGCAACATTTGCAATTCTTGCTACAAAGTCAGCCATGACCAACACTGCTCTGCTAACTTCCAAAGGATCAGGTCTGCCTATGTTATTATGCATTATAGCAGTGCATACACAGCTTCAAGTGAGAACACTGACTTCTTAATGCACACAATGTCTGAAGTCTGAAACCACACTGAGACAGCTCCGCAAGTCCAGCAGTGACCATCTTGACGAAAAGCTTAAGGCTGCAGTGCACTATAAATAGAAGAGAAGGATGCTCCAGACATCATATCGAGGAGAAACTTCCCTCAGTACGGAAATGAAATGAAGCAGACTCCAGGAGGAGTCCATCTCTGGCCACGGATAATCTATCAAGACAACTGTGTGTGTGTGTGTGTGTGTGTGTGTGCGTGTGCACCCGCGGCTCCCACAGAAACAGACGAGTGGCTCAATAACAGAATATTGATTGGATGTCACTCTCTCTCACACACACACACACAAGAGAAATCATATGTCTTATGAAGTGCAAGTGTCGTGTCTTATCCGTCCTTATGTCTCTGCGAAAGTTTGATGATGATGTCCAGCACAAGTATTAGATGTTTACAGGTGACGTGTGTTCCTCTTCGCAATGGCATGTGGGTGTTAATGCGCAGTAACGCCTAATATTGTTACGTCCTGTTTCCTCAGTGACACATTCCGTAATACTGATTGCCACTGGTGACGAAATACCAGTTGTTCTTGTAGATTTGTGGTTGCTATTGTGTCACCAGTGTGTCTCGGACATAAACTAGTAAGACCCCCACCCACCCCAACAATCCCCCTGCCCTGGATGGGCCTGCTATCTTTAGAGCTGCCAGTTCATTTACCCAACAGTCTCAACTCTCCAGCTTGTTTCGACTGACAGCTTCCTCCCGATTATGATTTAGTTTCTGGCACTGATCCAGTCAGTGTACAGTATTCCAGATCCAGTTCTTAGGAACTGAGCCTTTAAAAGGTGCCTGTGCCCAAACACACACATCCTAACCCCCATCCCACCCCTGAATACCTCTCCCAGCATGTAACTGTAGGACTTTCCACCTTGAATCTGACCTAATAGTACTCCTCATAGCTCTTGGGGTTGAGGCAGTAGAGGATTCCCCCTCCAAAGGAGAAGATGGTTCCCCCCCAGGCCAGGCCATATCCCCAGTTGAATTCATGATAGATTCGCAGGTTGATGCTCTCGATGAATTTGATGGGGTAGAGGACCAAGCTGCAGGCCTGGAGGACAACTGCAAGAGACGCACAGATGGCAAAGTGTCATTTCTTCAAAACAATAATGGCGGAAATAGTGAGATGCATGAGCACACAAGGAGCAAAAAACATGAAGAATTGTTTGAGATGCAAGAGCAAACATCGGGGTTAGAGAGGAAACCTTCGAGCCATCTGGTCACAGCTCTGGATTTAGACTTGGCAGCTAATACTTATGCTTAAGTTATGCATGAGGAAGGAGCAGGTTTTAAGGTCAGACAACTCACAGTGTCACTGCAGTGTAATAACTGAATAAATTAAGAGTTTAAAGGTCGAGTGTGTAACATTTAGGAGGGTTTATTGGCAGAAGTTAAATGCATGAACCACCTTCAACTATGTTTTTATAAGTGTATAATCATTTTAAAATAAAAGCTTAGAATGAGCCTTTTTTAAGTAGCTTCGGTAAGGGCTTTGATCTATGGAGGCCACCATCTTGTGCTGCCATAATTTATACAGCAGCCCATACAGGCAAACCAGAGCCAGAGCAGGTTTTTCATGTGTTGCAGCAGGAGCTTACAATGCAAAAAAAGGAAGAGCGACATCCTGGCGTACGAAGTCCACTGTAATTCCCTGACACACTTCGGGAAGTGACATTAAAAAAAATCTAAATCACAATTATCTTAAATTCTCTTTGAATTATCTTGAATAAATGTGTAATTCACAATATTATTTTGAAATTTATTTTTATTTATTTTATGTTATTAAGGCTTACATAAACAGAGAAAACAGATAAACCAATGTAACCAACATTACAAAATGTCATGTTACAAAAACATCTTAATAGCAGCTTCTTCGGTTTTGGGGAGGGGCAGTGACCAGAAGGATGAGAAGATGAGAAGGCCAGCATGAACATTTCATTTCAAAATGATCTCGGTGCCATTTTCAAATCAGTCACATAAAATATTAATGATTTTGCCTAGTCACAATTATATTGATAATGAAAATTTACCACACTCAACTTGTGTCGCTTTTTAAAAAAACACAATGTACATAAAAATCATGCAGTACATAACCCCATCCATAACAGTGACAGGTTGACAGTTTATGAATGAAAAGGATTATCAAGTAATCTTAAAAATGACATATTTTACAGGCAATAATTTTATTTGTAAACATGCTTAAGTGAATATTATTGAATTTAAAATTAATCCAAACCAAAGGTTAAAAGGTGGCCTCATGTAAAGTTTGGCTTTGGCTTTATAAATCTTGCACATATACATGTATATATATATATTTTTTTTTCCCTTTCTGTAACAATTATGTTCAATCTTTTTGGCTTTACTAGAAAAATAGCAGATACTGGGCAGACAAGGGAGATGCATGCCCCGGTGAGAAGTCATTTAGCTCTGCATATCTCATTTAGAAAAAAAAAAAAAAAAACACAATAAATCAAATTCCATCAGAAGAATCAGGACTAGAGTGAAGGGGCAGGTTCAGTAAGGGATGGAGGGATTGGAGGAAGTGAAAGGGCAGACTGAGAGGAAAGAAGAAGAGATGGATGGCAGCAGAACACAAGAGAACATGTCAATCATTATTTCTTCAAAGTGAATTCATTTTGTAGAAACATAAACAAGTTGTGAGGAGAACAAAAACACAGGCTGCGTAATTTCCATAAAGACAGAGGGTTTGTGTATGTGATCTGTCTTTTACTGAGGGCCTTTATTGTCTTTATTGTCCACCCAAAAGAGTGATTGTTTGTTTCCCTTGTCATCGTAAAGCAAGCTGATTTAAACAGCTAGTGTTTGTTTTTTTTTGTTTACTGTATCTCTGTATGTTTCACTTCATAAGTAAGCTGCAAAATTATACATGCTGCATATGAGTACTAAATATGATTATTATTGAAGCAATGAAGTGGATAATTCAAGTAAATAATTCATACATGATGTTGGTTATTCACATTTACACAGTGAAAAACGTCATAATTCACTTTTATATCATATCATCAATTCTCAGACACCAACATGAAATAATTTATACAGACAGACATTATATAAACCTACATCTTTGTTACAATACAGAAAATTCTTGTTTTTGTTAATTAAAGACTGAGGAGAATAAAACTTGACTGAGAGCTTTTTGTATTTTACACACTCAAAGGAATTATGTGCTAAATCTTAAATGCATAAACCATGAATGATATTGAATATTTGTTAGCATTAAACAATAAACTGTACAAAGTACAGTTACAGTTATTGAATTAAAGCCCAGCCCTATAAAGGACCAGTGTTACTCCCACGTCATGACAGCATGCTTTCAAACAGTAAATGTCACGTGTCTATTTGTTTGCTGCGGCCAAAGAGAGAAAAGCTTCTAAATCACAAAAACATGCGAAATTAGTCTATTTGGAGGAGCATCCAAATGTCAGCCCAGAAATATTTCACTTCTGTGGTTCCATGTGATTGACAAAAGCCCTTTCACAGGAAACACACACAGCATTGCAAAAATCAGTAAAGGTCAGAAAAAATATTATATTTGTTACCTCGTTTTTTTATAAGAGCAAATTACAGACAGTATGTGCTTTCTCTCACACTCTCTCTATCAATAATTTAAAAAAGTCCTAGTGTGATGATGTTGGGGAGCAGCATGGGATTATGAGCTCCTGTTCACATCCTGATTAAGTGACTGGTCCTCTTCGTCTTTCTCCCAAAGTTGCTTTCTATGTGTCACTTTTTTCGAAGTTGCATATGTCACTCAACTATAAGTGTGAAACTGGCCAATATGCAAAAATATTACAAATTATATCTTGCACTTTTGTTATTCTCATAATTTCTACAGTAAAATTACAGATTGAATTCATATGTATTTTTCTCCATATTTCCCTTTTTTCTTTACCTTTCCTTTTTTGCAGCAGATAAAAATTAATGTTTTCACAATAGCACCACTGGAGATCGAGACGGACTGGGAAATTAAGGCATGAAGCCATGCTGAGTTAGAATCATAAAAAATAGAGGGGCTGGGTATAAACATGTGTATGTGAGTCTATAAAATTGGTTGGCAAGGATAATCATTTAAATGCAGTGTCAGTTTCCAATAAGACTGCCCTGCAACTTTCCACTTACCTTGTCCAAATTGCCTAATTAAGTAATCTTAATGTGTGTGTGTTTTAGTGCATAATGAATGAGTGACCTGGTGTGACTGTCTCTGCACAGCAATCCATGTGCTTATGAGTTTGTGTGTGTGTGCGTGTGTGCGTGCACTGACCTGCAGCGAAGAGCATGAACGCAACGGGTGCATAAAATCGCCGTCTTGTGCCGATGCACACGGCAACCAGGGCGACCAGGAATGACATCAGCACCAGGGATCCACCCCCTAGCAACAGGGCAAGTGTGGCGACCTGCCAGTCTGGGAAAAGACAAAGAAAGTGGAGAAGGAAGATAGAGAGAAAGACAAATGGTTAAGAGACATGGAAAGAAAAGTGACATCGTTGAAAGAAATGGAAAAAACATTCATGAATAAATGCAGGAGGCATACCAGAGCTAAAAATGAAATGCACAAGATCTTGATGGTGACCTGGGAGAAGAAACAGAGCCACAAGAAATGTGTTATTTTATTTGACATTTTATAAATGACTGTGTTCACCTCCATCAAGTTTGATCAGGGAGAAGAGGAGGAGATGAGGAAGCGAGGGAGGGGAAGAACAATGACACAGGAAGGACTCAAAGGAGAGCAGGCAGCATGGTCAAACAAAGGAAATAAAGAAAGAGGGTGGAAGGCAAGGAGGGAGGAAAAGTACATGTAGAAAAGTCAAGAATGAAGTATGGAAGAAGAAAATGGGGATTACGGGGATAGAGAAGCTGGAAAGAGGCTGGTAGATGGAGGAAGGGAGAAAATGAAAACAAAGAAATGAAAGAGAGGGGGTGGAAAAAATAAAGTGCCTGTGGAAGTAGGCAGGGGTTTAAAAGAGAAAGGAAAAAGTGTTGGTGTGAAAAGTTGTTACGTTTAAAGATACATGGACATATGAAGGAGTTAAGAAAGGACAGCAAACAAAAAAGGCGAGGAAAGAAAGGAGGAAAGAATGAGAAGGAAAGAATGAAGGCAATGGAAGGATGGTAGGGGAGAAAAGGAGTGAGTAAAAGGAAAGATACCACAGAAAGAAGGGTACATTATTAGAAGGAAGGTAGGATGGAAGGACAAAAGTAAGAATAGAGATGACATAATGAACATGAATTGAGGAAAGATATAGTGAAGAATAAAGTGGGGAAGGAGGGAAGCTAAGAAAGGAAAGAAGGAATGAGGAAGTAAATGGAGGGAGACATGGTGTAGACTGGAAGTGGAGGTGGAATGAATAAATATGTGATGGGAGAAGAACAAAAAACAAAGGAGGGACAAATAACTGTGAAGAACAGAAGGAAAAACAAAGGAAAACGAGGGAGCTGAGGAAAAATAAAGAGACAAGTTAATGTGAGACAAGGACGGGTTTTCTGTGGCAGCAGGAGTCTTTCCGAGGGAGTGATGGGTGAGAAAAGAGGAGACACGTGTGGGGCAAGAGAGAGGAGAGAGGCACTGGCATAATGTTACAAGGACAGAGAGAGGGCAGCATGAAAGGAAATACCGAAAAGGAGGAGGAGAGAGGACGGAGGAGGAAGTTGAGAAGGAGGGTGAAGGGTTGGGGGGGGGCAGTGCAGCACTGAGTGAAAGTAATGAAGAGAGAAAGCACTTAGTACCTGAGCTGACACAGAGGCCTGGCTAAAGAGCTTTTCTGGCACATTCTCAAAAAACCTGTCTGCATTGCTATATTTACAGAGACCATGGAGACAGACACACACACACACACGCACACGCACACACACACACACCACTCTACTGTGGATAGTGCATTGACTTCTATTCATTTTAAACAAACCTATACTTAACAAGGTCAGTGTTGATGTCAGAAAAGGTCCTAAAAAGGTAACAAATAGCATTTGAAGTGAAGACCTTAATAGACATAATGCATTCCCTAGCACCACACCCTAACCCTAACCCTAAATCTAAATCTTAACCCTGAAAAAGCCCTTTAATGATCAGACCAGACCAAATGTCCTCACTCCCTATGGTTTATACGATTATTGGTCCTTACAAAGCCACAAAGCGCACATCCTGATTTATCAGCCCAACTAACTTTAATCAACTTTCATTTGTAATTGGTATTAGGTTCTAACTTTTTTGTTGGAACCTAAACAAGTGAGTTGCACTTCCACATATGCCTCACTTAAACACCCATCAATCATGGCGGACGGCATGGCAATGACGGCAAGGAAAAAAAGATGACAACTGGAAGAACCTCCTTGATCGAGAGCTCTGTATGAACTATGGTCTAACCACCACTGGTCCCTCCATCCATCAAATTTGTTACCTATGTCACTTTACAGATGGTGAAATGACACGTATGAAACAGTCATAAAAAGTCATATCCAAACAATATATAATGTTTTTATACTATAGGTGGGGAAAAGAAGTAAACCTGTCATAGTTGCTGCTGTTGGCAGCACAACATACACAGTCTCACTTTAAATTAAAGTGGACGAGGCAACACAGCTCATAAATTACAACAGGTTCTTATGCCTTCTCCTGACCTGCTGTCCCCTTCTGCCTTATTTTCCCCCAGTCACCTGTCAACCTGTCACATTAGCCTGCCCTTTCCCTGGAAAGTGCTCCTGTCTCCACCTGTTTATTCACCCCCAACAGTGAATCCACCAATAATGATTAAATTCCTGTTGGATTAAATGATTTTAATGCAAAAATATATATTTTTCTTTTTGTATTCAAGCCTTGAGAGGCAGGACCCAAACAGTCGTCCACGTGTTCACATACAAGCCTTGTCATCTTATCCATCAAAACACAGAGCGAGAAATGACTGACCATCTCGCTAACCTTTTATTCCACATGTCAAGTTTCCCTCTGTCATAAGATGTGATGCTTTCTAATTGGCAGCCTGGTACAAGTTGCTGCAAACCCCTTTTTCAATACAACAGTCCTATATTAAAGAATTCATCAATAAAAAAAAAGTCTGTTCTCTTACAGGAGACATACAATAGCTTTTAAAGACAAACATCAAACTCAAAGTTGTGGGTAAAAACATCAGCGAACCACATCTGAAAGAGAGATGGAGCTGTCACTACAAGACACAAAGTCACTGCACAGCTTCGGCTGGGCACTGCAGAGCTATTTATGTTATTTCTTTTATTTTACTTTGCATGTTTAAACCCAGGCAATACTCAAATTTACAAGTCTTGTGGTGAAAGTGCTCATGAAAGATGGATGACGGAGCAGAGAGAGAAGGAAAGATGAGAGATTTAGAGGCAGAGGGAGATGAAAGATAAACTGCAGAAGTGGATGGTGACAGAAAGGAGGAGGAAATTAAAAATGAGCACGAGGATAAAGTGGAAATGAAAGATTACTGATAGAGGGAAGACATGAGAGTAAAACGATATACAGCATATGGAGGTGGGTGTTACAATGATACACAATTTCAGTTCAAAAGAAGCTGCAGACTCAAAAAAGTCCCATCACTGGTTCTCACCATCGCAGCGCTGCGACAGTTTATCTAGAAGAAAACTATCCCACAAAACTTTAACCAATCAGGAGCCAAACCTCCACAAAGAAGCAGTTTAAGATTATGTCCATTTTTTCCATCTCCCCGACAGTATTTTGTGACTGGAAACTACAGGTTTGACTTTGCAAACTGCTCATTCGACTGCATCAAAGGCATTTTTTTGCTGACAGAGACACGGGAGCTGTGTCACACTTCCACAATCCTGAACTAACATTAACAAACAAACATTAACAAATGTGGACAGGCAGAAATATATAATCAGAAAGACAGGAAAAGGGATCAGGGCTGGTATGGAAACATTTGAATAGTGTAGGGAAGCGAATATATAATACATACAGTATATAATTATGTGCATAATCAATTAATCTATTTTTTAAAATTATTTGATTAATCATTTGGTCCATAAAATGTTGATTTGTGTTTTCAAAACCTTCAAATGATGATATTCTCAAATATCTAGTTTTGTCTACAAACCAGAATTATTCAATTTTAATGATAATGAGGCGAAGAAACCTGAAGATTCACGTTTACGAAGCTGGTTTAATTCTTACATGAAGCAACTAAAATCGGTGCTTTTTTTAATTCTCAAAAATAATAAACCAGATGACAGATGAATGTTTGATTTGAAAAAGGACAAACATACAAATGCGTGCATTTATGTTCATACATTATTTAAAATTACTGCAAATGTTTATGTGCTGCAGCGTAATGAGTCTGTGATACTGTAACAGCTCTGAAGAAAGCTGATCTGAATCCACCACAGGTGGATGGAGTGTGTCTGAGCATAAGCATGTGTGTGTGTGTGCGTAGACATGAGGCAGCTGCAGGTTCCCTGCTCTTCCCCTGTCTTTCTGCCACAGAACTGAATGCCACATTTCCCTTTCCTCGTTCAGCCGCTACAAATAGAATGTGAGTCTCGGGGGGGGGGGGGCTCGCTGAGAGGAGAGATGGAGTCAGATGAGAGGAGGAGGAGGAGAAGGAGGAAGAGGAGGAGGGAGTAAGGGAGGAGGTAAAGAGGCTTGACCCTGGAGAAAATGGAACTGAGAGATGGAGAGGGCTGAGGAAGAGGGCTGAGGAAGAGGATTGGGGGAAACGACAAAGAGAGAATGATTAACATTTGAAATATAACAATGATGCTTTAAAGGGGAGAGAGGAAAAAAATGACAAACAAAAAAGATGATAAAAATAGGTCGAGGGTAAAGAGCTCAGACAAAGGAGAATTGGGTAAAGAGCAAAGATGGAAGGCAAGAGAAAAGAGAGAGAGCAATCGGATGGATCAATAGTCTGATAGTGAAAGATGAGAAGGGCAGAGAGAGAGAGAAGAGTTTGTGGCTCTTCAGAAGTAAATGACCTCAAATGTGTGACAACAAAGACCTCGAAATGTGGATCGAACAAACCCCTGCAACGAATCTGTTTAAAACGATCAAAGTGACTCTTTCTTAAAGAAGTAAATACCATGAATGCTAAATCATTTGAATATGCTTTAAAGACATGTATTTTTAATAAAATACAAAAAGTGCAAGAAAGATAAAATGGTTTCTTCATGTTCATGCTTTAATGTTGCAGGTTGGTGAATGTTGAAATCTACTCTCAAGGTCAGATGAAAGACAACTATATTAGACACGATGGAGAGAAGAGAAGGAAGGAAGGAAGGAAGGAAGGAGGCATTCACTGAAGGAGAGGAAGAAGGGGTTTGCTGGGGAAAAGGATCACCGAGAAAGAGAGAGAATTAAGAAAAAAAGAGAGTGGGCTGGCATCAAGGTGTATGTATGTATGTGTGTGTGTGTTTGTGTGTGTGCATGACAGAGAGACAGATAGAGAGAGAGAGAGAGAGAGAGAGAGAGAGAGAGAGAGAGAGAGAGAGAGAGAGATGGAGGGGTAGTAGTTAATATGGTAGTTAATATTGTATCTTGTGGTAATGCTCCATTTTGCTCCTTTCTAAAACACCATAAATATTCTTTACAAGCTTGACTTTAAAAAATATTGTACCTGAAATCATAACATGGTTTATATATTATGATTTATTTTTATATACATACTGAAATTTAAACACCGTATATGCTTCTGTAGCTGTTGAGTGGTTGTCAGAAAACCCTTCTTAAGCTGTTACCTTCTATCAGCATATATTCCTTTACAAACCTGAGCTCATTAAACAGCTTAAAAAACAGAAAATAAAGATGTTTAACTAAAAAATTCATTTCAATAGGGAAGTAAAATGAGATATACAGTAATTAGGGTAGGTGTAAGCCAGTCCTGGTCTTTAAATACCTGAGGTATACAAGGTTCAGACCAATGTGGGAGCAAGTTTTACACAGATGAAATAAAACTGCAAATTGCTGTACAGATATTTTGCCACCTCTGTCTGGAAATGATTACAAACTGCTGAAACCTTAAATAATGTAAAAAAAAAAAAAAAAAAAGTCAAGCTGCCAATAAGCTGTGACTCTAAAACTGGATTTAAAATACTTGTTGATGTGTTAATGTGTTGAGCTACAGAAATAACATATTTTGATTGGAGGAATGCTGAATTTATAATTCAAAATGTACCTGTGCCTCAAATAGTGTCATATTTTGTCGTGTAATTGGACTGGAGGAAAACATATTCAAAGTTTAAAATCTCTTCCTCTTTAGTTAAGTGAGCCATTTTATCAAATGCATTAATATGAAAACAAAGACAAATAGTCTCTCAACAACTCCTGAGTGTTGTCATGTAAGGAGGAGGGGCGGTTTACAAAGAACAAACTAACTTCTGTTTCCTGTTGGAAAAGTCTGTCTAACAGTGAGCTAAAGCAGCTATAATACCATAGACTTAAGCTGACATACAGTTGATTTAATTAGGTGAGCCTTTACAAGTGGCTAAAGCCTTTTTTTCCTTGTACCCATGGTGACAGACATGTGAGCATATATGCCTCTGGCTGGTTCTCAGCACTGACCCCAATTCAAAAAACCTGCACTCTTCCTTTAAACACTACTTTCTTCCCATGCATCGACACAATGACTGAAAAGGATTAGAATGAAATAAACAGAAACTGCTGCTTTGGTCCGTCCTTGGAACAAGCCAGGGGAGCGGGCACAAACAAAGAGTGATTTATTTATTAACATCAGTGTGTGTGCACTGGGACAACACGGCACATACACGCAAGCACACACATGCACACACACCCTCCATGCCAAGGCATCTAATTAGGGAGTCCTGGTCTCGAATCTGAATGTGTGTGCATGTTAGTGTCTGAGAGAGACAGAAACAGAGGCAGGGCTGAGAAATGTGGTAACAAAGTGTGTGTGTCTTAGGAGAGAAGGTGCAGACAGCAACAACAGAGAAATCAGAATGTGACATGAAATATTCAGCTGGGCTTCAGAGGAGACTGTCCAGAAATAGGTCTCCTCAATGTGGTTGCCTCTTATTGGTGCAAACACACACACACACACACACACACACACACAGGTTTCCATGACTTCATTGGACATTGCACCAACTAACATTCCTTTCCTGAATACTTACTCTAACCTTAACCATAATTACTAGTACCCTAACCCTGAGCCTAAGCTGAACCTAACTCTAACCTTGGCTTAACTTTAAAACATGTCTGCACCTTAAAATGTAGTAATTTACGTTATGGGGACCTGATTTTTGTCCCCATAAGAAAGACAAGTCCACATAATGTGACTTTGTGAACAGATTTAGGTCCCCACAACATAAGGAATACTAAGCAGGTACACGCACACAAACACACAGCTATTCTGTCAAGGAATTGTACTGACTTCCATTCATTTTGACAGTCAAACCAAAGTGTTATCCAGTTAAGGCCTTACCCTAACCTTAACCTAACCATAAATCTAAGACATAAACTGAATCAGCTCTTAGTTCCAAACAAATGTGGTTCTGCCTCTTTAGGATTTGTCTCCATGAGGACCACTGGTTCTGACAAAGTCATTGTTTCAGCCAGAAAAGGTTCTAAAGCGGTAACAAGTACAAGAAACACATGCACACCAATGCGCTCTACTTATGTCGCAGCCAGACAGACAGACAGATTTTGTCAGTTGTCATACTTGGTAGTTCCAAAAGCCACTTTGCCACAAATGTAAGTATCGCTCATGAACTACATTTCCCTGGAAACAAAGCCAACATTCAAGTTCAATGTCTCCTGCACTTAATCTGTAAGTGCTCTCTTGAGCACAAGAAGGCCATTCCTTACCCAACAATCAGGATGACTCAGATTCAGGTAAGAGGCAGCATCTAGCAGAGAATGAATCATATAAATTGTCGCCAATATGAGGTAAAGAGGCTGAAAATGAAGATTACTGCTCTTGAGTGACATTTACTTTAATTGCATTTCCAGGCCCATAACAGTGTTCACATGTATCACACATTGTCTGATAAATGTGGAGGGAGACAGCCCTTTCTGACAGGAAATGCAAGTTTTTGTTGCTCTGAAAAACCAGTCACTCCCTTGCACCACAGTCCATGGAGAAAATCAGTGATTTTACATCTAAGTGCACAGAACTCATGAAGCCACTGCTGCCTCCATCAGGAAGGTCAAATTTGTTACTGAGTGACTTTGGAGTTTAAAAACCTTTGTTAGGGTTTACTGAATGTAAGTGACGGAAACTTGCTGAATGAGGCAGCAGTAGAACAGTGTGTTCAGTGCTGCGTACAGTATATGTCGGCACCTCAAAGAACCACGCTTTAAACATCCAACTTTGAAACACACCTGCAGCTTCATGAGGGGGAGGAGGAGAGAAAACAGCAGGAGTCTCCTGTGCAGGTTTGACCACGTGCATCAAAGTTACAGTTTTATCTCTGATCCTTTTCCCCCCCTATAGTCCAAAGCTGAGATCAAATGAGCTGAACTTACTTTGAGTGCAAATGCATTTGAAGTGTACCCCAGCCCACTTCACCTCCACTGTCATAAACGTGGAAGTCCCAGAGGCGTCACAGGTTGACAGCAGCTGTCAGAGTGAGGCTTTGATACAGCTGGATGGAGACTGTGGGGAGTCACAGCACTGTGTCTTGAAAATACTTTGCCTTTCTATGGATGATAAATCATCCATCCATCATTTCCACCCATCAGCTTCAGCATCATCCCTATCAGAACAGCATTTGGTTCTCCAACTGTGAGGTAAAGACAGTGCGCACGAGACAGAGTGAATGAATGGATGGATGATGGATGGAGAAGCCCCATGAATGGTTCGACCCCTCCTTCCTTCCCTCCCTCCCTCCCTCCCTCCCTACCTCCCTCCCTCCCTACCTCCCCTCCTCCCCGTTACCTGAGCCCAGCGTGCTGCTGCACTGCCACTTCTCGGTGCTCGCCGGTTTCCAGCAGGACTCCCACAGAGACAGGTAGTACTGGTCGTCGGCGGTCACCCACGCCGGGCTCATCACGGCTCCCACGTCCAGACATAGCGCCAGGAAGACGCACACCAGCCCGACCAGTTTGAGCGGAGTGAGCGGGGAACTGCGCGCTGACTCCTCCGTCTCGGTGACAGCAGAGGACATGGCGAGTCTGGAGGGTTCGGACCCCAGCCGAGGATGTCGCTGAATGTAGCGGGTCCTGATGCGTCCCTTCCTCTTGGTAAGCGGAGCTCTCAGCCGGGATGTGTGTCGTCCCCTGCTGCCGCTGCTCCTGGTGCCACCGCAGGCGCGTGCGTTGCGCGCTGGACGGTCGCTCCGCCTGTAGCACAGCTGCCGCGGCGCACCGGAGATCTCTATGTTTACAGCGCTGACGTCAAAGGCTCTGAGGGCTCAGCAGGTGCTACAGGGTCCTAAAGAGACAGGAAAGAAAAGAAAGTAATAAAAAAGGCAGTTAATTTTAAAAAAGGCCAGTAATAAAATTGATGCCTGCTTAAGCTATCGTACTTATTTTTGCCACTGCATCTCTCCAATATAAAGATATATTCTCGAAACAGATTTTCTGACTGGAAAATAAAGTTTGTAAACATCTCATAGAGAAAATCAAATCTGCATTTTTAGCTTGCTGGGACACAGGATGTTTTGTTGCTGCCTCATTTTGTGCATTTCAGTCACTGAAGTAAATCCATTTCCAATCCAAGAATTTTTAATTACAAATTCAAACAATGACATGTTTGACGTTACTGATGGACAAACCCCAGTGATGGATGAACTGCTGTGGGCTGTGATGTAAAATCTCACATGTTTTTGTGTGGACTTCAATAATAAGGGGAGTGAGCCATTTGCAAAGCCACATACTGTAAGCTTCATTTTCCTGTCAAAAAGGCTGTTTAACAGAAAGGCAGGTGATCCTTTACTCGGTGAGCCTTTTCAGTGACTCTAAGTACTTAGCTTTCTACAACTACACTTCAAAAAAAATTAACCTATTCTTTTAACATGATTATGGCCCAGTGTTTCTCAACTTTTCTATATGGGGACCCACTTTTTCAAGATGGCAATCTATAATGACCCAAATGACGACATAAAAAGTGACAAGAGTAAATTTGGGCATAATTTAGTGACTAACTTACTGCCATATCAGTGAGAGCTAATATCATTTTGAATTGTTAAACAAACCATGTCCAAGATATGTTTGGAAGATGTAAATCATCATTTTATGCATGTCATTCAAAACATACACAGATAAATCTTTGGTTGTGAAATATTTTGCAAAATTGTTTGGGGGCCCCAGGAAAATTCTCCAACGACCCATCTGTGAGTCCCGACCCACAACTTTGGCAATCACAGTTTCAGCCTATGCTGGTAAGTCAAAAGAAGGTTATAGCAGAAACTCCTCTGATTGTATTTGAAGAATGTATTCCTGCTTTATTTGTCACCTTGAAAGTGCAAAACAGAAACAAGAACTATCATTAAAGAAAAAAGCTTACAAACAAGATAAATCGTCTGCCCTCATCATTCCCATCTGACTGGAAAGAATGAGATTCTGGGATTCACTGTTAGATTCTTATATGAAGGAATTGTTTTTGCTGTGGAGAGAGACGTAGAGGTCAAACACAGCAAAGGAAGAAGGAGACACATGAAGGGATATTATCATTTCCTCTGGATGCCAATGTTCAAGACAGAGATGAGGCAGAGTGAGACAAAGGAGGGAGACCAAGAAAGCAGAGATGAGCAGGAGAGCCAGTGTTTATTCATCCAGAGAGGAAGGAGGGATGGAGGGACTGATGGAGGGAAATGGTGGCCTTGTTCACTCTTCATCAGGACAATAATGAGTGATGAGGAGGAGTGACAGGAGGAGAGGAGAGGAGAGGAGAGGAGAGGAGAGGAGAACAGATAAACCTGGAAGAGATGGGAGTGTTGATAGAGGTGTTAATGAATTCACTTACTCTCTGTTGATCCACATCAGCTAGTCACAGCAGAAAAAACAGTTTCAGCTCTACAATATTATTATTTTTTTATTATTATTATTATTTCTTTCTACTTTTTATCAAACAAACCATGTATTGATAAAGTAGGGGTGTCTACAGGTTTATACAGGTGGACAAATTAAATTGGGGATAATAGACATTTCCTCTCAAAGATATTCCCTCCTTTGATGATGTCAGCGATGAGAACTGAGTGAGGCAATGGCATATACACTCTCTAGCCACTTTATTAGGGACACCGGTTCAACAGCTTGTTAACGCAAATATCAAATCAGCCAATCACATGGCAGCAACTCAGTGCATTTAAGCATGGAGACATGATCAAGACGAGCTGCTGAAGTTTAAACCAAGCATTAGAATGAGGAAAAAGTGATTTACGTGACTGTGAGTGTGGTATGATTGTTGGTGGCAGACAGGCAAGTCTGAGTATTTCAGAAACTGCTGAGCGACTAGGATTTTTGCGCACAACCATCTCTAGAGTCTACAGAGAATTTCAGCTATGCTGCTCACAGACAGACAAACAGGCAGTGACAACCATGAGGCGATAACGAGTTTTAATTCAGCATAAAATACAGTGAGTAGAAAGTAAAGTCAGCCATGTTGAAAACCTGACCCCAGGGAAAGAACTCAGGATTGAGATCCCGAGAGCATGTATTCCTTAAAGAAGGCATATAATTCACAAGTTATCTAAGAGAAAAAATAAACACTGATTGTTCAATACCTCTGTTTTCACAATATTAAAAAAATTAAGCTTCATGTTGTGTGGAGAAGGGGTAGAACTAAACAATTTTAGGCTTCTTCCTACTGTTTACGGATATTTTTTTTAATTGATTTTGTGGTTTTTTATTCCATTATTTTGGAATGTTTGAAAACATTCATTCAGCTAATATTATTTTGAACTGGTAAACAGACATTTCCAATACAGGATGTGTTTAATGACTGAATAAGCTTCATATAATGCATGCTTTTTATTACATATAAATTATAAGTAAAAAGCTGGGAAAATGTGTTGCAAAATTATTAGGTTGCCCCCCCAAAATATATCTTCCATGACCCATCTGTAAAAAGAAAAATAAGAATGAAATGTTGATTCAGGAGCTGTTTCTTAGTGCATGGTCTTTCGTCGTTTCAGCTTTTTCTCATAGTATATTACAGGGGAATTTATGTTTAAAAGTACATTTAAAAGTAACCAAATCTACAACAAGGCTCTGCAAAGAGTTGACGTGAAAAATGTGCACTATGACCACATTGTCTCTGGAAAACAGGCTCATTAACTGGATTGATGTTAAGATAAGTATTGCATTTTGAGTTTTGTACAGCAGTTAAAAATGAAAAAACTTTAACTTCTTTGTTGTATATCTTATCATGACATTAATAGTAGATCACTATTAGCTCTGTAGCGTCCCCCTTCCTCCTCTGGTTTGATAGAAAATGACAATTGCTGTCCAGCCCTTGACAAAGTAAAAAGCCCTTGGACTTCATGTTGCTGCTACTTTTGTGTTGTTTTTTGTGAAACCAAATTGCAAATGGTCGTTGTTACGACCAGGCCTAGGGGTAAACCTGATCGCAACAAGAGCGTGGGGACTCCCTCTTCCCAACACACTAAAGGAACCATTTTAAAAGTTTATTAAATTAAAACACAAACGTCTGCTGGCAGTCTGACTGAGAGCGGTTGAAAGGAAGTCCCCCTGCAGCTGAGATGATCAGGCCTCTTATAATGGAACCTCCTGTGCAGGACCAATCAGCTCTCAGGATCCACCAAGACTCTCACACACGCGTCATTCAATCAAACATGCACACCTGCAACCCATCACACACTCACATGCATACAACATACATACAAGGAAAAAGGAACCTACGACCCTGGGGTCGTAACAGTCGCGATGTCACCCATAAGAATCTGAACTCCGGTTTGAAGCCTTGAGTAATTTTGCCACACTGATGTTTTCCATTCATATGTGACATATTTTATTGTCTATTTGTCTTATTTATAATTTATCGATATCATGTTCCATTGAGGAATACATAAACAAGCGATTGAGAGCTTTAAAGTTTTGCTGATGTTATAAATATGGTTTGAATTAGAAGCCCTTTTTTGTTTTTGACATAGACAGATACATAGAGTTCCTTTTAAACCTAGCAGACTTATTCCCAGTGGTTTATCAGTATAGTCCTACTTTCTGCTTAGATGAATAAGTCTATTTCATATGTAGTCTCTGAATAAAATCTTTGGTTTGTTCATCTTTTCGATTTTAAAATATTGCAGCACAAGAAACTGCTATTTATTATACAGCACAAGGTTGACTTGTTTTTGTTCATTAAAATTCCACCTTGAGTTGCTTTTGATTTGATATTGTTTGCAGTTGAATATTAACAGTGTTTTGGAGCTGCTGGTGAACATCCATACTAAATTCTGAGTCTGTCCAAAACAAATGTCTCCGGGAGGGTCCTTAACAAAACCAATCACCCCGATGCCTCTTTATTTCATTTTCAGCTACATTAACACATTGGAAGAGTGCACACTATAAGTCCTATTTATTTTTCAGAGCCTGATTACAGCTGCTCACATTACACAATGTTGAACAACAGATCTGTGCCAGAGAGAATTCATTATTCAAATCAACAGTGACTGCCAGTAATAAATACTGATATGATGTGTTTGTTTTCTTCAACAGGGAGTGATAATTGATTCAAGCTTTTCATTTGGACTTGTACTTGACTGTCAAGATATAAATATAATTAATATGTTCATTAAAAACTGCAAAAGGTCACTGTTGGTATTTTTGATGCCGTTATCTTAGGTGATGTCTTTACCAGTTTAGCCACTTGACATAAAGCACACCTAATGAAATGTATGGCTGCTGCTGATGTCTAAAATATTGAGAACATTTGGCTTCTGTGTCTTTTCTCCTTTTCTGGCTGGAAACTAAAGGTTGTGATGTTTTGTAGGCCACTCGCCTCCCTGCACCAAAGTTGATAGGGAAAATCAGTCATTATACATCACGGCACACAGAAGTCGTTGGTCCATTGCTGCCTCCCTCAGTAAGTCCTTTTATTTTTATATTTGAAAACTTTTGTTCACATCTACTTTAGGAAAACAAACTTACCAAATGAGGTAGAGCTTTTCTCTGTGGAAATTGGTTCAAACTTTGGTTAGTCTGTCAAAAACAAAGGCTAAGAATCAAACATATATCGCAGATATTGTAGATTTAAGCAGACATGGGTTTTAATAGGTGAGTCTTTTGTTGCTTGGCTAAAACGTGTCTTTTTTTCCATGTGTCCTTCCTTGTGGGCAGTCATGTTCTATCAGAGAGCGAGCAGAGGAAGCCAACAGGCATTGTACACACCCGAGTCAGCGCTGATGATGTGTCATTACTTCACATAACCACACACCAAGGAAGAAAGACAGAAAGAATTGATTTTTCTGTTCTAGGTAATTCAGACAACAGAGACAAAAACAAATAAGCACAGTGTCCACACTCCCATGTCCATGTCCACGTCCCATATAGGAGCTCAGTTGCCCGGCCTACACCCATGGGGCTCAGCCGGGCATAACCAGAAGAGGCAACGTGGGTCCTCCCTTCCCATGGAGATCATAAAGAAGGTTGTGATGACGGCGTCTCGGAGGATGCCCTGCTTCCGAAGAAGAAACAATTTCAACAATTAAGATTAACAAAGGCAATGAAGAGACTTTCTTACCTGATCATGCACAATTTTGGAACAGTAAAATACTTGTGATATTTAATCAATCGTTCTCCCTCATCACAGCTCACAAGACACACAAAGGAAAAAGGAAACAGAAAGAAAGAAAACAATGTCTCACTGTCCATAAAGTGGTTTCTCAACTAATTGAAATTTGACAAATGTGTTGTTGCAGCTACTTCCTTACACACACACACACGACTTGAGAGGACATTGTATTTACTTACATTTTTTTTCCTGAACATTTACGCTAAACTTAACTGTAATTAATGCCCTTACCCTTAACCTAACCCTCACCTCACATTAAAACGTTGTAAATTATGTTATGGGGACTTGGTTTTTGTCCCCATAAGGAAGACAAATCCCTATAATGTGACTGTGTAAACAGATTTAGCTCTCCACAACATAGGGAATACCATTTACACACACGCAGAGAAACATACAAAAAAAAATTCATTTGGGGTTTGTCTTTCAGAGGTTCAATAACTTTAGCACTGAATCCTATCGTTCTTTTTTTTCGCAGCAAACAAAACACCTTGAACAATATTCATTAAAACAGAGACGTAAACCAATGCAGTAACACATACAATATCACATCAAAGCACACGCAAAGATCCTTACACATCCAGAGGCAGAAGATGTGCACACGCTCTTATTATGAGACAACAAAACACAGAGAGACACACAAACATCTGAGAAGTTACAAAAAGCACACACACACAAAAGAAAGTAACAAAAACGTTCACCCACAGAGAAACAAATATACACATCCCTTCTGTGGGGGGGAAAATATGCTAATAATAAAGAATGAAAACCCACAGAGAGGGATGACACAGAGAGACCCAACAGTAAAGAAAGCATACAGTTGCTCTCTCTGCTGTGTAATGTACAACACAGCATTCATTTCTCTGTCTCTCTCTCTTTGCTCAAGTAAAAAACTATAGTTTGAACTGATTTCTGTTACTTTGGTGTTGGTTTCAGTTTGAAGAATCAAACTTTGAGTTTTTACCGTAACCCCGCGTTTACTTGCCACAACTCTTTTGCTTGCAGTGAATAGTTCCTGTGACTGTATGTGCCATATGTCGTTACTCTTCAAAGTTACTGGGGCAGATGTTCTCTGCCTGTTGCTGTGAGTTTTGTATGTGGCATGTAGCATCGCGTTGAATGGCGGGGCAAACATTTATCAGCCATCTTCGTCTGTGGAGTCCATTAATGAGGCGTGCTCCGGTAGAATCAATAGCTGCAAAAGTTAATGACTTCTCCATGAGGAAATGATGGGGGGTGTGGTGCCGCTAATGGGCCCCTCCATTATCTGTTTTATTCCTCTGCAATATCATCAGCTGAGAGCAGGAATATTTTTTGAGATAATGAAAATGCTCAAATTACATGTTCAAGACTAGATCGGATAGATAGATTGAGTGGAATAATCATTTTCACAAGCACAACAGGGAACTACGGTGGCCTTCATATGCCAGAAAGGATGCCTTCATTCTTCATTTGCATGGTTAACTTAGGGCACAAAAGGGTGCCATAATGATAGAAATCAAACTGCTTAACATCCAGGCTTTTCGAGTAGTAGAATTCACTTCTGAAACCTTTTTACGGGAGTTTATTTTGTGATTTCTGTCCAAAGCTTTTATTCAGATGGGATTAGTTTTGCACGGCAAGGTGGGCTAAAGTAATTATTACTTGAGCTTCTTGGTGATTTTAGTCCCATCCAAATGTGTCATGTCAGTACTCATTACTGACCGATGTCAGAAAAGAAGCTGGCTACTTTTAAAGATTTGACACCCAGGTAATACTACTCCTGTGCGAATAGACCAGCAGTAAATATATGAGTAAATATTCCGTCATCTCCTGCATACAAGTAGTTTTTCACAGAGTGCCAAGCATGGGGGCGCTATGTTGATGCACTCGTGATATCAAGAAGCACATGACGAGGAGGTGACGTCGGTACCTAAATCAAGCGCCACTTGGAGTTTGGAAAGTTGGGGTGAAATTGCTTGTACGTATTCGATGACGGAGCTGGCGTTGAGGCATCTAGGGGTGCGGTAGGCTGAAGTAGACTACCCCCCTTTGCTCTCCCATGTCAGGTCTCTTGATGGCACCCAAGGTTACTGGGTAGGGTGAGAGAAAGTGTGCCTTGTCTCAGGATCACCCGCCATGGGAGTGCACGAAACTGGTCGGCCAGAGCCCACAGTGTGATAGTTGAACTGAGATTTCTTATCCCGTGCAAATTGTCCATTAATATTACAGATGTCCTGTGGTAAAATTGCATTACTGCGCCTACACATTTAAAACTAATCCCATCCAAACTCATTGGAATATGGTTTAAATGTATTTACATGTAAAGGTTACGCACTACAGCTTTAAATCTATGATCATAGCTTTGTCTGACTAAAGTTTCTCTTTAGAAATCAATAATATATTATATGATCTTTTTTTTTTTTTTTTAATATTCAACATGGTCTCTTACAAGTAAACAAATCTAGAGACTAATGTAAATCAAATTAATGAAGAACATATGATAGTGACTGCATATTTGAGTTGTAATAAAGCAAAGTGATAATTATCATCAATTTATAGCTGTGGTAGGACATGACTATAAATATAGGATAATTATGTGGTGAAGTGACAAAGGGGATCATATCAGACGAACTGGCATCTGACAGAACACACACACACACACACACATATGCTTTTCTACTGGCAAGTTGTCAAATAGTTGTGTGTGCATTTCAGAGGGAAGCAGCCCCTGCTTAATTACTGCCAGACTAATTGAATCCCACTGTGAGTGATGTATGTGGAGAAGCCTCTGTGTCAGAGTAAAAATGAAATATTAAGCTGCCAAATGGATAATCCATTTAGGAACGTGTGAGAAACGAGTAGGATTAGTTCGTGCAGCGCCGTATGGCTCGTCTGTCAGAAGACATCAAAGCTATTTAGAATCTAAAATGTTTCCAGTTTTGTTCTTGTTTTAACAGGAGTTTTTAAGTGCCTGAAAGATTAAACAATCCTGCCCTGGGCACATTCAGACATTCTCTCAAGTATGCTATGTTTGTACTTCTTCCCAAAAACTGGGTCGGGAACCACAGATGGGTCGTGGGAAATTTCTTTTGGGTCCCAAAGCAATTTCTCTGAATCTTTAGTGGAGATTTCCTGTATATGTATATGATTTGCATTACATGCTTAAAATGAGGCTTCTAAAAATATTAAAAATATTCAATTCGTCACAACATTATGCACTAATTTGCTCTCATTGTGATGTGGGTCACAATCTGTTATTACTGCCTTGCTCCTCCCTCCCCTTGCCTTAAGTACTTTAGTTTACCAAACTATTAACTAAGCAAAACTAACCAAACCATTTTATTTTTTTATCTCAAAACATTTATACACATTGAAGAACAAACATATGCGTAATATATTCAGTTTTTGCTGTTAAATCCTCCCGTCACAGGCCAAGTTTCAACAAGTTTGGAAACAGAGTTTGAAGGAGGTGCAGAAGTCTACTTCTCTTAGATAACTTGCCTGTTTTTGTGGTGAATATTATTATCGAAATATTGATCAATAACCACAAACGCACGTTGCCTACCTCGACTTTAAGCCTTTTAAACACACTGTGGTCTCACATCTGAAACAGCTCAGCAGAAGCCAGAGACGGAACAGCTGTTACTGAGCAGCGTGGCACAATTCATACTGTAGCTTTAAGACTCCGAAATACTTTAAGTTCTGTTTTGAACACATTTCAGGGAATCTGTTTTTGTCTGTCACATGCTGTCATCACAGTTAATGTAAGTCTGACTCCAGTGTCATCACTTCTTACTGAGGGCAACATAACAGACATGCCATCAATTACCGACGGACTTGGCTCATCTGTTGCTGGGGAAACACATTGGCAGAGGAAGGCAGGAAAGGGAGCTCATTTCCCCAGGTAATCTCCGCACCGAAATGAACGACCGCACAAAGTGATTCACAGAGTGGCACAGAGTGACAGGGATCCACAACCACACACCCCCTCTCTTTACACTAACGAAACACATGCATTGACTTTCCATCATTATCCACCCAACATCATCATTTTACTCTTCACTTTATCTGCTCTTTGCATCTTTTTCCCCCTTCATGTCCCTCTATCTCTCCAGCTTCCATCTTCTGCTTCCTCCATCTATCTTCCCTCCCTTGCTCCCTCACCATTCTTGCCCCAGCAGGCAGCAACTAGAGCTTAACAGACATAACTGCCTGTAAGAGCATCGTGAATAATTCTGCAGGCAGAAGGTGAGCCACAGGACACACAGAGCAGCTGGATGTGACTCCACACAGCATAATGTGTGTAATGGCAAACTTAAAGACCTTCTTTGACACTCTTGCACGACATAGATTTCATAGTTTTGACGGGAAAAGTTCCACATAATCCAAGGACGAAAATGAGGCAGATGTAAAGAAATTTAAAGGTTTATTCCATAAAACTCAACAGTACAAAGTAAAACGTCTCCAACTTATTTCCATCCGCGCGTTCTTCTCGCTGTCACCTAATGACAAAATACAACGATGACGGTCAGAAAACTGTTGCTCCATATCCTGCTCATTTGTACTGCCCTCCACCACCAGCCAGAGCACCTGCTCACTGGTATTCACGTGGCGCTTCACAGCAATTACTGACACTTTACAGCAGCAAAAACATTACTATAGCTGGAATACCTGGTATATGGAGAACATATATGGAGAACATATACCAATCTTAAAATAAGCACGAGTAATAATCTGAGAAAAAATATCAAATATATGATATCAGAGATATGAGAAAGATCAGAAATATGTTGAAATACTATAAAGTAACGCAAATACTATATTACTTTTAAATGCAAAATTATTCGATTGTACAAAAATGTAAACCTTATTTTCTCTATGGCTCTCACAATGTGCTTTGGTCCAAACTGGGATTACACACACTTGAGCTTACGCAGACACACGCTTTCTACACCTATGACTTTTTAAGAATATGTTTGCTACTTTGTTAGATCGCCTTCTGACTGGAATTTGAAGTGCATAAACCGTTAACTCTCCCATAGCAAAATCCATAGGAAATCATTTATCCGCAGTTTTAGCCAACAGGGACACGGGAGCTGCTAGTCTACTATTGCTGCCTTGTTTGGTTTGTCGGTGTCACTTATGTAAATATGAACAAACTATTTCAAACTCCAAAGTCATAAAATAAAACATATCATCTTACTGGTTGGAAGCAGAAGTGGATCAACAACTCCTGCATGCCATGATGCAAAATCCATGATTTTCTCTGTGGACATTGGTGCAAGGCTGTTTATCTATTCCTAGCATATCGTAGACTAAAACAAGCATGGATTTTATTAGAGATATTATTTCTGGCTCTTGGAAAAGTGTGCATGATTAAAAAAGTCAGCGATGAGTGTGTGCCTTATACAATCGCACTTTAAAAAAACCTGAAAGTGTCTTTTCCATTTGACCTTAGTCATTAAAATAAATTTGACCACAATGTTAGAAAACAAATTATGGAGCTTTGCATGGGTAGAATATATTATCTTTTCACATAATGGAAAACGGAACAAAAATTTGAGCCATTCAATGAAAATAACCTATCAAATATACTTGCGGCGACAGGCACAAGGATATACAGTTGAAGTGTGTAGCCATGCATGCTGTGTAGGCGACATTAGCATGCACTCAGGCCCACACACTGGTCAACCTTTCAAGGCTCATGTAATTTGATTTATTAAATGGGAGCGATTGAGGTTTTCAGAGAGGTGGGCTTAGATTTCAAGGTCGTTCTGCTTATAATATAATCTGTAAGAAGAGAGAATATCATGGATCAGCACTTGAAACGTGAAAGTAATGTGTGGACAGTCTTCAATGCTTGAACAGAGGATCTTAAAAGAAACCAGGGGTATAACTAGTTTGGTTGCATTTTGCAGTAGCAGTTCATAGTAGAGATATTAGAATCATTATTTATCTGCCGAATCATGTGTACAACATTTACAACCCCAAAAAAGTTGGGACACCGCATAAAATCTAAATTAAAAACAGAATGCAATGATTTGCACATCTCATGAACCCATATTTTATTCCCAATAGAACATAAACAACATATCAGATGTTCAAAGTGTAAAAATATTAAATATTAATATAAAATAAAAATATTAGGGTAATCGAATATTAGGAGATCGATAAACACAAGTGGACCCCCCAAAAAAAGGTGAAAGTCAGGAATCAGGATTGGAAAAGTAAAAATGGCTGATTTCTTACAAAAATAACAAAAACCAAGCCAAATGAGGAAAAAAAACGACAAACTAAAGGAGTAGAGGCTGGCAGCTTGCTGGGCAGAGCTCTGAGGCAAAAACTGAATAAGAGAAGAAAATCGGGAAGTCACAAAAAACTGTGAATCTAAGAGAAAAATAAAAAGTAATCAAAACTGGGAAGTGAGGCGTAGCAAGACGAGTACTAACAAACATGAAGAGGCGCTCTGGCAGCTGGGGATTCTGACACTGGGGTATAAGAAGACTGAAGCTTGATGAGAAGATGAGTTGTAGGCGCAAGTAAAGTGCTTTATAAATAAAGTTGTCTTGGATTGGATTGGATTGGATCAGTGGACAATTCGTAAGCCTGCATCTCTGATGGTATGGAGTTGTATTAGTGCCTATGGTGTGGGCAGCTTCCACATCTGGAAAGGCACCATCAATGCTGAAAAGTACATTGAGGTTCTAGAGCAACATATGCGACAAAGTCTCTTTCAGGGAAAGTCTTGCATATTTCAGCAACACAATGATAAACCACATACAGCATCCATCACAACGACATGGCTTCACAGGAGAAGAGTCTGGGTGGTGAACTGGTCTGTCTGCAGTCCAGACCTTTAACCAATCGAAAATATGTGGCGCATAATGAAACAAAAATCGAGCAACAATGCCAGGACTGTTGAGCAGCTAGAATCCTGTACCAGACAAGAATGGGAACATTCATTTCCTAAAACTCCAGCAACTGGTCTCCTCACTTCCCAGACGTTTCCAGACAGTTGTTAAAAAAGAGGGGATGCTACACAATGTAAACAATGCCCTGTTCCGACCTTTTTGACATGTGTTGCATTCTGTTTTTATTTACATTTGGAACTGGGGTTGTAGAGTTGATTTCTTTTCTTTTCGGCTTCTCGCTGTACAGGGGGTCGCCACAGCGAATGATCCGCACACATGATTTAGCAGATTTTTACTCCGGATGCCCTTCCTGCCACAACCAAATGGGATCAATTTAGAGTGTTAACAATGAGCAATGGGGACCTTGCTCAGGGCTACACCAGCCCTTGACCTGGCAGGGACTTAAAAGTCAAGAGCAAATTTAAGTTGTAAATAAATTGTACCACCTGAGTCCCTCAACCAAAAAATGCTCTGTTAAAGACTGCCATAGAAACATTATTTATCAAAGTAATTTATTCCATTTTTTTTTACAATTGCATTCATTAACTTTACTCCTTACCATACATAACAAATATTAGGGAATTTCTCAGAATTTTAACCACGTTTTGTGAAATTGTTTTTAACATTTAAACACAAAAAAGTGGGTTTTTTTCCATCTCATACAGTATATGCAAATTACATTTATTTTAGCGTATTAAAGACTTGAAGGGAAAAAAAAAACATAATAATCAAAATTCATCCCAAAATACAAAACTGGGCCAAATTTGAAGCAATTTGCATCAACATAGACAAAGATATCCACAAAGAAACATCGAGGTTAAATCTAGAACAGTTAGAAAGAGAAAATAGAGTTTTGAAAGTATGTCTGTGCTGACCTTAAAGTGTTATTTAAGCTAAGCATCATGTCTCCATGCTAAATTACCTTTGTTTGCCACTAGGTATAAAAAGCATCAGTGCATTAACAGAATAAACAGCTCATTAGAGCTGATTATGAGTAACACCCACACAACTAATGAGTCGAAACCCATCAATGACACCATCAATGTGACACTTCTTCATTTCCTGTCTTAGCCAGGTGTCGCCTAAACAAAAAGGTGCTTAATCATAATGTAATTTTGACCAGATTAAATAAAGGATGCATCAAAATGAGAAAATGGCAAAGTGTTATTTAAGCTAAGCATCGTATTAATGTCTCCATGCTAAATTACCTTTATTTGCCAGTAGGTGGTTCACAAACCAGTTTACGGTCAGTAGATGGCTGTCTATTAGTGAGATAAGATGGTGTGCACTTTCGTTAGGTGGTTAAACTCAGTTTTTCAGCCATGTTTTCACGGGCCTAGTTTCCGATAAAATGTATATTAAAATTTTGACCAAAAAAGAAAGGTTGTGGTAATATTTGCTTCTTGCACTGAGTAATGTATTCTCCTCATCAGTGGAGCAATGAAACACAGACTAATGTTTCAGATGTGATTTCTAAACGTTGATGGCACTTATTCACATTTACCTTTAATTCATACATCTATTTTTCCATCTACCTCCAACTCCAAACTATTATACAGTATTAAACTTCTTAAAATTATTATTATTTTGCGTCATTCTCTTAAGGTTTTACTTAAACCTAAAAATTGCATACCGACAGGATGATAAGCTCACCCATTGAACGCCGGCCTCTGTTTGCAGTTGGCCCTGTCATGATGAGGCAGATTGTCCTCCCTCTTCGATTACTGTTTGTGTGGCTGCTTTTTGGGGGATTGCCAGCTGACCAACAATCATAAGTCCCTCCTCTACCTCTCATCTGCAGCTCATCGAGACTCCACCCCACTATAGTACCAGACTCAAGGCTTCAGTCTTCACCAGGTCGTTCTACTACCTACTGTATGTTCTGTGGTCTTTTCTCCGCTCTAGTGTTAACTATTTGGTTTCCATGGCTCTCCCTGTTAATTCAGTTCGTCCTGTCCAGTCAGCTTCTATTACTCTCCCAGTTTTTTATGTGTATATACATGTACATGCATGGCTCCAGTAAACTGACTGCCTCACAACAGTTTCCTGGCACACAGATCAGTCAATACTTACCTAATTCAAAAAACTTGAACTCTCTTTAAAGCAACACTTTCTTAATTCAAACAAACTTGAAGTCTCTCTTTACAGGAAGACTTAAATATGCACAAATAACAACCTGTGAATCAGAGTCTGCTTTAGACCTCTAGGTTTGTTAGACATTTGTTAGTTAACGTCCATCATTTCAGCATAAATCAGATGCTCAGTCAGATGTTTTCCCGCTTGTGTGCATTGTCTGATGTCAGTCTGAACACACACACATTCACAGAGTCAAGCTCACCTACACATAAGAGAGGGGGAATATAGAGCAGCAACACTCTCCTTAGCTGCGTCTGAGAAACGTCAGCCTGGTGTCCCACTGAAACATCTCCATGTTTCTTTGAAGTGAAATCAAATTATTACTGTGGTACTCCTCCATGAGTGCTGCCTGTGTGTGTCTATATGTCTGAAATAGCATGTAAGGACACATCTTAAACAAACGTATTTTTATGACAACATTTTGGCTGCTTTTTTTTGAGGTTTCAGTCAGTCGGTTTATATTAGGTTTAGGTTAAGTGTTAAGTGGCTTTGGTTGTGATGATCAAGGTTAGGCAAAAGGGTTTAGGGAATGCAATTATATCAATGAGATTGAACCAAGAGAGCTGTACAAGAATGTGTGTTTATGTGTGTGTTTATTACCAAATAAATGATAGTCAAAGCAAGTCCTTGAAAGAATACATGCGCAAACCTGTGTGTGTGTGTGTGTGTGTGTGTGTGTGTGTGTGTGTGTTACCAAATCAATTACCAAACTCCCTCTGTTGACTTGAACTTGACAGGAGAGAATATGAAAAGTTGCTCAGCCTTACTTTCATCCCCTCTCCCCTTTTAACGACTTTAAAACTCAAACTTTGACACATAAAACAGAGAGAGAGAGAGAAAGACAGAGAGACACACTGTGTATTTATCACCTTTGTCCACATTTGTCACACTGTCCAGCACATTTAAAAGCAGCTGTGCAGACTTGACATTTGAGTGTGTGACTGTGTGCATATGTAGGTGACTGATTAAGGCATCATTGTTTGTATTTGTGTTTGCTTTTCTACTAAAGTCATTGGCGGTGAGCGATCAGCACCTGTGTGCTGCCTCGGCTGCTGATGGAGACAGATAGAGAAGTAGAAACGCTCAGTGGGTTATGAACTATGCTAATGTAATAACCAATCATCACACACAGCATGCAAGACGATGAAAAACGAAAGTTTTGTTCAAAAGCTTGTCTCGAGATGAAATTGAAGAAAAAGCATTTGCATCAACACACCATGCATAAGAAATGAACTACAATGTACTTTTGTTTGAGGATAAACATTGTGTGAACATTAGAAAGGGCAGAAACAAAGTAGTGAACACACTGAGTAGTGTTTAAATACAGTGGTTCTCAAAGTGAATTGGGAGACCACTGTGGGTCCACAAAATAGTAAGCAGTAAATTATAAAATTATGGCTTATCTGGCAGGACAATGAATAAGGAAATATTCGGACTTCTGAATGCTTTCATGACTGAAGCAAAGCTGAGCTGGGAAAATGTGTAGCTGTTTCTTCAGACGGTTCTGCAGTGATGATGGGGTTATCACAGGACGGCTATTGCTACAGACTGTGGTGCTGCTTTGGCAGGCACTCGCATACAAAGACATGGAACCAGATTTTCACTCTTTTTTAACACAGCTGTGACTGCAGATATTTTGTTTTTAATTCAAGGACACTGTAGTCTGTTTGGACAACTTTGTACTAAACTGGATGCTGCACATTACTTACCTCTGTTGTACCACTCTGAACTCTCTTGTAGTTACATATGTAACATTGGTTGTAAATGAGAAAAAAGAAACAAGATTGCAGTATTTTTGCCAAGCAGTTTTTTTTCCTCTCTTTTCCTCTCTAGTTTTCCAGAATGTTCTTTGGAGCTGTCTTTTCAAACATTTTGATTTCTAGTCTTTTGTACATGTTAGCTTATCTTCTAGTGTCGTCTGAGGATCAGTTCCTACAGGATCTTCTCACAAGCCTATGAGGAGTGACCAGATGCTCATGGTTATCCAGGATTCATAGAACAGTAGTTACTTTTGTTCTCTTTCATCCTTACTGACCAGCAGTGGATGAATAATACCAACAATGTCACAAGGAATCCCAAGTTCACACCTCATTGAGTAGATGTCGAGGAACTTGGCAGAAGGGCGACAGCAAGTGAATGTGGGGTGGCAACGATGACACTGTAGAATCTACAGAAAGTGCTTGGGATGCCCATGAGGCCGTAGCACATATGTCCTCCAGTGGTATTCCTTTTCAGGGCTGCCCATAATGTGGAGACACCCCTGGCAGAGTTGCCAGTGACCCTTGATGGTAATCATTCATTATTTGCCTTATATGCATGGACAATGGTATCACCCAGTGAGACAGGTGCCTCTTTGAAAGAGAGTGACCATGCATATGACCACTGTGACACACAAACAGCTGCTCTGATTTCAAAGCGGAAGCTTTGGCGCTCATATACACTGCCTGACCAAAAAAAAAAGTCACCACCTGGATTTAACTAAGCATATAGGTAAGAGCCTCCTATTGGATAATTACTGCATGGGCGATTATCTTTCAGCTGGCAACAAGTTACTTAACCCCAACTAATTCAATGAGTAGCTTCTCATTTCTTAAACAACCATGTGGAAAGACACATCTTGTGGTCGTGGAAAAGATGTTAGTCTGTTTGAAAAGGGTCAAATCATTGGCATGCATCATGCAGAGAAAACATCTAAGGAGATTGCAGCAACTACCTAAAATTGGGTTAAGAACTGTCCAGCGCATTATTAAAAACTAGAAGGATAGTGGGGAACCATCGTCTTACAGGAAGAAATGTGGTCGGAAAAAAATTCTGAATGATCGTGATTGGCAATCACCAAAATGTTTGCTGAAAGCAAATCCTAGAAAAACAACAGTAGAACTCAGGGCTATGTTTAATAGTGAAAGCTTCCACATGCACAATGTGAAAGGAACTTAAGGGATAGGGACTGAACAGCTGTGTAGCCTTAAGAAAACTAATCAGTGAGGCCAATAGGAAAAAAAAATCAATTTGCTAGGGAACATAAAGATTGTGGTCTGATGAGTCCAGATTTACTCTGTTCCAGAGTGTTGAGTGCATCAGGGTAAGAAGAGAGGCAGATGAAGTGATGGTCCCATCATGCCTAGTGTCTACTGTACAAGCCTGTTGGGGCAGTGCAATGATCTGGGGTTGCTGCAGTTGGTCAGGTCTATGTTCAGCAACATTATGTGCCCAAAGAATGAGTACCTGAATATACCGAATGACCAGGTTATTCTATCAATGGATTTTTTCTTCCCTGATGGCACGGGCATAATATTCCAAGAATGCCAGGATTCATGGAGCTCAAATTGTGAAAGAGTGATTCATGGAGCATGTGACATCATTTCCACACATGGATTGGCCACCACAGAGTCCAGACCTTAACCCCACTGAGAATCTTTAGGATGGGCTGGAGAAGTCTTTGCGCAGCAGTCTAACTCTCCCATCATCAGTACAAGATCTTGGTGAAAATTTAATGCAATGCTGAACAGAAATAAATCTTGTGACATTGCAGAAGCTTATTGAAACAATGCACAGCGAATGTGTGCTGTAATCAAAGCTAAAGGTGGTCCAATGAAATATTAGAGGTAGTGACTGGACTAGACTAGCCTGCCTGCAGTCCAGACTTGTCTCCCATTGAAAATATGTGGTGCATTATGAAGTGCAAAATAAGCCAATGAGACCCCAGACTGTTGTGCAACTGAAGTTGTACATCAAGCAAGCGTGGGGAAGAATTCCAATTAGTGTCCTCAGTTCCCAAATGCTTATTGAGTTTTGTTAAAAGGAAAGGTGATGTAACACAGTGGTAAAAACACCCGTCCCAGCTTTTTTGAACGTGGTGCAGGCATCAAAATTACTTTGCAAAAAAAGGTTATCATTTTGACCACTGAATATCTTGTCTTTGTAGTGGATTCAATTGAATATCGGTCGAAAAAATAATTGCAATTCATAGTATTCTGGTTTTATTCACATTTTACACATCGGAATTGGGGTTGTGCAACAAATATCAGACATGATGATCAGTTTCCACAGTGTCAATGTGTGTTGTTGCCAAATAAAATTGTTCGAAAACAATGTGATAAAATACAAATTGTCTTAAATGTAGTGTCTGACTGTTGCACAACAGTAAATGTGTGCCTGTGTATACTAACAATACTTCCAAGATCCATTTCCAGTCAACTGTTGGTGGGTTACTTTTGGCTACAACAAGCTCCCGAGTCTCAGCTGTTTTAGTCTTGAGGGGACTCACTGTGCTGCAGGGAGACAAAGGTCTGGTCAATTAACATGAACTCAACATAATTAAACATCTTATATACTGTAACATTATACTGTATACTGTAACATCTTATATACTGTAACATTATATACTGTATATGGCACTGTCATAAAATTGTTTATCTTAGTTTCAGTCAAAGTTCATTTGGACCATGCTGTCTGGTTCCAATCCAATCCAATCCAATCCAATCCAATCCAATCCAATCCAATCCATTTATAAAGCACATTTAAAAACAACAGCAGTTGACCAAAGTGCTATACAGTAGTATTAAAATAAATAAATAAACAGATGAAAAACAAACAAATAAATAAAAACATAAAAGACATAAAACACGTGAGTAGATATGACATCTTACCCAACAACTCAGAAGGAGAGCAGGTGAGTCTTTAAAAGAGATTCAAAATTTGACAGAGAAGGGGCCTGTCTAATGTGTAATGGCAGTCCATGCCACATTTTAGGAGCTCCAACTGCGAAAGCCAGTTAAAATCCACTCTGTAAAGCACTGGGAGCCAATGAAGGGAGGCCAGAATGGGGGAGATGTGCTCACACCTGTGCATCCTTGTTAAATGACATGCGGCAGCTTTCTAGACAAGCTGAAGACAGGAAAGGGAAACCTGGCTGACCCCAACATAAAGGGCATTGCAATAGTCCAACAGGTCGCAATAAACAGGTCATAATAAAACCATGCACAAGTTTTTCAAAGTCCCCACTAGACAGAACAGACCTAATCTTAGCCATTTGCCTCAATTGGAAAAAGCAGTTTTTTTTTGAGAACAGAGCAAATGTGCTTGTCGAGTTTTAAATCACAGTCTATTTTCACCCCCAGATTGGTCACGGTATTTTTGTACAGAAGGAACTAAAAAGCCAAGTTCAATAGGTTTGGTGTCTGGAGCTGGTTGATATATATTTAGGCTTACCACCACTCTCTTTACATGTATACATTATCTGAAATTATTCTTAATTAATCAAATGCTTTCAGGTTACTTCTTGCAAGTAAGAGACACCACACAAAGCATGATCAATAATAGTGCACATACCCTATATACATTTCTGTTTCCCCTCACCTCTGGCAGGCCTTGCTTGACTGAAGATTGAGCAGGTGAAGTGAAATCCAAGTGGAAGGATCCTTCCTATGTTTAAAAATTTAGATAACATAGTGAACAATGTGAGCAAACAACCAACACAGCATTCACTGACAGGTTTACACACCTGTGAGGTAACCAGTGCCTCTATCATGAAGACCCTGGTATCACATGAAGACTTCAGGACCACCTGACATCTAAATTGTCCCTCACGGTTTGCCTGGAACCGTACTGGGATTTCCACACTGCCACAATCTATTGAACAGAGGGAGGAGGCATTCAGGAAGAACAGAGGGTGGACATTAATAACAGAAGAGTTGAAATGTGCATAAGCAAATGATATAAATCTTACTAGACTGTTAAGGACAAACTACTGTATTACATAAATTTGCATGTGTAATGTGTTCTGATGCATTCATGATATTATTAAAAAGGTGCAACATGCAAAACTGAGCACCACTATGTCAGACCAAAACAAACGCAAGCATAATCAGGAGCGTTCATTCATGTTTTGCCATGCTGACAAGAAAATAGACCATGAAAACAGACATATATTACATGTGCATCAAATTACTTAGTCTACACTTTGACCTTCTTTCTGCAACTACTGAGAGGCTCATCTAGTGTTGAAAATCAACAGGTCATGCACCTGTTGAGGATGTGCTCGTATGAGCTGGTCTTGTGAACACAGTAAAGAACCCCATAAAAAGGCAGCATAATCATATAAGGAGCTAAGTAGTTTCGATACTCAAAAATAACGACCAATCCAGCAACCAAAAGAGAGTTTTGATAACAATACACAGAGAAGTACTGTGATGTCACATCAGTGCTCTCCTGAACATTCATACAGGTTATATTTGTCTCTTAACATCCTATGTTGTATGTTGTATACTGAACTTTTTATATATTCGTAAGTGTGTACAGCATGTGTGTGTACCTGCAGGAATCTCCCATGATACATTTGTATCCTTTTTGATTGGGATTTCAACAGTTCTGGGTAAAGTGAAGTACTGTGGCAAAGAAACCTCCACACTATATGTTACCACTTTACAGTGGCCAGCAGAACCTTTCACCCCTCTCGTCGGCTGGGCCTAAGACAAACCAAAAGAATGAGAGGTAAATAAATAAATCCAGACATTACAGAAACATCTGAGTGTGTCTGAGTGTGTGCACCTGTTGCTTAAAGAGCTTGCTGGCTGTGGCTGCTCTCACACTGCTGCTATACAAAGTGTGCGTCAGTGTCCGTCTTCTGAATTCATCGGGACTCATGCCTTGTTGACCCCAGATGGCCAGCGCTTGCTCCCAGGCCATGTTGATCACCGGCAAACACACTACCTCCTCACAAACCTGCTCCACCTTGCAATGAAGGGTGACTACTGATACACACAGTTATTGGTGAAGAAAATGGTCAGTGTGCAAATTATTTGACTGACTATATTCACTTTGCAGTAAAAGTGCTCATATTAAGGAGCAACCTGTTAAAGGTTAGCCTGTTATATTTGAATATGTTAAATTACAACAAGATTAAAACAACAAAGATAATAATCAAAGATATGAAATATGAATTTATGCTTTGGTTGTAGGACAGGTTTCTACCAGAGTTGTTTCGGCTGGAGTCTATGTTGGAACTGGGTCTGGCAGTGAGAGGGGAAAGAAGAGGCAAGTTTGCTGTAGCCTTCACCATATACACCATGTCGCCGACCTAGAAGAATATACACACAGAGAGAAAGAGAGAGAGAGAGAGAAATGAGAGTCATTAACCACACTGGAAATCCCAACAATGACTAGCTGTGATAAATATGATATTCGGACTTTATTAACAAACCTCTGATTTATTTAATTATTGGAGGGTTTTTTTTTTGGACAGTGAAACCTTGATGGTTTTACAGATCTTTTTGACACGATGTTTAAAACTCAGATGCCGTTAATCCCCAAATACTGAACCTTTGTTTTTTTGGTCAATGAGCTTGCCATTAAGAGGCAGACAACCAAGACAAACTGACCTGTGGGCAAACAAGCAGCACAGAGCAGTACTTGATGCCTGGAGAGAAGGGCAGGTAATGGATGTTCAGAATGTCAGATTGGTTGGGCTTGAGACAAACAGCCCTCACTGCACTCAGAAACTCTCTGCCTTCACCACCTGGGTGCACACACAAATGTGTATTGAGCATGACTCAAAACCAGTCACACATAGTGTTCGCACATGTATAAACAGTAATTAGGGAAACAAAACAGGATACAATGTGTGCATTTGTGTGTTACTCACACACAAAGGGAGCTGAGGGCTTCCCTTTCATGCCCTCACCACAGCATCTGTCTGAAGTCACATTTTCTGTGCTGAAATGATAAACAAAACATACTCATCCATACATCACATGAAATACAACCTGATTTATGTGAACCTCAGATGACCCCAGTCCCTCCTGAAATCAATTCCTCATAGTCAAGTCTTGATTAGTTTGCTGCCAGGTTTGGTTTTTAAGTTAACGCAGGTGATGAGAGATACATACCAACCAGCTTTTCTTTAAGGCAACTCAGGTCTCTCCTGAGGAACAGCCTCATCCTATTTTACTTTAGTGCCTGAAGCGGGGACTGGCAGGAGGAACATCACAAAGACTTATGTAACTTACTGTCCAAAAAGCTATTTCTATTGTGCACAGAGGAGTTTGCATTCCCCATGTTGTTTGTGCTTCTTATATCACCTTATCCTGATCTTTAAAATAAAAATAGAAATGGGAAAAATGAATGGGGAACTGAGATTATTGTTTAGTCTATGATGAAAAATGCAATTCAAAGAATTCCATTTGCAGCACAAATGAGGACAAACTGATTTATCCTATAGCAACAAAACTGAGTCACAATATTAGAAGGACCAGCTGATGAAATCAGCAAACTCTCCAGACTTAAACCTCAGGGAGCTTGTATCATCCTTTTTAAATCCGTTATTTATTTGTTTTCTGCTCTAACTTTAGAAACACTGTGACTTTCAGTGGCGACATGACATGACTTACCATGTCAATTGTTTGGTAAGTGTGGACAATAAAACAAATATAGAATATTGCTACTCTTATTCTCTATTTAAGTACTATCAACTATCCATACATTTTATGAAAATATAGTATGTGTCTTTGTGTTTGTAGATCACCCATGAGCAACATAAAAACTGGCTTTTATCTGACCCTAAAAGGAAAACAAAATTGTCCTCTTCCTGCTGTTCATCACAGATATGGATATTTTGTTGAGGATGGTTCTGACTTACCTAGCCTTGGATGAGGCCTTTTCAATGAGGCTAACATTTTTCTTTTCAGGCTCCAGTGGGTTATAGGTAGATTCCACCAGCACCACTCTAAAGACAGCAAACACATAGAAAGTTAGAAACCCTTTAAAATGCGTTTATGTCCTTTATGTCCAGAGCTGATTCACAATACCTGTGGAGACAGATCAACACCTACCTGAACTGAGCTTCCTTACTGAAAGGGTTAGTGATGGGCAGTTGGATCTCTCTCAGCACATAGCATGGAGACATGCACCTAACAGAGTTCTAAAGAGAAAAGCAGAATGTAGCATTTAATTCTATTACTTTACAGCCACAGTTGGCAATATGTTAATAGTAAGTCTTCAGGAAGACGCTACAGTCAAAATGTGATATCAGAATAAGACTAAAAGTTAGGGCCAGCTGTAAAGCTGAAATGTCAAATTTTCACATTATTATCAACTTAATGATTATGAGTTCAACTTTGATTGTCTTATGTGTGTTTTCTTACTTTAAGAGCTTTACTAGCTGGAGCGCCACTAACAGTAGCAGGATACAAAGCCTATTATGAAATCATAATCAGTTTTTCGTCAGTTTCCGTCATGCTGTCTGGGCATTTTATCTTATTTGTGTCCAACTGTTTATATTGAACATGCCTGTAATATGGAAAAACAAGCAGTGACTACAAAATGGCACATCAGGGAAACTCAAAGTAGCT
The DNA here is from genome assembly GCA_016785285.1 of Brachirus orientalis. Classification (NCBI taxonomy): domain Eukaryota; kingdom Metazoa; phylum Chordata; class Actinopteri; order Pleuronectiformes; family Soleidae; genus Brachirus; species Brachirus orientalis. The sequence goes on from JAFBJR010000129.1 coordinate 4,000,144, forward strand.
TATATTTACTGGAACATGCTCGAGTAGGGACAGATACAAAAAAAAGAAAGTCTGTCTGGTCAAGTTCAGTTTGTACTCTCTTAAACCTGAGCTACACTCTAACTTAAAGTAAGTAATTCATGATTCATGATTCAATGCAGAACATTGTTTACAAATAAATGTGATTATTTTATAGCACTTGAAGTAACCTACACATATTTTATTGCAGTTATCATAGTAGTATCACTGGTAACAATTTGTATATTAATACAAAAATCAATACTGCAATGGCTCTCAAGAGTGAATTAGTCAGACATAGAGACTGCAATAAAGAACAAATTATTAAATGACGGCTGAAGCCAACTACAATCTCACGGGTGCAGTAAATGTAACTACAAGAGTCTAGCTCTTTGGTTGATTGTACTCACTGTGGGCGTGATGTGACTGACTTGGGTTTTTAGACTGAAGGTGAGAGTGGTGGCCTGCACACGGAAAGCAGGGCTGGAGACAAGCAGCAGGACTGCCTCCATGGGCTGCATGAGGGAGCAGCAATACTGAACTGTCACTTCTCTGATCTCCCTGTAAAAAGTCAACACAATCACGACAACAACAAAATCTTTGATTATTTTTAGGAAGCAAAATGATAAAACTCATTTGTTTTACTATACAATATCATAATGTCAGGGAATAACAGTAACAAAACTGATAAATGAACAGAATTTTCCACAAAATCACTGTCCTTAAATGCAGCATTTCTGTAGATAAATCTGTAGTTCCAAAGTGGGACATGGACTCCTTTTAAAGAGGCTTCACTTGAGGGCATAATTGGTACATATTAATAAGGGCAAAACCAAATTTACTCAGTTTGAACTCTAAGCCAAAGAAGTAGAGGAAGATTTTTCATCCTCTTCTTTGCAGGGCAGCTGGTCTGCATAAATACAAGACAGCATTGCTTCACAAACAATACCAGATTTTGGTCAAGTATCTGACTTTGAAGGAATGCTTTATTGTTTCAGTTTAATTTAAATGACTATTTACAAGACAGTTTAACTTCACTATAGAAGAGCAAAGAAGAATACTGTACATTCTTAGGGAAGCTTGTATCCAAACTGCTTAATTCTGGCACTTAGTAATCTGTGTTCACTGTAGCCTTCAGTGTTTACAGGAAATTGGTCATTTGCACAGCAGCCATTTTGACATGTTTCAGCTGGAGCAGGACAGGTGTTACCAATCTGCTCTGTTCAGATATTATAAGTCAGGACAATGTGACAGTGGACCAGCATGAAGCTAAATAGAATTTATTCATCATTTCATCATTTCAAAATGGCTTCTTCACAATGGGGCCCATTACTTACAATGTTATGCCAATTGAGACCAAAGTAAGTGATGACTACAGACGGCATCAGAGCCAAAGTATCACATATTTTTCCATTAATAAAAATTTTAAATATCTGGTCCACTAATTGGAAGACGTAGTATGGTAGTATATAGTATATAGTATGTAGTATAGTATGATATGGTATGGTATGGTGTGGCATACTTTGGAGGAATGGAGACAATGGATCCACCAGGGAGGGAGAAGAGATGAGCATCCTTTCCTAAAAGGAAAGCCTGATATTTAACAGGCTGAGATGAGGCACTATTCAGTTGCACCTGCAGAGCACACACAGACAGACAGACAGAAATAGCCAGGCTTTATACACCAAAGCACAACTGCAAAAGACAAACACTACAAAAAAAACAACAAAGTAATGTGATAAACCAACATCTATTTTTGCTGGTTAAAAACATGAAACTTTGATTTGTATTTGTCTGTTTTCATAATTCTGTTAGCATTTGTATGGATGAGTCTATATTTGCAGTGTTTGCATGTGGGATATTCAAATCAATTTCCAAAGAGGCAAACAGTGCTCATTAATTAGATTTTCAGGCCATGTGTCTTCTTACACAAAGTGTGTGTGTGTGTGTGTGTGTGTGTGTGTGTGTGTGTGTGTGTGTGTGTGTATGTGTTACCCGCTGACTGAAAGTGCTACACAGACTTCCTGATAGTGTGATGGTCTGCACTGGCAGGTAGTGAGGCAGCCTCTCATATAGGTGAACACACAGCATTAATATCTGCACTGGATTGGGATCTGACAAATCTGTGGGCTGAAAAACACAAACATACACACGTGAGAGTCACAAAAAAGGAGTTCTTCTTATGGTAACTCTGTTTTTTTTTTTTTACCTGTATATCAATATTAAGATAAAGTGTAGCAAGAGCCTGAGCCACTATAATGTTATTGTGGAGGATCTGCTCCAGAGTGCTCGGTGTAGTGTACATTCTCCGGAAGTGGCTGCAGATCTAATTGGAAAAACAGTGGTTAAGAAAATATTCAGAGTGACTTTCACTCCCCTACACCCACACGCACAAAATGGTGATTAGCACAATAATATGCTTCCCTTATCACAGTGCCACTTAACAGGCATTAACCACCATCCCTCATTTTATCACACACATTTACACATACATACATCCAAAGACGCATGCACACAAACACAGACCAGATAAGGGCAATAGGAAGAAAGCAGAGCAGCGAGCACCAGTCCATCTGTGAAGTCCAGGTCAAAATTCACTATCCAGCGTGCTGATGGGATGACACCTGTCAACCATGAATCATTCAAATTAGCTCTCAATCAGCAATGCATATTAAACCTCACAAGAGAATCTTAGTTCATGTTCCCAACATGCCTAATCTATTTTTGTTTTTTGTTTTTTTTCCCTGTCTTTTAATTTACTGAATCTGGGAGCTCTGCACAAGAACATCTCTATGCACAGACTGTCTGTCTGTACACATATAGCAAATTAACTTTATGAATCTTGAATTCCTTCCAACTGCAGTTTGAAACTCATAAGAAAAGGCTGTTGCATGTGTATGTTGTGGCCTACCTGTACCCCAGACGCTTTTCCTCATGCTCTCATAGTGTTTGTTGAGCCATGAGAGCAGCTGCAGCTCATAGGTTGAGTAGACATTACTGGCCAAAGGCTGCAAATTAACAGGGAGGATTCCATCCACGTCTTGCTGCTTCAGAACTGTGTTCAGATCAGTCTTGGACATACGACACAGGACGAATACCTGCATGTGCAGATGAATATTCAATAGTGTTGTTCAACAACACAGTACTACTTTACATGCACAGACACAGACATATTTTCTCAGCAAACTATTCATTTATTTAATCTTTCATTGTTTACTGCTTGAGCCCACACAGTTGGTGTAATGGTTAACACTCTTGCCTTTGCAGCAAGAGGTCCCGGATTCGCGACCTGGTCGGAACAAGGGCCCTTCTGCAAGGAGTTTGCATGTTCTCCCCATGTGTGCGTGGGTTTTCACCGGGTACTCCGGCTTCAGACAACAGTGCTAGCCACTACACCGTTCTATTTTTTAAATCATATTAATTTAAGAGCTAAAAAAAGGTCTTTTAGCTGAACTTTTGATTTAGCCTTTGTTCATAGCCTGCATAGAAGACAGAGAAAATATAAAATTAAAATATATCGAGTCAAAGGGAATGAAATAGGAGGTTTTTAAATTGTAATAGCAGAGGAAATTAATATTAGAACATAGTAAATACAGTACATAACGTAGTTATATTAAGATTAAATTGTACTGGAAAACACTAAGAAAATTTTAACTATATGTATATTTAACAGAGACAGAAAATTATTTTCACCTTGTATATTTGTAGCAGCACGTCAGTCCAGGACCGTTTGCTCAGAGACTCATAGTCTACACTACTGTAGTCCACACCATTTTTATCCTTGTTTGACTAAGAAACATGAAAACACACATGGCACATAAGGCTATTAATGTACTGTGTGTGATAAAAGTGAGATTTAGAAGAGATGCAATTTACTAGATATGTTGTAGTCTGGGACAAAAATAATGTGGTTGGTATTTATACCTGTAGTGAGCACCAGTGTTTGAACTCCTGCACATCAAGTAAGTATTCTGGTCTGATGTGCAGCAGAGAGGCTCCCTGCTTCCTGAACACAAAGATACAACAAGAAATCTTCAAAAGTGGTCTAAACATATTTAAAAAACTCATAGCGGGCTTTTCAGACATGGAACATGTCAAATCACTGGCTAAAGGTGTGGTTTATGCTACACTTGTGACCACTATGGCTGGAACAACTAATCCAAATAACTGTATTTAGTTTAAAAGGTTTTATTCAACCAATTATATCCCATTCATTTCCATTTACTTTAAATACCTGTAAAGGGCTACAACAACCAATAGAATTTTCACTTGCCCAAAAGTGACTACAGCTCCTTCCTTAAAATATTGTTGCCTCAAAAAGTCTTGATTTAATTTGCATGAGTAACATTTGACAGATTACTTTCATTAGCCTCATATCATGTTGCTGTTACAGAAATATCAACAGGTCTGACGTTCCTGGCCTTTACATGGTGGTAACTCGTTTATTATTATATTTATCTGAACACATTGCAGCAAAGTATCAGTCAGATGTACATAACACCTACCTAAGAAAAGCAAGTACAGCTTCATGTTGTTGTAACAGCTGATTAATGCGTTGGTTTGTGTCTTTTGAAATTGTGTCGCAGAGAGGAATACCAGGAACATTTTTGCCTGTCAGGTGATGAAGCATGTCCACTGCATACCTACACAACATCACAATTTGGTTAGAACCCCTGCATCAATGAAAATTTGAAAATAAGATCCACCACAGTTAAAGTCCAAGCCTCATCTAATTTTTCTTTGACTAAACCTCTAAACTAGAGAAAGCACCCAGAGAGTGCAAACCTCTGTCAAGGCTGTTCAGTTTCAAACAGCTTCAATACACTTCCCTGTCTCACAATACAAACATTTGCTTGTTTGTTTGTTTGTTTTTTTATCATAAATTCTAATTCATAATCCAGTTCAAGCAACTACCATTGAAATTCAAAACCATAAGTTGCTTAAAAGCCTCAGAGGTTTTTTGAACTATCTTGATTTTCGTCATGTTTCTCATCTAAATTTAGACACAGTTTACCGATGTGATGTCATCTACATGAGGTTCACTTCTCTGAAAGTCACCTGCAGTCTTTGCTTTGCATGACACGATGATTCCGTCCACCAGAGTGATGCGTTTGAGTTTTTGACACAGTTCTGTAGGGAAAGTGAGAGGACAAATTGATTGCCATGACCAACTAACAGATGTAGAATGTGAACAGAGGGATGAAAAACTACACTATAAACCGAATGTTATTTGGAAATCTGGTGCATGCCTTCTAAGCGTGTGTGGTACTGAGATGGGATGTGGTCCATTTGGCCATCCAAAAAAACTAAACCACCTCTCCACAGCCATTAACACAGTCTGATAATAAAGTCCTTCTTCTGTGTTGGCAGCAGGGAATTCTGGGATGCCGAGATTGGCTGAGGTATGTCTGTTGGTAGACATCTCGTCATCCGTGCTGGTCTGACCACTCACAGTGTCACTGCCTAGAAAGGAGTCTGATAAGGACAGATACAAACACTGTTGAGAAACACATCAAAAACACACATAAACATATCACACACAAATGTGATACATTGCAGTTTATGACCTGATGCTGAGTCCATGTATGTCCAGCTTTCAGTATCAAATGTGGAGGATGATGATGTTGGGCCAGGAGCAGGACTTGGCGTGTGACAGCGCTGAAGAATCGCTTCGACTTGTGTGGCTCCTAAATCATAGTCACACAATAATAAGCAATTATAAAAACATTCATGTAAATAGATTGATTTGATGTAAATTTCAGTAATTTTCATAAAATCTGCTTTTTTAATTTATACTTTCTCTAAATGCTGTGCATACTTGGAGCAGGAATGTGTGTTTGCAAATAGTGTATTTCAGGACCTGTCTTGAGCACTATCTGTTGCTCAGAGTGATGCAAAGCCATGTAGGGCCAGACTGTCAAGAGACAGTTGTCAGCAACAGCAAACAGTTTAACCTTAAACCTGCGGGAGAGAAGCAGAGGCAAAGAGAAAAATGAGTTGGCAAAAGAAGTGGGCAAACTTTACAAAAAAATGACATTCATGATAATAATAAAAATAAATAAACTGTGGTGTAATGTTTTTATCAGTGAATGCAGACAGCAGCATTTATCAGGGCCAAGAAAATTGAGTGCATTTCCACCAAACAGATACTAAAGATGAGCAGGTTAAAGGGGAATTTTGAGATTTCAAAACTTGGGCCCTATGTTTAAAAATGTGGGTGTTTAAGTGAACATTCATTCATTCATTGTCTTCCGCCTTATCCTCCACATGAGGGTAAAAGGGAGTTGGAACCAATCTTAGCTGACATAAAGCAGAGATGGAGTACACCCTGGACAGATGAGATTTTAGAGTGTCCAATTAACCTCTAGATGTTTTTGGAATGTCAAAGGAAACCGGAAAATCTGGAGAAAACCCAGTTGCACTGGGTCGTGAATCCAGACGTTCTTGCTGTGAGGAAAGTGCTAGTCACTGTTAGAGTTGGTCCTGTTGCTCAGTCCGTTCAGCAGCCATGACACAATTATGTCAACTACAAGTGCTTGTTTTCACCAATAAATGACTCAAGTTTTGATTGTAAGACACTGACACCATTACTAAAACACTAGTGTCACCCAACATTCACTCATTTCTCATGAGACTCGAGGGTTCCAATGAATTAGAGAGAGGAGTTTGGAATCTCCTGTGAGAAACTGCCAGGAGGAATTTATTTACTTTTTTATTACAGCTGTAAATTTAACTGATGTGGAAAATGCTACATGAATTCAATGGACTAACCCATTCATTGGAGCTGGAACATACAGAGGAGGAGCTCCTACAAATTGAAGAGTGATTAAGAGAGAGAGAGCAAAGCTCTGGTAACAGTGGGTAGTGTGACCCTCTGCCCACCAAGGGAGAATGCATATATTGTCAAGACTGTTGATGCCCAAAACTGGTGGTCATGATTATTGAGGTCCATGTTAAGTATCCAGTCATGATGGCATTTTGATGCTACCTTTGCATATTGAAATTATTGTTCAATGACCTTCATTTATTGAGATTAAATAAAGAAGATCATCTGGCAAGGGTGAGTTTCTCATACCTTGTTTGAATCATGGAATAGGCACATTACAAAAGGCAGGGGAACGAGTGTGAGATATCAGCTACCTGTTGTTGAAGCTCTGTTCAGTGAATGTGACAGTCGTGCAGATGGACAGAGGAACGGCAGAACAGAAGAACACACTACAGGTCAGTGAAGTCATTATGGCTTCCTGGCTTTGAATGCCTGTTGGATGTCTCTAACAGGATTACAAAAAAGAGAAGTAAAATCCGTCAAACATAAATTTATTCAGTTTTTGTCATTTGATCACTAAAGGGATTCAGTGACTTTAAGTTTTACTCACAATGTTTCAATGCATTAGAGACAAACTGAAAATAAAAACACAAACCAGATGTTTTTTGTTTACTGTGGACATGCATACAATCATTGATTCTTGAGCTTCATCCACAAGTTTTTCAAATACTGACAGACATTTTAGAGAAGTTGGTATGTTTGTCTGATGTACTACATTTACCAGTTTTTTTAAGTGACTATGTCTTTGTTCAGTTACTGATGGGGTGTTGGTTTCCCACCAAAGAAAACATCAGTAACAGGGCAAATCCTTCACTGAAGCAACTAAAAATATAGATTTTGGGAAGATGATCCTTTTGCTGCATGTCTGTTGCACTGCAAACTGCTCTGAGTGCAAATACTGTACCTGTTCCTGGTTACGGGCAGTGATGGAGTTACCCTCAGGAAACGCGATAGAAATAGGCTGTAACTTTGTCCCGTCATCCAGTTCTACCTCATCCACTTCAGCTGATATTCTTGTTCCACTATAAACACAAAATGAAAAAGAAAGTAGGTCTGGAGAGATGAATTCTTACCTTTGAGAAAACAGTTATCTAGAGTATCTGCAGTTATCTAACATGGATCACAGGTCCTTTAAGTGATTGTAACTTATGAAAAGTCAATTTGCTGACAAAAATCAGTTTACATGATATGAATCTACAACATGCAGTTTGTACTGTAAATTGACATTTGTCTATAAATCATCAGGATTTTAAGCATAACAAAGAAGATGTGGTGTTAAGAAACTCTAAATTAGAGAAATCACTCTGAGCCAAGCTGCTCAGTTTCCCACGGTTTCAATACACTTCTTTACCTTGCAATGGTAACAACTGCCTTATTTTTTTTTCAAATCCTTGATAATCCATGATCCAGATCACCACCAAAATCTAATAATTTCTTATTTGGGCCACTTATAGTAAAATATAATCACAGTCCCTCCTTTATATTTGAGTTGTGCTCCCAGCATCCAAAAATATAGCTTCCTTGGCAGAGGTCATGCAATTATGTTTGAAAATAAAAACATTCGCATGAGAACTTTTTTGAGCTCTCCATTTAAAAAAAAAAATAGGCCAATTTAATTTGTTTTATAATGTTTCTTATTTAAATTTAGACACACTTTACTGCCACAATGTCAACTACATCAGGTTCACTATGTTACACTATAATGAGTTCAGATAAGGCATGTACCTATTAAAACATTTTATGTATCTGCTCAAATGGAGTGTACAAAAATCACCTGCAGTGAGAAGATCTGGTGACAAGAAACCAAATTTTCTAAAAATCTTAATACATCTGACTTGCTAAGAGATGTCATATCTCCTAAAATCACCAACAAGATATGGATACAAATAAAAAGTTTTAGCTACTGAATATGTTCTTGGGGAAAATCACCAGTAATTTCAAATTTTTTTGTGTAATTATCACTTTGTGAATTGTTTGTGAAATGGTGTCCCAGTCATGTCTTCTTGAGAAGAAAAATATCTTTGTGCATGTTCTCATTTCAGTCAGAGAGACTGAAAATGCTGAAGTGTGAAAATGCTGCCAGATTTTTGGCCACTCTGGTGTTGGCTTGGATGTATGCAAAATCCAGCAAGAGCATAAACCTGTTTAGTTAATGGGCTCTGGTTTGATTGATATAACCCAGCTGAGATTAATAAAGTATTGAGCCAATCAGCGCTTTGTTTCCTCTACATTCATTTATACTGTAGCTGCAATGACCCGACACAGACTGTTAATTGCCACAAGCTAGAAGAATGCAAATATTACAAAAATCTATTATTTTTATTGCTCATCTTACCAACAACTACATCTGTGATTGTAAAGCAGGAATTCATAAAATGTAACTCTTACTGAGAATAGTAGAAAGCACTGTGTGTATGCATGTGAGTGTGTGTGTGCGCAGACAAACCTTGGATATCCTTCAGCCAGTAGGGTAAGTGTGGCCATTGCATTGGTTTTCAGAGGTACAGGGGGAAATAGGATTTGAGGAGGGTGGATGGTGATATTGAGAGGCTGGACAGTAATGGTGATGGCCAGCACTTGGGAGGGCTCTTGTCCCTCCTCTCCTCCCATCTCATCCTCATCTCCCAGATAAAGATGGAGAGACAGTCTGATTAGTCTGTCAGACACTAGAAAAGAAAATATAAGATGACAGACGTCATCTGTATTTATGTAGATTCATCATCATTGTCATGTCAAAATCAGCAAAAGAATATATGCATCTAGCCTTGTGTTGGTGCTATCAATGGGTATTCAGCAATACATATCTTAGCTCCTAAAGTATATGGATTTAGTTCGGATATAATATGTAATTTTTGCATTAAAATGTCTTACATTATGAGACTAATGTTATGTATTTTGTAAAGTACTTAAATTAGTACTTACATTTAACAGCCTTTAAATTGACAGAAATCCCTTTTTCTACTAAAGGTAACTGTTTTATTTTGGTCATATTTTAATGACATCATCTACTTTAACCCTCTAATATTCAGTACTAGGCTCCAGCACCCCCTCCCTGTGACCCTCATAAAGCAGTAGGCAATGAATTACTAAATGATATTCAGTATTACAAGTAAGCCAGAATGTTGATTTATTATTATTATTTTCATTTTATTTGGTGTATTTGTCACTAATGTATCACTGACAGGGTTTACATTAGCCGGTATATACCAGCTTTTGGTCGTTTTGGTCGGAATTTGGTCAGCAAAAAAAATTGTCAAAGTTCAAAAATGCCAAATAACCAATTAAGTATTTAATATTCAGATACCTATGGATGCAATTTACGAATTAGATGATAAAATCAAGAAAAGTAACTGTTTTGGATTGATTATTGATGAAACTATGAACATTACAATCGACAAAAAGCTCATGATGTACTTGAAACTGGAAAATAATGGGAAGACGCAAACGTGTTTCCTTGGCAACTATGACATTCACTCTGTAACAGCACAGTGCATATACAGGACAGAGGTTGATGTTCTCTAGGACAGAGGTGTGGATATCAGCCAAGTGATGGGTCTGGGATCTGACGGAGCAAGCGTAATGACTGGCATGCACTCTGGAGTTGGTGCACTCTTGAAAAAGGACAGTTCACTTTACATCCAAGCACTCTGTATTGCCCACCGTGTAGCACTGGCCACAACAGATGCCTCCAGGCCCGTTCAAACCATAGCAAACTATAAATGCAAAGTAAATACAGCATACTTATTTTACAAAAACTCTGCAAGCAGGACAAATCGACTTTATATGTTAAGTGACGCCCTTAACCAGGAGGATAGGATAAGTCTAAAACAACAATGTGCCACTGTGTGCTGGCTCTCTCTTGGCAAGGTATAAAGCACAACTGGCCAGCATTCATCATGGAGCTGAATGAACAGGTGATAATTCACAAGCTTAATGTATTTCAGGTTAATTTAGCAGGGTATTTATTGTTTATTTCTCATTTAGTTTATAATGATTTGATTTTGCCTGCTCAGTCTACAGTTTGTGGAATGTTTGTTTTCCAGTATTCAGTGAAAACTTGTTAAACCTTAGATTTTGTGCAGGTTTTTTTCTGTGTGTGCATGTGCTTGTTTCTTGTTATGTGGGTCTATTTAAGAATACTGTATTTCCGGAATTAAATATGCATGGCCTGAATTTTGAAATATTAACGCCCACATGGGCCGTCAAAAATATTTTCTAGCGTAAACTCTGATCACAGGTCTTTTTGTTATGTTTATTGAGAGGCCACGAGCATAATTTAGTGGGTGGGTGAAAGAAAGGTGTCAAGTTATACAACAAATAAAACTGTTACGCTGTGGTCTGAGCATGAGTGTGAGTGAAAACACTGATGTTCACCAGTGATTTAACTGTACATGAGTGAGAATGAGAAGGCAGTTGTAGATTAATTAATCCATCATAATGTGGTGTAATGTGAAATTATTCAGTGTCTGATCATTTCTCACCTGTTCTGATTGCCTCAGGTCTGATGCTGACTGCTAAGCAGATGGACTGGCTGGGCCCCAGACTACCAGACGATGGAGTCACTGTACAAAGCTCCCCATCTCTTTTGCCCTCTGTTGGTGCTGCTATAGTGCTGCACTTAAACCACCAGTGTAAGCGCTGACTAATGACACCACGCCACCAGATGCTCTGTTCACACACCGCTTTTAGCTCCACTGTCTATTAAGAAAGTAATACCATCAAAAAAGGAGAAACTGATAAAGGAATTATAAAAAATTTGAAGGACAAAAAGAAAAAGAGTGTACATTTTGCAAAATGACTGGTTAAACCAATTTTTTTTTTAATTTTTTTATAAATCAAGTTATGCAAGAGAGACATTTTAGCACTTTTTTTAGGCTTTATTGATTGCCTTCAGGAAATGTTGTAGTAGCAAAAACTGTATACACTGCAAAGAAACCTTCAAACAAAACATTGTTTCATGTCAATGTTAGAGTTGCTAGAGTTTCAGTGGTGGAGAATTTGCTTCGAGTTGTCTGTTGCATATGCAATGAGCGTATCTGTTCTTACACATCTGATGAGAGACATGATCAAGAAATCTTAGTATCTTAATGCCCTGCAGGTGAAGCAGAATAATCATTTTTTCTAGCAATCGTTTTTCTACTGCAGCTTTAATAAAGAAAAAAAAACAAGAAAATTCTGTAAATAACAAAAGGATGCAAGATATTTCAGTGATACCTTGGTGTAGGCATCATTCTGTGATGGCAGAGGTTCCACGTGGAAGTGTAAGCTTGAGGGTGACAATTCCAGTGGGGCCTGCACCACTAAAAAAGGCAAGGAAAACAAAAACATAACATTAAGCAGCATAGACCTTGAGCCATCTGTGAAATTCTGTACATTTTATTCCCAGTAGAAACACTGTAGGATTTTTAAATTAAAGATGTTGGGCTAACAAATACAGGACTCCACATTTATGAACCCACCTGTGGCCTGTACGTGTGGTGACCATTGTGTTGCCATGGTGACAGAATGGGAAAGTGGTTGGACCAAGTGCTTCCAGCTGACGGCTGAATTTGAGGAGGAGATGGACGAATAAGATGAAGCGGGGACAGAAGACAAAGAACCAGTGGACCATTTCTCTCCATTAACCATTAGTGGCAGGTCAAAGTCATATCCGGCTGCCTGAAGGAAGACATTTCCCAAATTCTCAGTCAGCTCATTTGTGGTTTTATGCATTACATCCATTAGCTACTGTCACTATTCCTGTCAAGATTACCATTCTCACACAGTGCATAATAATACGGTGTCTAAAAATAGCCATAGCATCAGTTTTCATTACTGTAATAAAAAACAAATCTGCTGTGCTGTGAGCATATATGGACACCTTATTCTGAACAGTATATTAAATAAACCTAAGTTAAAGTTCCAGTATGCAACATTTATGAGAGTTTAAAGGCAGAAATTAAATAGACTATCTATAAATAGGTTTGTATAGGTGTATAATGTCAGTAAATAAATAGTGTTTGTCTACCATGTAGCTGTCTTATCTTGTCCTCAATGCTACTTGTAAAAAGAAGACTTTGAATGAAGTACGTAGGTACGTAGGTTTACATTTACATTTAGTCATTTGGCTTACAAGTGATCCATATATTATGTATGTAATAGGAAACATTCACTGTTAATAGAAAACATTCATTAAAAATACAATTAATCAAAAACATTTGATAATTAAGAAGGAAAAGTGCAGGAGAAGAGAGCCCTCAAGATGAGGCAGGTTTATTGTTGAAAGAGACAGACAGGCTGTTTGTGTGCAACTTACACACTCCTGAACAGTGGACAATGTCATGCATCATTTGTGCTACTTTTTTCATCGCATTTAAAAACACACAAGAGCTATTTTTGAAATAGTTGATGCTAGATTTCAGACAGGGGTGGCCAAAGCATCAGCTGCCACTGTCCATCCAGCTGTCAGCTGAAAACTGGTCATGGGGAAGGGATTTAGGAAATGAAAATTCATGAATACCAATGAATGATCACTCTTCATGAAACTTTAGCTACTACAGCAACTCTTGTGGAGCAAGTTTTCAAAGCCTTACCTGGGTAGGTGAAAAGACAAGGGAGCAGTGTACAGTCTGTTCACCTTGTACTTCCATGAGACTCACACCTGGCTCCTTTACTCCTTCAGTGTGAAAATGAAAAATAAACACTCAAAAGACAAAAATTACCTACAATATGTCCATTTAAATTTTGCAGATTACAGATACACAGCTCACACAGACTAATGCGTTAAAACAATACTACTGTATTTCCTGCTTTATAAGCACATACAGTATATACAAACATACACTGTCTTAAATCAACTCTGATTCTATGTGAATAAAGGCATACTGGTTGATGGCTGAGGGAGCTGGAGAGTGAAGTCTGCATAGCGTGACAGGTTGAAGGTCACTCGAGCTGCAGCTGGTGAGTGGTTTGTCAGATTGAAAGGTATCACACGCCGGGAACCAGCATGAACCATGTAGAACTGGAAATTGGACTGAAAAGTAAAAAGAAAAAGGGACTAATTATACAATTTGGTGAGGAAAAAAAACTAAGGGATTAAAAAAAATTAAAAACAAGATATTTAGCAGAGAACATAAACACAGAAATATTCTAAAGTGAAATCTATTATTTTTGACTGAGAGAACACACACGCGTATACGCACACACACAAACTTACCACACTGAAGTCCACATTTGGAGGCTCCACTGTTCCTCTCACTCTGAGCTCAATGGACTTCATGTTTCTCATAGCTATCTGCAATTGAAAATTAAACATAGAATTACATTTGAATTTTTACATAAAATCCCTCACTACAAATACAATTGGTGTGAAATACTGTATTAACCAGTGTTACCAGTGTTTATCACTAATACATTACTTCCTGTTTCTCCTCAATCTGTGGACAGAGCAGTTTGCTTATTCATATAATCCAAAGGGCTGTATAAATTTCAAGTTCTTTTTTTTTTGGAAAGTGAGATTTAGGGGCTCTTGTTATCAAGGTCACAAATATTTTGTGTGTATGTGTGCAATACACAGTTTCATCTTCACAAGATGCATATTTAAGCTATTATATTATGCGATAACTGTGATGTGGTGATCTGACATTGATATCTTATAATATTTTGTCAGAATTTTTTCAATTTCATTTTGTGATAGAATGGACATTATTTTGTGTCTACTACGAGAAAACACACATCCTCAGGAAGCAATGTGGGACCAAGGGATTTGTTGTCTTGTTTGGTTTCCTTGTGTTTTACAGGGGACAGGTTTGAAGGCAGAATGCAAAGCAGATGGCAAATTACACTTAGTTGTTTACATGTTTTGAGTTAGTCTCATGTCTATGGTCAGTCATCTTTGAGCTCATCTCAGCAAGTCTGTTTCTGGCAATGATTTACTCTGAGTTCATAACTAGAATAAACCTGAATGCTACAACTTATGACCAGCATTTGAATGAGCCCTAAATTACAATGTAATGTAGTTAGGATATGGATAATATACCAGCTACTATTTTTGTCAATGCATCTCTTTTGTACATTTACACAAACACCATCAAAACATAAAACAAAAAAAATCTGTCTTATAATCTTTCCATCTGTCTCTCACCTGAATTCTGGTGTCAAACTTGATGACAGAATCAGGGTTGAAGAGGATCTTGAGCACAGCTTGGCCCCCACTTGGCACGACGCCCTCATATGGACTCACCATCATTCCTGGCAGAGGGCAGACATCTAACACCTGCCTCAGTCAAACAGATGGAGACAGACAAAGAAACAGACTGGTTATTTGCATGCTTCGTTTTTACAAATATCAAAATTCATGCTGTATGGGGGCACCTGGTAGTAAGCATGATTCTGTCCAGTGTTGTGTAAGATGGCTGTTCTGATAGAGGGCATGTTGAGAGGCACTGATCCAAATATCACCATATTCTCTGCGAGCAGGACACGAGTGGATCTAACCTGAGAGGAAGATAGACATGAAAAAGGATATTTCTCTTAATGTCTTGCATTTTATATTCAAATGTTGGATGGCAGTGACAGAGAGTCGGATGAGTATGTAATGGAAATTACTTTTACATTATGATTAAAAAAATACATCAAATATTAAATGACTGATTTTCAGTGATATATTGCTGTTAAAAAATTCTCCCTATGGCAATCATTTTCAACCTCTGTGAATCCAGACTAATGACAATTTTCTATGGACAAACCTTAGCGATACAGTGAAGACGTTGTGTGTTGCCCTCATGAATGCAGAGGTCAAAGTCTCCTTCTGCAGGGGAAGAGAAGGAGGGATGCCACACCACCTCACACTCAAGTTCCCTGTATGGCTCAACGGTACCTGGAGAACATTTGTTATTTTATTCCTACAGTATTTTAAGTCAGTTAATATAACAACTAGTATTAATGAAAAAATGAAAAACATAATTCGTTTTAAAATACTAATCCAGATACTTGCACATTTTTATTAATCTTTGTGGTTGATTTTTCTTGCTTCTAATAATCTTTCAACTGTAACTGAAACTGGTTTAAAAAAAAAAAAAAGAAGCAAAACTGCATTGTGGCACCTGTAGCTGGTCGAATAGAGAACAAAATGCCTCTCTCAGTAACTACTGGTCTCCATGTGAACTCTGCAGCATGGTTGTGATGGTTTCGAAGGGTAACTGAACTCCGATATCCTGACTGGGCAAGTAGGGTGGGGTTGGGCCGTAGTACCACTAAGGGGGTAGACAGTTCCAGAGCCACAGGGACGACATGGGCTAGGACTAGTATCTGACCAGGATGTTGCTGGTTTACAGAGTAGGATACCGGTCTGCGAAAAAAAAATGAAAAAAAAACATTCAATACATTTATCTGAGCAATAATCAAACATTTTCATGCAACAAAATGTTTTTAGCTGCTCCCTCCAACCTGTAGAGGTGACCCAGCTTGTTGCTCTGAAATGTCAGAGGTAAGGTGGTGTGGGAGTAGGGTGGCAGAACATGGGAGAGGGGTGAAGAGCCCAGCAACTCAGGACAGTCCACGTCTAGCTGTACCCAAACGTACGCTGACAGATGATTGATCAGCTCCAGCTTCCGGACAAACACTGACTGCACACACACCTTGCCAAAGTCCACTAACAATGGCTCTAATGAGGAAAGAGTAAGATTTTTAACTGGGTTTCTGGTCCAACTGGAATTCTTCTTCATTTAAAATAGTTGTTCACCTACCAAAAGATCTTACAAAATTATCGGAACACAACTATTTACCCATATATAAAAAAATAAAGGATGACATAGCAAGATGGAATTTAATTCCTTTCTTCAGCCTTAGTTCAAGAATTTATTCTATTAAAATGAATATATTACCAAGACTTTTATATCTATTTCAAACTCTGCCAACAGAGATTAACCAAAACCAATTTATCGAGTGGGACAAAATGCTAGGTATATATGGCAAGGTAAAATACCAAGGGTCCGTCTCAAAGCTTTACAACTAACTAAACAAAAGGGAGCCCATCATATAATGCTCAATGGAAAAACATTGAAGAAATAACGTCCTCCATCCCCATACAGGCAATCTTAGCTGATAACAACCTACATACCTACATAAATAACACTGATAACCCATGGGTAAAATGGACCCTAAAGGTATGGAAAATTATCATAAAGAAAAATAAACTCGAGAGTGATATCATAGCTCTTAAGGGGTGTGCCTGTGACTCAGAGTTCACACCTAATAAATCGGATTCTAGATTCATGGACTGGATAGCTAAGGGGATAACAGCCTTATGTAGTGTAATGAAAGATGAAAAATTAATCAGTTTTGAAACTCTTAAAAGGACACATTTATTAGAAAAACAAGACTTTTACCAATATCTGCAGTTGCGGCACTATGTTGATATGAAGATTAAAAATGTAACAAAGACAAACACATGTTTGATTGAATTGATTACGAAAGCCTATAATTCAGAAACTAATGATAGAATTGTTTCATGCTTGTATAAGGGACTGTCAAATCTAAAACCACACTGAAATGGGAGAAGGAAGGAGGAATAACTATATCTGAGGAAGAATGGACAACAATATGGAGGTATCAATGGATGTGTACCAGCAAATGGAAGGAATTTGAGTGGAAAAGCCTGATTAGGTACTTTATTATGGCTTCTCAGAAGTCTCACTATGATAATAACTCTCCTGTCTGTTGGAGGAACTGTGGAAATCAAAGTGCAAACCATTTCCATGTTTTCTGGGACTGCCCTGTTATAAAGGACTATTGGAGAGAGACACACAATGCCCTACAGGGTATCTTCAAATGTGAAATACCCTTTGAGTAAGATCATATTTTTCAGACACATACCAAAGGAATAGCTGAAAAGGGATTAACATTTAATAAATATTTTTCTGGTGGACTGTAAAAAAGAGTATTACCAAGAAATGGTAATCACAGGAGAACCCAACTTTAAATATATGGATGGCCATCACAATGGAAATTTATAAAATGGAGAGGATAACAGCATTTGTTAATCACAAACTGGAAAAATTTGCTTCACACTGGGAAAATTGGGTCAAATATGTAAAATATAGGCCTGATTTTGTTTTTTACAAATTAATGACTATGCTATATGTAAAGGATCACTCCCTACTTGTACATAGTTTTTTTTCTTCTCTCCTTGTTGTTGTTTTTTATTTTCATTGTTCAGATATAAAACAAAAACACTATTATGGCATTTAGGGCAGTCAACAGATGTGAGATGTATGCACATATGATGCACCAGATGTGAATGTCTGACTCTGAATGTCAATAAAAAATAAATTACAGAAAAAAAAAATAGTTAAGGTTTTTTGAAGTTATGTGTCAGTACCTTACAATACCAAACTTCAAAAAATCTGAACTATCCACTGAATCTCTCTGAAACTATTTTTCATAGGAGGAGAACTATTAATGTAAGTTAACAGAGTGCACTATAGGGTATATGAAGTAAGGACTAAGCAGGAAAATGCATAATAGCAAGTCAAACACTTGTGAAGTGAATCTCCAACCTATGACAACTTTGCAGAGCTCCTGAGCTGTCAGAGTCCGGTTGCACTCTGCCACCTCTTGGCTGTTCGAGGGAACTGCACCCACTACCACTGAACTCTAGAGTGAAAGAAATGAAAGAGAGAGAACACTGAAAAACTACTTCTTTTCTTTTGGCTTTTTCAATGAAATCTAACTTTGAATGGTACACTGGTCTGTTACCATCTCGCTTAACAATATGTATTTTAAGCGTGATCATGTGATCACACCTTCATGTGATCACACCTGACTTTTGTCCTGGTGGGTGATGGATGTAATGTCTGCGAGGCAGTGGCACTTGGTTCGTTTGGATGCACACACGTTGTTCAGATTTTTTTCTGAGACCTTACTGCTCTCCATGTCACCAATACGAAGCTTAGGGGGAACAAGGCCTTGAGAAGGAATGAGCCCAATGTCCGCTTCTTGCAGGCCTTTTTCCTGCAGTCTAGAACCCCCAAATAAACAAGTATTTAACTATAACAGTCTAATTGTGATTAAATCAATGCGGAGATAACAATCTTTAAAATTATTATACACAAGGTTTTTAAATTTTTACAGAAAATCTTTGCATGAGTGAGTTAGACATCAGCCATAACTTTAGTAAACAATGTAAATGGAAATAAAAATCATCTACTTTTTTTTGATCCTTGATAGACGTGTTCTCCTGAGTTGTTTGATGAAGTCTTTGTAAATGTGTTGATCTCGCCATTTCCACTCCTTCTCCTCCTCAGTGAAAGAATAGTTGGTGCTCATGTCGCAAAAACGAGGCGCTCCACCAAAGATGGTCCTGAGGTGGATAGAGGTAATGACATACGGTGCAATGAAACACAGAAGCAGCTGGGCAACTTTAAGTGGAAAAAAAAGAACCACAACAAATGATAGTTATGTAACAAGGCTGCAACAATACATACAATCAGTACATAAAATCAATACAAACAATACATAAAATCAGTGATCAACACAGCTGTACCTCTAATTTTGTGAAGGATAATAGTTTGTGGTTTTTAACTGATTTAAACATGACTGAAGTGACAATTTGGAATAGACAGTGAAGCTGTGCATTTTTGTTAAAGTTTACCTATAATGTCTGCCTGCAGAGACTCGCTTGATGCTCTTGACCAGGAAATCTTCATCCTCTGTGTGTTGAATCGGCTCCCTTTTTTTGATGTTCATGTGAGAAGCATGTGTCCACACGTTACAGTGACCCAGCCCACTAGACCGAATATTACGTGACCCAGTTGGATTGGTCAGTGCTGGATAAAGACCTATGAAGCAGCCAGTCAGAGCAGAACAGTTATGTTGGTCAAAATTAATTAAAAAATTATTTGATGAATGAACACTGAGTAAATCAAGGACAGGGAACAGCACTTCTGCACCTCCTCTGTGCTTTGTTTACATCTTCACAGCTATAACTGTCATGTCACAGGAGAAATTGACCACACATGGCAGTTCACAGAAAGCAAGCGCTACCATTGCATGTTCCACTACACCTTTTCTGCATATATGGCCCCTTTCCAGCATTGATGAAAATGTCCTGTTCTGGAAAAAAAACCTGAAGTATCTAAAAAAGAGTCAGACAATAAACATAACAGACCATGTGTTAATAACAGCAGAGTTTTGGAGATGGACAGTTCGGCTTGGGTCATTTGTCTGATGTATATGAAACAGGAACCTTTAGATGAAAGAACATTCAGCTTTTTTCCCCAGCAATCCTAATGTCAGGGTCTGGTTTCCTGTCTTTTATTTTGTTAACCCTCTGCATTTCCTTTGGAGTTGATTTTTGTTTCTCTGTTTCAGGAGGCTGGCTGGGCAGCTGGGCTTCTGATCATGCACCTGCAACTCATTTCCTTATCAGACAATTGCCTTCTTAAACCCTGGTTTCTGCTGCCACAGTTGTCAGTGTGTCTTGTAATGTTTGTGGAAGTATCACCTTTGTTATTTTTCGTTCTCCTTTTTTAAATAAATCGTGTTAAACCTTTTTTACCTGTGGCTGGATATCCGCTTATTTTGGGTTCACCTTTTGTTTTGGATTATATCATCACACCTGACAAATGCCAATTTCTCCAACATACTAATAGACCAATCGGGAAGTGTTTTACAAGTCTAACCTCTAGCCTGGAATAAATAAAGTAAACACATTCTGTTTTTCAGTATTCACCTCTGTGTTCAGTCTCACTGTGGCAGACAGCAGAAATGTGTAGAGTGACTTTGTAGAAGCTGCCAAGCACCAGCTGGGTACCATCCTTGTTGTCGCTACTTTGGTGAACATGACCTAAAACATCTACTCTCTGACACACCTGGAAGCTCCCGAGCTGGCGTGCAGTGAAAGACAAAACTACGTCCTGAAGAAAGCAACAGAGAGGAACATCATCACTGATTGCTCTGTTCTCATTTATAAATATGTAACTGATTTAATCACTTTCTCACCTGGCACTGTCCAGGATTTATTGTACCTTTGGAAGGTTTGGCGGAAAATTGAGCTAGCTTGCGGAAGTGGAAGTTGACAGGAAGTTGAAGACATTGGTTCTGAAGTACACACAGAAGGTCTGCACGCTGGCCCTTCGCACAGGCTGGGAAATCGAATGTGTCAGATGGACTGGGTACAAGGGACACAGACAGCCCAGAGCCAGTCACAGCCAACTCCACACTGCTACTACCTGAGAAGAAATAGAGTGAAGGACTAAAAAAAAAGACAGATCAAGATAGCAGCATGATTTAATTGCAAAATTTGAAAATGCCTGCTAACTAGTGTACATGATTTGACCTGTACATGGAATGCAGAGTCGAGTTTATCTGAACCCCTCTGAGCATAATGATTGTGATGATTGTGTGTGTGTAGGTACCACTGTAGTAAGTGAATCCATGTCTGCTCTCAGCTGATTCAAACAAAAGGAAAAGACAATAGTCTTGTCGGCTAGCTGAGCAATCATGCCATCTCTTTGTGCTGAAAGAGAGAAGACACTTTTGAAAAACATAAATGTACATATGTGGCAGGGCTTTGGTTTTTAAAATGCTGAGGTACATTAAAAAGCAACTTCCTCATAGTATAGAGGTAAATATTCCCACTTGTCACACAGGTCAGATTCCCTGACACTATTTAACACACAAAATGTCTTAGCATTTCACCTCTCACATATGGGACTAAACCGCACTGCCACAGTGGTCTTCTCATATGGTCCCAGTCGACCTTGATCGGGAATGCAAACAAAGACTTGAGCAGCTGGTTTGCCACTTTCCTTTCTCTCCAGCAGGGCGGCGTCTGTGCTCTTTTGGAGATCTACACCCTAAGGACACCAAAGTTCATGATTTTTTGTATAATTTGGGTTTGTCTTGAAAGTATCTGATGTGACATATACATTACTTTCAGTAATGTATTACTTTTAGTAATACCTTTTCTAGAATTAATGGGAT
This sequence comes from Brachirus orientalis, assembly GCA_016785285.1. NCBI lineage: Eukaryota > Metazoa > Chordata > Actinopteri > Pleuronectiformes > Soleidae > Brachirus > Brachirus orientalis. Next base: position 4,021,931 of record JAFBJR010000129.1, read on the forward strand.
GGGCTGGGCAATTACTTTTACATGAGAACATTGATACTGGTATTTCTCTTACAGTAAATGCAGGATCCACATACAATCAGCAAATCTGCAGAATCACCCATATAACAGCTAAATATTATGCATAAAAGGAAGCAAACAAAAAGGTCTTATAAACAGTACATACAAATGAATAATGTATATTCAATATAGCAAAGGTTCAATAAAGCAATATTTTTTGTGTGAATGCTTTCCATCAGTTGCTGAAATATTTATTTAAATGTTTCTTTATTTAAGTGTAAAAACCTCAATTAGCTGGTTTTACTCAGGAGCAAAACACAATCTTTAGTCATCCGACATTTATCACTACGCTGATTTGAAACAAATTTTTTTCCGATATCATGGAGCCCTGATAAGAAGACATAGTATAAAAGATGTAAAATAAAAATGCCTATCTGCACAACTCACCACTTCAGTCCCTGCAGCAGAATACTGGAGCAGACAGACCCAGTCACAGGCCTGGGGACCATTGTTTTTCAGAACCAGAGTCTCTACACGGGAAGTCCCAAAGTACAGAGGCCCAAACCACAAACAGGAGAGTGGATCCCCCTGCATCACAGCACAGCATTGTACTTTTACAGATATATACTAATGAAAATATTCACATAAGTCTGTTATCACGCACAGTCACATACTAATTTTGTTCTACTTTAACAGCTGGATTACCTTCACGTCAAAAATCTCAAGCCGCTGTTCCACTACCTCAGCCTTGATATTGAAAGCAGCATCAGAGCGATTCTGAAGTTTCACCCTGGGACATGATGAGTACGCAAGTGTTACTCTGAACCTTCACTTCCATAAGTAGTATGGTAGTTCATTTGTTTTAAATCATCTCTTATCGAAATCAATGTGGATTCTGTTAAAAACACTTTTTTTTAAACATTATAAACACAAATGAACTAATCTCAAAAAAAAAATCATACAAAAATCTTAAATAGAAAACAGAGGAATAGTATTTAGTATTTAGATAACAGGATTACATTTAATTAAATTGACCACAAGTGTGAGTGTGAGAGTGGATGGTTGTTTGTCTCTGTGATGGACTGGGGATCTGTCCAAGGCGCACCCCACCTTTCACCCTATGCCAGCTGGGAATGGCACCACTACACCCTCATGTGGAGGATAAAGTGGTAGAAGATGAGTGAGTGAGTTCTCAGTGCAAGTGTTAAAAATGCCATCTTACACAGCTTTTACATCAATGTGCATTGGTCTGTCTGTGCGCAGTTGAACTTGAAGCCACTGGGTGGCGCCAGCTGCAATAACTCCACTGGTGGGTGACAATTTGACAGAGGGGTCTCCACTGTACTGCAGGAGGAAAACACCTTTGACACACACAAACACATAACCACATTAACATAATATTTATACCAAATGCATTGTAAGATGATTTTTTTGCTGGCAAAGTGGTTTATTCAAAACAAAGGTCATTGCATTTAATATACATAACCTATTTCAATTTCATAACTAGAAGATGCAAGATATATGCATTTCTGGAGAAAATGCAGTTGGGAATACTGAGCATTTCCAACTATTGCTTTTTCTGTACCTTGTTAATCTTAATTGGTCACTAACTTCAATAGTTGCAAAGATGAGTCAGCAATTATTTCCTTTTTGTTTATTATTAATAATATTATTATGATTAAGGATAACACTTTGTGTAGGCTGTCCAAAGGAATTGAATTTAATCCAGTCCTTAAAAGGACAGCTGCAGGAATCTGTGGCCGAGTGAGGATCAAAAATCGTATAAACCCTATAGAGTGAGGACATTTTGACAAAGTCAGGACATTTTGACAGGTCCTCACTTTCTTTTACCCCTTAAAAGGGCTTTTTCAGGGTTAAGACCTGGTTTTAGGGTTAGGGTTAGAATTGGGTTTAGGTTGGGGTTAGGGTCAGGAATCTAGTTGTGATGGTTAAGGTTAGGGTAAAGGGCTAGGGAATGTATTATGTCTGTGAGGGTCCTCACTCTGAAACGTGTGTGCGGTGTCTGTCAGTGTGTATGTCTTTCTCTCTCTGTTACCAAGAGTGCTGCCAAGAATTTTCTTAATAAGCTAAAAATGTTTTGTGTGAATTGTAATAACTGGCTGAACTGCACAGATATTGACATATAATTGAGGAAAGCAATGGGGAATAATAATAGTTTTCTCCAAGAAGGAAGTTTAGTTCACCTGGTGCTGACCCTTTGTTTTCTATGGGATGGTGTTTACAGATGATCTGTCTGCTGGCAGCAACACAACCGAAGTCTAGTACTGAGTCCATTAGGAGGAAACACGCACTAGGAAACCTACAGAGGCACAGTAAGCAAAAACATTAATGAAACAAAAAACACAATCAGTTGACTGTTTTAGAATATATTCAATATGTGCCATACAATATGTCCTGCTTACCCTCGCAATGGGATTTCAATGGTTTCGACATCATCTGAACAGATGAGAAGTCGGTCTGTGACCTCCTCATCTTTCTGTGGAGTGAACTGCAGGACTCCACTCACAGACAGACCAGGAGCCACTGCCACAGCTGGATTCACTGCTGCTGCTGCTGCTGCTATGAACTTAAACAACTCCTGGACAAAATAAAGGACAATAGAAAAGGAACAGACACACACAGCGCAAATGTTGGTGAATCTTTTAAATATTAAAAAATATATATATTTACTGGTACACTATGTGTGTTAAATAGACAGACAGATAGATAGATAGCTTTAACCAATTAATGCCCCTAACGGACTCATTAATTAAAGTTAGCTTCGTAAGCGAGCATATTACACGTCTTGTTCGTAGTTAATTGATTAACTCCTGGTGCCTAACAAGCAATTCGGCTACTTGAAAGACGAATTAGGAAAACTTTGTATAACTGTTAAAAACCAAACACCTTGGTTGTTCGTTTTACCTTCAACGCCGGGTTTTTTATCACTATCCTTCTTGAAGTTTTGCCGATATTAGTTGCTGTGACTGTCGTCCTGTAAACCTGTCCGACTCTGACGTCGTTAAACTCGACAAACGGAGGGTCAACTCTAACATTTCCACTTCCAGCCATGTCGGCACTACCTAAAAATAGTTACTAAAATATAAAGAAGACAAAACCACAGACACGTTCTCTCCGTGTACTGTTAACACATACAAGGACATTTCGCTGACATACGTTTTTTGTCAAAATGCCTGCGTGTTGCCTTTTAACAGCTACCGTACCTGCCTTTTATCTGCTCTTAAATGCAAATGGTGACTCAGCATTAGCGACTTATAATTTTGTTCGACTTACATACCGACATACAAACTAAAGTGGTTGCTATAGTGAAGTGAAGTTGGCGCAGGTGGTTTCCTGGCAACAGCTGTTGTTGCTTGTTTTATTACCTTGGGCAGTCCAGTTGGACGGAGCTACATTTACCACTGAGCAGGAAGGATTTCATTGATGTTGAATTGTTGATGTTGGCATGACTAAATAAATAAGGTGAAGCAGCATTCAGCTGTTAATTTGGCACACAACGGGAACAAGCAATGAAATGACCAGATATCACTGTAAATATCTTGCAATCCAGGTTAAAAACATTGCTATGTTCATATGCTTATGACTGAGCCCCTTTAAAACACTTTTAATTTAAATCTTTCGCTGCACTGTGCATCTTTCATTTATTTGAAAGTATTGTTTCAATATGTAAAATCATAGCTTTTTGTTTTATTTATCTCTTCCTGTGTAACTGTTATTTTGTTTTCAGGCAAAGCACACCAAGTTGGCCTGTCAGTGAAATGTGAGATACAAGTAAGGGTGCCTTCACATTCCTTTACTCCTCTGTCAATGTTTTGCTGCATTTTTACCAATAAGTATAAAAAAAATGGGTATAAAACATACAAATTCAAACATGGCTTTACTTTGAATATGTCCTTTATTTTGAACATGTTATGTGTAATATTTACAAAACAATTACTCTATGGTGTAGTGGTTAGTACCCTTGCCTTTGCACGACCCAGTCCGAACAAGGGCCTTTCTGCATGGAGTTTGCCTGTTGTCCCCTTGTGAGCTTCTTGGACATTCTAAATTGTGAGAGTGGATGTTGTCTTTCTCTATGTGCCCCTGTGATGGATTGGAAAGAAAAAAAGGCTTTGCCAAGTACATAATATCCAACATTACACAACAGTTCAGTTCAAATTACATTTTGCCATAACGTCATAAATTTAATTTATTTTTGGACTGAAGTACATTAACATGGCACAAAATCTCAGTCTTAAGTTTTAGAATAGAAAATCCATGATATGTAATTTGTTTTAATTTCACAACTCAACACCAGGACTTTCCCATATTTCATCATCATATACATTAGAGGCCGGTATGATTTCTTGTGTAGCATTCAAATTCAGGCTACAACAGTCACTCTCTGCTGCTTCATTAGTCTTATTTTGCATGAAGTCTACACCACCCTGCTCATCACTTGATGCTGAGTCTACATCTTTTGATGTGAGTAAAACAGACTCATTTGTTCCTAAATTGTCCTGATTGTCCATGTCTGTGCTACTTTGTGTTGAGCTTCTCCCTCCATTAACTGGAGAGTCAGACTGGGATTTAGCCCTCACTTCCTTTGATGGCTTTTGGTGCTTCCCTTCAGGCACTGCTGCAGATGCAATGCTCTCCAGACCAAAGAAGTTGTTGCGGACAACATATCGCACACACTGCAGGAGGACATTCCTCTCATGGCGGATATCTGGGGCAAGTAACTGAAAATAGAATACGAGAAAACAGAGGCTCACAAGATGCTACGTAAGAAGATACCATACAAGCCCCCAGCTGAGACCCTCATGTGAAGGATAAAGCAGTAGAAAATGAGCAAGAGCGAATATGCGAAACATGCTCTTATCATCTCCTTACCATCTCAAGTAGAGTAGGACGGCGTAGCTGTGCTGTGTCTTGGCATCTTCCTCCTCTTCCCCCTTTTTTCCCCCCACGTCCTTTCCTGCCTTTAGGTGTGTTTCGATCAGAATCGGGCTGATGGCCTGTACTCGTCTCCATTTTATGTGAAGATGTGTCCATGCTCGTACTTGACCCTCTGTCCTGGGAGTTCAGTGGTTTTGTGTTTAGTAGAACCTGGTTCTCCTGTAGAAGGCTTTTGGCTTTTTGAATAGGGGTAGCTGAAACACAAGAAAATTTTTAATAATTAGAACAATGCAAACAATGGTGACTGAAGGTTTTCCATTTTGGAACATTGTATTTTCTGTGCATTTTGTATAGCAATGTTTTGTATATTATCCTAATCCATCATATTTGTGTCCAATTTATGAATGTGTTCTTTCAACAAAATAAAAAAAATAACCAACTACAATACAGCCTTTCTTGGGTTTTGTTTAATTTTCAACATTATGTAGACTACAAACCTTAAAAATATATAACCATATAAAATCTCTGTTTGACTAAGTCTCTGATAGATATCTTAATATACGTGCTGCTTTGTCTTAGTTAGGCAGCCTTTTCAATAGCAAAACAAAGTTTGTCTCTCTGTAAACCCCACACTTCCTGCACCAAAGTCAGTTGAGAAAAACTGTGATTTTACATCACATCATACAGGAGTTTGTTGTAGTTACACTGCTGCCTCAATCAGGATACTGAATGTGTTTTGGACCTGAGGTTTTTGAAATCCTCTGGAGATTTACATAAGTGACAAACTTTTCAACCAAGGCAGCTCGAGAACAGAAGCTGTGTCCTGGTGATCTAAAAACATTGATTTTCTCTATGGACTTTGGTGCAGGGGAGACAGCTGTTTACAAATCTCACTTCCCAGTTAGAGAAGGCTGTCTAATAGCAAGATAAAACAATTAATATACACTGCTTCACTAAAAAAAAAAAAAAAACAGGATCTTGTATTGATGATGGGAGAGACCACTGTGCAAACCCTTCTCCAGCACATCCCAAAGATTCTCAATAGGGTTAAGGTCTGGACTCTGTGGTGGTCAATCCATGTGTGAAAATGTCTCATGCTCCCTGAACCACTTTTCACAATTTGAACCCGATGAATCCTGGCATTGTCATCTTGGAATATGCCCGTGTCATTAAGGAAGAAAAAAATCCACTGATGGAATAACTTGGTCATTCAGTATATTCAGGTACTCATTCTTTGGGCACATAATGTTGCTGAACCTAGACCTGACCAACTGCAGCAACCCCAGATCATTGCACTGCCCCAACAGGCTTGTACAGTAGACACTAGGCATGATGGGAGCATCACTTCATCTGCCTCTCTTCTTACCCTGATGCTCCCATCACTCTGGAACAGAGTAAATCTGGACTCATCAGACCACATGACCTTCTTTCATTGCTAAAGAGTCTAATCTTTATGCTCCCTAGCAACTTGAAGCCCTTTTCTCCCTATTGGCCTCACTGATTAGTGGTAGGCTACACAGCTATTCAGTCCCAATCCCTTGAGTTGCCTTCGCATTGTGCATGTGCTAATACTTTCACTATTAAAACATATCTGAGTTCTACGACGGTTCCCCACTATCCTTCCAGTTTTTAATAATGCATTGGACAATTCTTAACCCAAATTTAGTAGTTTCTGCAATCTCCTTAGATGTTTTCTTTGCTTTGCAGACTAACATCTTTTCCATGACCAAAAGATGTGTCTTTTCACATGGTTGTTTAAGAATTGAGAAGCTACTCATTGCATCAGTTGGGGTTAAATAACTTGTTGCCAGCTGAAAGATTATTGCCCATGCAATAATTATCCAAAAGGAGGTTCTTACCTATTTGCTTAGCTAAATCCAGATGGCAACTTTTTTGGCCAGGCAGTGTAAATTCAAATGTTATCATTGACTTAGGCAGGTATAGACTGTACTGAGCCTTTTAAGTGGCAAAAATCAGTTTTCCTTGTGGCAGCCATTTGGATGGTGGCATCAAGCCTAAGTGGCTCAGGCTAGCTCATAGAACTGTCCCAAAAACCTGAACTATTCCTTTGAGTAGATTTACTTAATACTGGATTTTTTAATTTTACTTTGACTGGAGTGCTTTCAAAACTGTCATATTATATGGCTTTACCTAGTCAATCAGCATACTGACATACTGTACATCCCTGCTGTTTGCAAAATGAAAACTCACTCTCTGGTTCTCCATCACTTTCACTTGAGGAACCGTAGTTTGCCACCAAGGAGCCTAGAGCAGAGCTCATCTGTTTGGGTGCCACAGTCAGACCACCGATCCTGGACTCAGCTGGATCCTCTCTGTCAGAATCTGGAGAAACATTAAGAAAATGTTGAATTAGACAGTTTCCAGGACTGTTTTCTTTGATTTGGTACAATTTTGGCCACAAGTCTCTAACCATTGTCACTGCAAACCAGTGCCCCCAGAGGATCCTGATCGCTGCAGGGTTTGGAGAGTGGTGGAGGTCTCTCTGCAGCAGTAATGTCTGCTGGGCGAGGGCCTTGAGGGTTATGCCCCTGGAACCCTCTGTTACCCCAGCCGCGTCCCCGACCTCTACCCCGACCTCGGCCCCAACCTCTGCCTCTCATTCGCCTGTAAATTAAACATCCAGGTTTAGATATAATTAACTCGGGCCTTGGGTCAAGGTGTTGTGTGAAATATGTAATTTACCCAAACTGAGCCGTTTCTAGAACACTTCCTGTCTCCTGCCGTGCCTCCATCACTTTATTCTTCTTCTCAATATTCTGTAGTGTTGGGTAGTTTCTGAAAATAAGTGTCACTCAATATTACATTGCCTTTGGTTAAGCGACAGACCCAACCTGCAAAATGCAATTTAAAAGGTTCATTTTTAAAGCATGGTTGTGTGAGGTACTGACACACAGTGAGCACCCTGCTGGCTGAGAACCAGTCAGACACTAAGGTTCTCTCACTGAAAACATGGCTGCCACCAGGAAGACGAAGAAAATCTGTTTTCAGCCACTTAAAGGCTCACCTGACAAAATCTACACTTGCATAATCTACAACATTTTAAGACTCTTTGCCCCTTTTGACACAAATCCAGTTTCCAGTTGAAAGAGGCTGTATAATGAGACACTTTGTAAACAGCTCACTCCTACATCAAAGTCCATGAAAAGAAAAAAAAAAATCTGAAATTTTACATCATTGCAGAAAGTTGATCCACTGCTGCCTCCCTCAGGTAGTTCAGTGTTATTTCCTGACTTTAGTTAATCCGTCAAACATCACACAAACCCAGAGTGATAAACTTATCCAACAAAGCAGCAGTCGACCAGCAACTCCTGGATCCCAAGCAAGCTAAAAATGCTGATTTTCTCCATGGCCTTTGGTGAAAGAAGTTGGCAGTGATTATGTGTCAGCAAGTCATACAACCATGCTTTAAAAAAGCTGAACTCTTTCACCTCATTTACTTCAATGAATGTAAGAATACTTATGATGATCTATTGGCGAGTACTGACTTGCGTCTCTCTTCTCTCCATTTTGCAATCTCCTCTGGTGTATCTAGTTTGATCCTTTTTGTTCCTGGTGCATGATTCTGTTGTCAGCATATAAACAGATATTAGCAACACAACACTGAAATACACTCGTCATGTTATGTTGCTTTACTTACATTTTTCCAGTGGATGCTGACAATCTTTTCGTGGGCTGTAAAGCTGCAGTCGGCCACAGAACACTAAGTGGACCAGGTAGGAGTGGAAAGATTCAGTAACAAGAAAAAAAAGTGGAAAAATAAGTGGAAAAATAACTTTGAAGGAAAAAAAACAGAATATGTTAAAAGTACCTTCACATGTTGAGACATGTGTTCATCATATTTGTCCTGGTTTTGGAAACCACGGTCACAGGTGTCACAAAAATGGCAATACTCTGGTTCTTTTTTATTTCTCTGCAGTGGGATTAAAGACGGATCAGTTCAGCATGTGGCACAGAGCAGAGATACAAAAATTATAGATAGTGTATTGTGGACTATTAATGATTTCACTTTTTTTTTGTAGTTGCCGGAGGGTCCGCGGTTCTGTCTCCCACCATCCTGCCATTCACGACCAAAGTTTTGACCTGGAGAAGCACACAACTTTTAAATTTATCTGTTTTGTTTTGCAATTAACTCTTATTGTTGTGAAGTGTGACTATTATCATTAATTGTTGAAATTTCTTTCTTCCCGTGTTTTTGTAAAGTACAAATAAACAGTTTTATACATCAAACATCACAAAATTGAATCCCCTAAAAAAAAAAAAACTGTTTAATTAAATTTACACATATTGGGCATTTTATTAAATTTGAAATAATTTCTTTAAGTTGCCTTGCTCCAACATGCATTTACTTTTGACTATTCTTTAAAATGTTTGCCGATTTATTAATCTTTTACAAACACGTTCATTTTAAGCAAACTGAATGGCGTCTGATAACATGCTATACAAATAAATATATTGTCGAGACATGGCAGCAGGTGAAAGAGGTGAAAACAGTGATTAGGAATCACTGGAAGGGTTGACCATCATAAACACATTGGTATGGGATACTCTACTCACCATATGGTCGTTTAAGTAGGTTGTTTTCCGGACCTGAAGTACCGTGGTGCCATCCTGCGTGGTCTCTGTAGCCCCTGCATCTGAGCTCAGAGGGCGTCTCGCTCCAGCTCCACATGCCGGGGTGAAAGCTGCTTGAACGGGGCTGCTGCTGGATAGAGCTCGGCGTTGGACTGCCGAAGTCCGGCGAAGGGTAATGTCCAGCTTCATTCATTCCTCCAGACCTTCCTTTGTGACTGCGACAGTCAACTTTGTGTCGAGTGACTTGGGTTTTCCACGATGTGAAGCTCACATGTGGTTGTTTTGCTCTCGTTCATTCGTCACTTCCGCTAAAAGAGGAAGTACATAAAATACACAAACCACTCAAAAACAAAGTCAGCATTAATTTATTAACAGCGAGAGTTGATATATTTGATAATTGTGTGGCAGTTATATGCTCACCCAAGACTCATTTGAGTGAATATGCTGTATAAAAGGGATATATTGTAGGAAAATATAGTACCACAAGATGGCAGTAATGACACTATACAGACGCAAGATGCCATTTTACACAATAGAAGAAGAAATTCCATTATCAGGTTGCCATATCCAAGAAAAACGTGGGAATTATAGACCTAAAAAACGACAAATAGAAGTACCTGATGTAGCTGCAACAAAACAGGTGGCAACTTACCTCATTTACCAACAGTCTCCTAAACAGTTTTAAATTATGTGACAACTATTACAAAAGCACAAACACCACTGCATAGAAATAGATAGAGCTAGATAGATATCTGAAACATGCAAAACTGAAATCATTTAAAATCAACCACAGCACAAAACTATGAATGAAAATACGGAATGATGATAAGAGAAACCTGGCAACCCAGCTGCTTCCGGTAACACTCCCCGGCCCCATGTGTTTCAGGGGAACGTCGTCGGCGTGGTGGTGTGCAGAATAAACGTGGAGGCTCTGTGTGCAGAGACAAACTTCATCTTTAACAACTAACCGAGCCGCTGCGAAAATGCTCGTGTTATTTGAGACCGCCGCTGGTTATGCGATATTCAAGGTTTGTTTTCCCCCTTTGTTTCCTGTCAGTGAAATTAGTTTTTTTTTGCAGCAGAAGCTACTTGAGTTAGCATCACTGCTAGTTACCTGCAATTCGGATAGAATCGGTGCATTGAAATCATATCAAAAGGCCAACGTGCAAAATGTGTAGCCCGTTATGTCGCGATCTATAGTGACAGTGGGTATAGATTAAAGTTATACCGACTATTGGTATGTCTCTGCTAATCCACAGGTTAGCATAAAGCTAGCAGTCCCGTGGGCCTTGGAACCACGTGTGAACACTGCAGTGGAAAACTTTGGTATTACTTGTACAGCATAGTTAATACTCAGAAATATCCAAGTTAACTGTTAAACTTACTCCAATGGGTCTTTTTCCACAGCAGGCCTTTTTAGTTTTAGTAAGTTAGTCACTGGTTTTACTGATCACAACGACGTGTCTGTTCATGTAAGTCAGGACACTGGATCAGCGTGACCACTGAAACTGAGGAAGTTGTATGGAATTCAGTCATCATTAATGTAATGGGCAACACCTGTGATTTCCCTGTCAAATCGGCTGCGTTGGACAGGGTCACTTTGTGGGAACTTGGGAAAATAGGTCCAAAGACTTTGAGTCACTAGTATTGATCTTATCCATCTTATCACTGTTCATCAGACCCTCTTGACATTTAACTGTCCCTTATTCCACAGGTCCTCGATGAATCTAAACTGCAGCAGGTTGACAGTCTGTATAAGGAGTTTGAAACTCCTGAAAAAGCAAACAAAATGTAAGTCTTCACAGTCACAATCAGAGACGTGCGTGTCAGTTTTGACCTCACTTTTTCTAATTGTGCTTTTTCCAGAGTGAAGCTGAAGCACTTTGAGAAGTTTCAGGACACAACAGAGGCCCTAGCGGGTAATAACATGTCTCAACACTTGACTTGAAACATACGATATGTGGTCTGTGATGTATTTTTGTGTCTGAATAATACATGAGGAATATCACAATATTCGTCACTACCACTGAGACCACATTGTTTCATATTAGCAGGTATTACAGATTAGGGCTGAACAATGTTTTTAAGATTGAAATTGCATTTAAAATAGTATAAGTAAACTGCAAAGGCTCCAATTTAGGATTTATGTCATACGGCATATCTGACTGTTTAGTCTTTCATGTTCAATGTTTAAGTGACAGTATTTCATATGATATACATTCTAATCTTTACATTAGACTGTACAGTGGTTTATTTTAGTTGCACTTCATATGGTAATCACATTTTAAATCACTTGCATTGTAATTGTAGAACTAAAGCTTTAAAAAAAATATTAACTTGATACTGTAATATCTCTCAGGAAAGCTCAAATTATTTAAGTGTGCCATCTCAAAGCTGTATCACCGCACACAATTATTTTAATAAATCAATTCCCCATTAGTGCTTGTACACTGGGACTAGAATAGCAGTCCAATTTAAAAGTATGGCAGAGCTGTAGTTGTAGCTTTTATTAACTTTACATGGGAACCCACTGAATGACTTGGTGTGAAAATAAAGCCAATGTTTTTTTACCTCTGCTTCTCAGCTGCCACTGCGCTCGTTGAGGGAAAAATCAGCAAGAATTTAAAGAAAGTGCTAAAGAAGGTTGTTGCCAAGGAGGCGCACGAGCAGCTGGCAATCAGTGATGCTAAACTCGGCGGAGTTATCAAAGTAAGGTGACCCATTGTTTGCATTTATAGATATTCTGTGACTTTATCTTTTCAAGTGTTGTATCTCTAATGAGCTCTGTTTTACAGGACAAGCTGGACCTGAGCTGTGTCCACAGTCCTGCTGTAGCTGAGCTGATGAGATGCATCAGGAGCCAGATAGAAGGTCTCATCACTGGACTTCCTCCCAGGGAGATCAGTGCCATGTCTCTGGGCTTGGCTCATAGGTTGGTACTTGCACACTGATTCACCTCAACACGACTGCTGCCTGTGATTACACTTGCTGTCTGAACATAGGCTGTAGATTTCCATCAGCATTCGTCACTACCACTGAGGCAGCAGTCTCCTCCCTTGTAATGTTAGAACAGCTGTAATAAGTTGTCGGCATGAGACGTAACTCATCAAAGTCTCTTTTTTTCCCCCGTGTGTCTAGTTTGTCACGCTACAAGCTGAAGTTCAGTCCAGACAAAGTGGACACTATGATTGTGCAAGCCATTTGTAAGTATGTAGTGTATTTGTCATGTAGTATAAAAACAGCACCACTACCTGAGAGTTGTGTTAATAACTATTGTTAGATTTAGACAGTAAAACAAAAAGGTGCAAGTATATAAGTATTTGTATAGTGTATATACAAATAGTGGTATTTTAGAAAACTGTATGCATTAAGAAGTTATAATTGACTGTTTTTGGCATTTTGGTTTGTAAAAAAACCCAAAATCGATGATCTGAGTATTCATTTCAGTTTCTGTTTTGCTGTTCACCTCAGATTTGCTGTTTTTGTCTGTAAATATTAAGTCGCACTTTTCATCTGTTTTTGTTTGGTATCTTCAGCTCTTCTGGATGACCTGGATAAGGAGCTTAACAACTATATCATGCGCTGCAGGGAGTGGTACGGCTGGCACTTCCCTGAGCTGGGCAAAGTCATCACAGACAACTTGGCTTACTGCAAAACTGTCCGCAAAATTGGTAAATATACTCAGCATCTGCCTATCACAGGGGTTCTCAGTTCATTTAGTGCCATATTTCCTCCAAATGAGGCTGACAATAGACGAATTATTGTTGTTACACAAATTTACTATTCAAATTGAGTCCCCTTCCAACAAAAAGCTTTACACCTGAGGAGTATTTCTAACAAGTCACCAGAACTGGGGCAGAAAATTGGCAGAGTGCCCCTTTAAGATGCCTGTAGTAGCCATTAAAATACACATCTGAAAGTCTTAATGACATTTTTCTGTTTTTGTAGGTGATCGCACTAACGTGGCAGGATCTGATCTGTCGGACCTTCTGCCTGAGGAAATCGAGGCTGAGGTTAAACTAGCTGCTGAGATCTCCATGGGAACTGAAGTGTCAGAAGAGGATATTGGCAACATTAGGCACCTGTGTGATCAGGTGAGTCTCTCTTCGAACGTCACATGACTCATTGTCATTCAGCCACTGGCGAGCTCGTGAGACTGTGGTGATGATGACGACACTTGTCCTTCTCCTGAATCAGTATGTGGGTTTTCAGTCACTACCTCATCTGAACGGTCACGTGATTCGACTCCCGCCCTTCACTACAAGAGTCAGTGAGTGTGACACAAATCGTACCTTCCGTTTTTTCCTCTGCAGGTGGTTGAGATTTCAGAATACCGCGCTCAGCTCTATGACTACCTGAAGAACCGAATGATGGCAATCGCCCCCAACCTCACAGTAATGGTGGGCGAGCTGGTCGGTGCCCGCCTCATCTCACATGCTGGTAAGTCATGAAGAGGAACTGTGGAAAAACAAGCAAGCAATGATGATCATGACAATCATGTCTTTATCCTGAAAACCGCTGATGGTATCAAGTCACTACCTCATCTGAGCTTACAGTGAAGGGATCTGTGTGCAGGTTCTGCTCAGAACATCAGCATGACACGTCTGTCTTGTTGTGTTACTAAGGTTCCCTCCTGAATCTGGCGAAGCATCCGGCCTCCACGGTGCAGATCCTCGGAGCAGAGAAAGCTCTGTTTAGAGCTCTGAAGACCCGAAAAGACACACCCAAATACGGTCTCATATACCACGCCTCTCTGGTGGGCCAGACCAGCGCCAAGAACAAGGGCAAGGTGAGTGAGAAAGGAATGATATCGAAACTATGGCTTTGTTTCTACAGAGTTTTGTTCGTATTAGAATTTAAGTTGGGTTCTATCTGCATTTACTCTGATACAGTGGCATCTACACTAATGCTTACACTTCTGATGGAATCTCACAAGTGTTATTCCTATTTTGATACCAAAACAATTTACATAGAGCTTAATTTTGCAGAGATGTACTCTATTTCGGACATGTCATTTTCGAGCAGGGGCCCCAAAAAGAGGGGATAAGGGACAGTTAAATATCAAGAGTGAAGGAATTAAGAGGTTAAGCAAAAATGGCAAAGGGGGATTAGGTTCAATGCACATGTACTTTTGGGTCTCTCTCATATGGGCACAGTCATATGTGTAAATAGGATATACGTAAGTGATGAGTGCAGCAAGAGTTTTAGAAAATAAACATTACTCTTGTTTGTCTCACCAGATCTCCAGAATGTTGGCAGCTAAAGCAGCCCTCGCCATCCGTTATGATGCTCTGGGTGAGGACACAAACGCAGAAATGGGTGCAGAGAACCGTGCGAGGCTGGAGGCCAGACTGCGGCAGCTGGAGGAGAAGGGAGTAAGTATGACAACAGACAGAGATGAATTCCCATTGAAAGGAACAGTGTGGAGGGTTTATTGGTCTGTGGGGTTAAGTTGCATATTGTCTCACTCCCCATTCAAGTGAATAAAAAAAAAAAAAAAAAAGAGAACCTCTTCGTAGAGCCATTGTTTGATTTGACCTTTCTGGGCTACTGTACAAGCATGGAAGAAAAAGGTATAATTTTAAAGGAAATAAAAACATTGGATTATATATTAATTAAAAAGCATTAATAAAAATACTGAATTGAATTATTGTTGCTACATCTCATTAAATCCTACACACTGGACTATCAAGTACCCCAAAGCCTGAATTACGACACATTTTTAGCCCATTTCTTTATGCCTTTTTCCCTTCGCAATTTGTTTCCAGATCCGAAGAATCAGCGGAACAGGCAAAGCTATGGCAAAGGCAGACAAATACCAGCACAAGAGGTGAAAAGTCACTAATGGCCCCTTTTTTAAGTTTATTTTTAAGGTGGCAATATGTTAAATATCCATATGCTTTTCCTTCCATAGTGAAGTAAAAATGTACGATCCATCTGGGGATTCTACTATTCCCTCCACCTCAAAGAAGAGGAAGTTTGAAGAGGTAGAGGAGGAAGAGGAGGAAGAGGTTGAAACACCTGTGGTCAAATCCAAAAAGCCCAAAAAGGAACCAGTAGCAGAAGGTGAGCAACAAACTAATCTTGTGTCTCACTATCACCACTGATGCTTATAATTAGTGGAAGTGTTTAAACCCATTTTTTTTTGTTTTTCTCCTTCAGAGGAAGCAGCAGAAGCAGAGGAGACTCCCAAGAAAAAGAAGAAAAAGAAGGACAAAAAAGGAGAAACAGAAGAAGCAAAGGATGAAGAGGAGTTACCAGTAACAGAGGTGAGTGCTCATCAGGTTTAGGTGCTTATCAGGTTTTAGAGATAGTTCTACAGAGTTTCTACAAATCTGGAACTGTTTTGTCATCGGGTACTCTTTTAAAACCAACTTTTCTCTTCAGTCAACAGAAAAGAAGAAAAAGAAGAAGAAAAAGAAGGTTAAGGAGGAGGAAGATGACTAAAGATGAATATGGTTAAAATGTGTAAATATTTTCTGTTTTAGTTTTGTCATTTTAGTTATGTTTTACATTTACATCAATGTTGAATTTGTGTCTTGCTCTTGAATGAGGAAAATGAGACAATTAACAAAATGAAACTGGATCATTTTTTTTATAATGTGGTTGAAAATCCCATCAAGTGTCCGGTCATGAAATAAGTGGAAAAAAATATATTTTTGAGAAAATGAAATGAGGTTTGTTACTCACCTTCTTGGGTTGATAGTTTTATTTTGGCATTTATTATTCAACACATCTGTATCAGACATGTATCAAACTTGCAGGAAGTTCCTAGTTATAATAAATTCTTGTATCAACTTAAGACTGGACATCTGCTCTGATTGAATAAACAATTTCCTGTAAATTTGGCATTCGGTTGATTACAGTGTAAACAACACCATTGTTCAACATCACATCAAGTTTTTTGTTGCACTTTGTGGAAAATAAGTTGGCTTTTGAGGTAATCATCTATGCTGCCACATTACACCTAAAATTTCAAATTCCCCTCCCCCCCAAAAAAAACAATAAGCTATAAATTCCATATACTAGTAAGTTTTACTATTGTAGTATTAATTGGACTGGTTGCTCACAAATGTTCACGAAAACATAACTTCCTCAGTAGTGTTGTAGAAAAAAAAAAAAATCAAAAACATTAACAGGGCTGTGGCTTTTTTTTCTTAGCGAGTATTCCAAATGAATCACAAAGCCAGCCATGTTTGAGTTAACCCAAAGACTCTTCTTGTATAACCTTGTTTCTTCAACAGATTGTTCTACTGTAATACTATTACTGTGAATTTCTTTTCACCACCTGTGACAGTAACAGAACCACTGTTGATGCCTGTGTGTTATTTAACACTCTTGAAAAGGTTGCAGGTAACTCAATTCTGGCTCTTCCACATGAACATGCCAACAGCTACACGAAACTAAATAAGCTGTGTCATGATACTCGAGGATCACCAGACATGAACTCAAACTTTGTGGGGGGAAAAAAAGGTTTTTAGTGCAGATTGTGCTTCACTGTCCAGATACATTCATTTTATCTCGCGCACACACTGACTCCACATCCAGTACATTTCAATTTACACAACACCTCTTCATTCATCTTTGATAAACATATGCGACTATCTATAAACATTACAAATTAAACAGACACAGTAAATCCTGGATAACCTTGTGAGGCACGTACACACAGCAAATCAACACACACACCCTAACAATGCAAACATTAAAAGACTGAAGCATAAACTGTTTTTCAAAATACACGTGTTAACCAAAATTCTTTTTGGTTAAATGTACATACATTTAAGAAGCTTATAGTGAAAAGTAACAAAGCACACAAGATTTGCTGTGTGCACGTCAGTGGCTTCTTGAGTTGTGTGAACAGTTTATACAGCTGCAGAGGGGAGCAGAGAGCACAACAGTTCAACCGCCGCCTGGACAGACAGTTGTCTTTTTACAGTGTTCAATGTTATTTTTCAGTGTTTTACAAATATGAGTGTTATTGTTTTAGATGTGTACATGCAGCACGTCTCCTTGTAACCAAAATACACGTGTGTGTTTCGCCATCATCAGAGCTTTTACAAGGGTGCTGGCATGGAAAGTTTCTGTAATCCTTCGGGATATACGCTAATATGCGCACGCACACACACACAGCCTCAGGCATTGAGCAGTTCATCTGCAGAGCGTCCAATGGCATCTGGATTGGAAAGAGGGTCCAGGTCTGCAAACAGGTTGAACCAGGCAGACATGTCTTTGGATCCACCTGGAGGAGAAGCTACAAACACACACAAAGTCTTATTCACATTCAAGAAGCAAAGCTGCAGTTTCACAACAAATATCAAATATTTGATCAGTTGGATGAACTAAACTGATCATAAATATTAGTCTTGAATAATTATGAATCCATGCATAATTATTCAAGACTAATCACCTCAGCTCTCTGCATCATACTCACTTATGCTGATATCATAGAAAGGTCATATGTGGGGCACTGTGAAATATGTTCTCCTTTGTATTAAATAATCTACTAATCATGAATCTATACAATTTAAATGTTATCACTGAATCATAGAATTGTAATCAAATCAAACTGAGTTGCTGAGAGATTCCCATTCCTAGTCACTAGTGTATCATATAACAGAATGAGTAGGGCTTTACCATTAACGGCAGAACTCAGAGCTGATTGGCTGTGATCAGGTGAAGGCTGCATGGGCGGAGCTTTGAACATAGGTGGGGTTGACCAACCTGAAAACACAGAGGAGGGTAGGTGGATTGATAAAACAAAAAGTGAGCGCTCAGTGTGGTACAGTGAGCGCATGACTGACCTGTGGCACTCAGACTGTGATCCAGAAGCTGGGAGGGCAGGAAGCCTGCAGGCATGGCCTGACATGCTACTTGTCCAGCAGTCCCAGCCCCGGTGTCTTCAGGAGGAACTCTGGGAGGCTCCAATATCCCAAAAGCATCCTGCCACTCTCTGCTGAACCCATCGTTGGCTCCTGGACCCGGGCTAAAAAGATCTTTGAGGAAAGCCATGTCACCCCTCTCACTATCCTCCTCTTCTGGTCTTAGCCCCATCCCTGCAGGAAGTAGACCTTCTGAGAGGAGACCATCACATAGAGAGGGGAGGGGGGGAAAGGAGGGAGGATTTATAAAATTACAGAAACTGAATACAGGAGAGATCAAGCTCAAGCTTCGCCTTAGTTAAGAGAATATTAGAAGAGAAAACACAAGTCAAATCATATTACCAGTCAAGCGTAAACATTTCTTGATACAGGTCTCCCATATTTTCAAGCATCAACAAATTATTTTTTATCAGTTAAAGAAAATACTGTGCACTCTCTCATTTTTTGAGACTTACAAACCTAAAACAAGTAGTCATTCCAAAAAACTAGGTAAGGACCAATGGATTTGTTGTAGGTTGCCAAATCAATTTACTGAATATTCTTTCAGCCTTTTTTTTTTTTAACTTACAATGTATTAAATCTCTATTATCCTTTGTTTTGTGCTTCTGTGTTTCTCATGTCTGCACTGAACAATTGTGATTTTAATTTTGTTGCATAATCATAAAATGACAATAAAGGCAATCCTGATTATATTGTAAAATGGGTGGCAATAGCTTGTCATCTTAAAAAAGTGAGTCCCCAAAAAACACAAAGAGCATTTTTACAGAATAATCATAATTGATAAAAAGCAACCTGTCAGTGTGACAGAAAAAATGTGGAATGCCGGTATTCAAGTTATTTCTAAGCAGACCTAAGACACAGTTGCCATTAAAACTGCAGTCAGCAGGAACACTAGAAAAACAATCGATGGTCAAGTTTCGTCCGCAGGTTGTTGAAATGCCGAAATCTGCGACTGCAGCTCTCTGTCCTGACTGAGCTACCTTCATCAGATGAGCACACACACAGACACACTCTCTTCTTACAGATGACCTGAGGCATTCTCTACATCTCTGAGAGGCTCCGGCCATATTGACACAACATGAGATCTTCCCAGGAACCCCCCTGCACACAACTGTTGCTCTTCACACAAGAAAGCGTATTTTATTAGATGACAAATAAGTCATCATGTTTTTTTTTAAAGATGCAAAAATTATGAGCTTTACCAATTATAAATTGCAATTTTAGCATGTTTTTTTTTTTACCACTAGTGCAGTACCTATTAAATATGTGCCTAATTTTTGAACTCCATAGTTTTAACAGAATAACTCTAGCCTTTCTTATAGTATTAGACTTTGCACGCCTTCTGTTCACTGCAATCCTTCCAATATCAAAGCACGGGCTCTGATGTTACGCACATGCTCAATTGTTTGTCCTGAATGAGAACGTGATGGGGGGAAAAAGCTTGTTACATCAGTCAGACAGACTGAAATCAGACTTTGGATTAGAAGGGAAGCAGAGGTTAAATTCCAGAAGAGAAGAGGAAGAGAAGAGGCAGCTTCCGGTGTCCAAACAAGCCAAGTCAAAAAGGTAGAGTGGAAAACCAGTGAGGCTGCTTGAAGTTAGAAGTCACAGATGGAAAACAGAGCAGACAGGCAAGGCAGCCAGTTTACCGGAGGCAGGCAGCGGAGAGAGGCTGGACTGGAAACTTCCAGAGCCCCAGGGTTCACTCTGGTCCCCAGCCTGTGAAGGAGACAGGAGCTGAGGCTGCAGGGGGACATTCATCAGGGTCAGGAGCTGTGACTGTGGTTCATCACAGGCCATGAGCATCAGGCTGTCGTCAGAGACTGCTGCTGCAGCTCTACTGTGATCCAGCGAGGCTGGAGCGGGTGTGGTGGCTTTTTGATGTGCTGAGATCAAATGTGGATCAACATCATCAAGGAATCACATTGTACACACCTGAACTATTTACAAAACTGCTGAGGACAGATACCAAACACTAATGAATAACAATATTTCCATAAAGCTTCTGATCGCACACAAAAACTTACCATAGTCACTGCTTTTGCTGTTTCCATCATCACTGTCTGCGAGTTCTGGGAGGACAAAGCATCATGATTATTCATTTAACAGTGACACTGTTCCATTAAATAAAAAATACAGCCCAACTAACTTAAGTAGAGGTTGACCAATATAGGTTTTTTCTATGGCTGATGGCGACTTTTAGAAATGAGTGCAGCTGGTGGCTGATGTACTGTATGATTCCATTGTTTGACCTATATATTCAGCTGTTACCTCTTGTCCTCTCTCTGTCAAAACATAACAGTTTAATAATTAAAGAGAACCAAAATTGCCCAAAATAAACATTTACAGAAACAACACAGTCTGTCTCTCCAATCTGTATTATGTTTCTGCACTACAATATGAATACAATGTGATTACAGAATTTTCAATGATGCAAAAACAGAATTTCAGGCCACAGGAGGCTGTACATACTTGCAGCAAAGGCACTTCCTGATGGCTCGTCCAAGGATACCAGACTAAGGAAAAAAAGAAACATTACATTTAATTTAATTTCTACATTGTATGAAGTATGTGCATGTTCACGTGACACAGTCTTTACACTTTTACTGAGTAATCAACATGTGTGTTGAATGTGTTGTCACCTGTCTGTGTTGCTCTGTGGAGCCTTCTTTTTCTTATCATCCTCTTTGGGAGAGTCAGTTATCTGATCCAGTGGATCCCTCAGGTCCTGCAGGGAACGATAAATGCTGGTAAATCTAATTTTAAGACATTTATTAACAAGTAACCTTAGTTTAAATAAAAAGCTAACTACAATAGTCACACTCAGTCTTCAGTTGTAGGGACAACCTTGAGTGTGGTGAACTGGTATGCTACGTGTCCTTGGAAGGCCTCGTGGATTCCAGACATGGCGTGGGCTGTCTTCTCCCAGAAGTGCAACAGACTGGTCTGCATTAACAGGAAGACATGACAAATATAGATTAGCCCACAGGTCAACAATAGAGTCAGGTGCTGTTCACATTTGAATCTTGAGTCCAGTACTTAAGTCTCTTTGTATTAAAGTAAAATGGAGTTCTAAATAAAAAAGTCTAAACTTCTTAATTTCAGCTGAATAAGTGAACCCTGACTCAGAGACATTCATGATAGGTCATCTTGATAGGTTTGAGCAGAAGAAGATCAAACTAATGACAGCTCTGTTCAGTTCGTGTAGTTTAGGTCAGTGTAACAGTGAGCACGTAAAAATTTTATATGACCTGTTGTCTGCAATTAAGGCCCTTTAACTCCCCTTTCAAAAGACACCTTTTTTCTGATTCCTATTTTCAAAATCCATCATCCAGGACTGTCTCTACAGCCAGTCCTGGCTCATCCCCGGGGCCTCGTCCCAGTGGGAAGTGTCTGGAACACCTCACCAGGGAGGCGTCCAGGAGGCATCCTAACTAGATGCCCAAGCCACCTCATCTGGCTCCTCTAGATGCAGAGGAGCAGCGGCTCTACTCTGAGCCCCTCCCGGATGACCGAGCTTCTAACCCTATCTCTAAGGGAGAGCCCAGACACTCAGCGGAGGAAACTCATTTCGGCCGCTTGTATCCACGATCTCATTCTTTCGGTCACTACCCACAGTTCGTGACCATAGGTGAGGATAGGAGCATAGATTGACCAGTAAATCTTTCGGCTCAGCTCCTTCTTCACCATGACAGACCAATGCAGATGCAATGTTTTATACAATTAATTGTTGTGATTATTTAAATCTGTTATTTTTCTGTATTGTGAAGTATCTTTTGATTTGAAAATATACCATCCTTGATGATATTACTATTATGGCATGATAAACTGATTTGATATGTGCTTGAATAGTCAGGTGCACTGGTAGGTTAGCAGAATACAGTGTAGTTGGAAACAAACCTGGTAGGTACAGAGCGAGTGGGAGAGCATGTTACAGCGGCTTGCTCCCAGCATGTCCACCTTCTGACACACATCATTCTTCAGCTTTTCAAACTGGACCTTCGACCCTCTGACCTGGGATTGGACCTGTCAAAGAGGACACAAATATGGGTTATTATATCACTTACAGAGAGGACACGGCCACAGGACACCTCCAAATTCCTCATACCTTGCGGAACCTCTCCAGCTGTTTGTAGGTGTCTGGGTCCAGTTCTTGGGATATGTCCTTCATCCAGAGCAAAGCTCCTCTGTACTCTGTGCGGGCCTTCTCCATACGGCTGACTGTCAGCAGTGTGTCAGCGATTGCACGCTGCCTGAAAGTCTCTACTTCCTGGTGCAAACGGTGCAGTGGTGCGCAAAGTCCTACCCTTTAAAAAGAAAAAAAAAAGAAGGGGTAGTGGATTAAAATGGAAAAAAATATAATTAAGTATTTGGTTTCATTTTTCTGTAGGTCTACTGCCACTGACCTTTGCTTGGCAGAGGTGCACAGGGCCTTGCTAGTGGCGTCCATCATGTTGCCAGCCTTGGTATGATCATGTTCGGCCTGGAAGCGCAGAAACAGGCCAAGCTCGTTTTCCTCCTGAGACAAACCTTTAGTACAAGGAAATGTCATGAGTGTATTAAATCCTTTGAGTCCGTGACAAAAGTCTTAAAAAAATCTTTAGGGTGAAATTTGCCCATGAAAATATATAGTAGAGTACAACTGCCATGTGTGTGTGTATTACTGACTGCTAAAGTGAGTTACTTGAGACTGTCACTCACGTGTGATCCTTTGCTGGTACTTCTCAATCACTTTCAGCAGCTCTGTGCATGTGGCTTGAACTGAGCGGAAGAACTATAGAGACAAATCAAAAAATGATGTGATATACAATGAACTCAGTATGTCTCATTATCAGATAATTAACCTTCTGTTAGACAGCCTTTTTAAAAACAAAAATGTGGAATGTAAACCACTGGCTTTATAGAGAAAACCATCTATTTTTCAGTCAAGGGACATAGTAGATATTGAACCACTGCTGCCTTTTTCACTAAGTTTAATCTTCATTCTGATTTACATAACTTATCAAGTGAGACAAAAGTAAACCAGAAGCTCTTTCATCCGTGTGAGCTAAAAACATTTATTTTTCTCCATGGACTTTGGTGAGGGAGAATGACCAGTTTACAAACCAGTTTCCAGTCAAAAAGGCTGAAGTCAGTGCTGACTATTGTCAAAATTTTTATTATTTTATTCATTCTTCCATGTCAAAACTCTGGCATGTTCATTAGTGGGTAAGGGATAGGCTTGTATCTGATAGACTCAAGCAGAGATGTGACTGACAAGACTTTACAAATCTTGCCCTTCTGTACTGTGGGGTTCCCCAGGGCTCAATTCTTGGCCTTATTCTATTTGAACTTTTCCTCCTACTGCATGGGTAAATTAGAAGCATGGCATTTCTTACCATTTCATGCTGGTGACTCACAAATGTATATGCACGGATGTACTGTATATATGTGTACATAAGTACAATCAACAGTTTTACGTTTTGTCTATCTTTTAGTACGTTTCAGTAGTTTATCTTATTCTTCTCTAATGTACAGCACTTTGCCTCAGCTGTTGTTGTTTTTAAAGTGCTTTATAAATAAAGTTGGATTGGATTGGATGCCCATGAAGCAGCAAAGTCAAGGCTCTCTGACACCTCCACTGAATGCTCTCTGGCATCTCCACTGAAATGCCTTCAAGACATCAAGGACTGGATGGCTTTTAACTTTAAATTTAAATGAAGATAAAACTGAGGTCACAGTCTGACCCTTAATGCCCCTCCTCTGGATCTGGGTCTCTTGCAACCATTTGCAAAACCCGCCGTTACCAATCTTGCTTTTAAAATGCAGCCACTCAACTTCTAACCAGAGCACATAAACATGATCACGTCACTCCCACTCTGGCTTCCTGTCAATTTAGGATTCATTTTAACATTTTACTCTTTGTTTTTATGTCCCTGGATTGGTTGGCACAACAGTACATCTCAGACCTCTTAGAGGTATATACTCCCTCTAGGGCACTGAGGTCTGCAGGTCAGCTCTTTGCATTCCTAAAACAAAGCAAAAAAACAGAGGTGACAGAGCCTTGTCAGAGCTGGCACTCAAACTGTGGAATGAGCTACCCAACCCGGTCAAACTGGCCCCATCCTGGAAAATCCTGGTCTGGATTGGAAAGCTTCCTCCAAAGTAATAAGAAAAAAACCCAAATATAGATTAGTGCAGATCCATGTGATTTTCTTTAAGATAATGCAGGTTTAAATCAGTCTCATATCTGATAGCTATGCCAAAGGCAACATGAAAGCCAGTATTACACTTTCTGATTCATTGGCATGAAAAGGATTTCTCCAGCTTCTTGTACCTGCTCCAAGGCAGACATTAAACTATAGGAGTGCAGGAGGTGTGAGATGATGTGGGGTTATAGATTAACTCCAAAATCAACAGTCACCACCTGCCTCAGCAGAAGCCAAACACCTCTCTGAGTCAGATCTCTTTTTACATACAGGTTACCGTTCCTGTAGACACACTCTACTCATGTTTGCTAGGGATATATGAGCAATACTCATCAGTTATTTGAGTATCTGCAGGCAACATAGAAACAGAGGCATAATTTTGAAGTACAAACACATTAGGCACCCATCAGTTTCTCTTATTGTCATGTTCCTCATCACTCTCGCCCTAAGCAAAATACATTGGAAAAAAGAGGAATATTCCAGATCATGATGTAATCCAGATCATGTAGCTTTCAATTGGGTGATTTATTGCTGCAGTTGGGAGGATGATGACTGGAATTTTTTGATTGTTGATTTTCATCCCCAGCTTTATAGACACACTAATTTCATATGCAGCAGATGACTCCGGGAAGCTCTCCTTACCACTCTTTTTTATTTATTTTTTTTACATTTCTTTATGCAGTTGAAGTAGCAGTCACTCGACAGAAATGCCGAGTAAGTGTAATGGAACAGCAAACAAGTGCACCCACTCATACTCCACACTGCCCTTTGATTGGTCAAAGCTTCACATAACACACCAGATTTAGTTGTGAGGCTTTAAATAGAACCAAGATGAGATAAATAACTGTCATCCTCTCTCAGATCACATAATTTCAATTAGGTGATTTTTGTGGATAATTAATCCATAACACAAAAAACTGCATACTATACAGACAAAGAACTGACATTATAAAGCAGTTTGAAAATGCACCGAGGCAATGTTGTTAAAAAGCAGATAAAATCAGGTCAGTTGTGAGGCAGCCACGTAGCAGCGGCTCCAAATCTAATCAACCTTGGCGATTTCAGTGGTCTGCTGTTGGCTCACACGCTGCTCAATGTCACCATGACATGTGAAGAAAACCAAGGAGAGCGAAATTATCTGCTCCACAAAAAGCTGATTTTAACAGGTGGTTCTCCTGCCTTTCGCAATTTTCTTCTCATCCCTCTTTTTCATTTTGTTTCTGTCTCACAAAAAGAATAAAGTGCTTAATCTTATTCCAGAGCAAACAAAAGGCTCTCAGTGAAACTCTACCATGCCCCCGTCTCACAGGACTGCACAGCCACAACTAAATGCCAGCCAGGTTTCAGACAATCCGAACCGTCTGCTCTGTGGAAAGGCATGACTGGAGCAGAGGGACACCCTGTTCCCTGTTCACATAGCTGTCATATGGTGTGAGACATCTCATGTCTAATTACAGGTATTAGAAATAGACAGCAAGAAAATAGCTCTGCAAACAATGGGCACTTTGTGCCAACACACTATAAATGTGCAGATGTGAGCATCTTTGTATCAACAGCTACATTTTACTGTAGAATGCAAGCTCCTTTAAAAAATATTCTAATTTCATTTTGGTTTTAGAAACAATTTTGAAAAGAAAAAAAAGTCACAAAGTGTGTGTGGAAAAAAGTACATTTAATTTCAGCCCAACAATATGTGCAGAAACTGTATTTGTTTATCTGTAGCCATAAAAAAAGAAGCTGTTTTTTTTTTAAATCAACCCATTTTCTTCTCAGTTTGTACTTTTCCCATAATATGTTCTGAAAACATCTACATCAGAGAAGCATACTGCTGACAGTATATGATTATTGAAACTCTTTATTAAAAGCTTGTTGATGTTTACAGAGTGAGATATTTAAACAGCAGCTTTTTGTTTTTATAGACATAGATCATTGAACTTTTTACTTCACCTCATTTATCTGACTGTTACTTTGTAAATCAAAATTTTACATTGAATGTAAAATGCTTATGATGTCTACAAGCTGGTTTTTTTTTCAAATTAAATTTCTCAGATGGTTTGTGGATAAAGACTTCTTCATTTTATTCCCATATCATTTTGACGACTTGGTGGAGTTGGTCACATAGACTTTTTATTATACTAATTCCAACACACGCGGAGAGCAGGCATAAACTGTGCAAGCAACAGCTCAAAAATTTCAAAACAGTTATTGAACAAATACTGACTGAAAGTTAATTTTAGAAATAACAAAAGACTTTACCTTTACAATCTAAACAAAGAAAGACAAAAGAGGGAAGAAAATGTGACTGCATTTAAAGCCATTTCTGGTTCTTGAATGGGGAAAAAGAAACTAAACCTGCTTTGCTGTGAGAGGCACAATGGTAATGATATGGGAGATTAATATCATCTTAATAATATCAACATGGTGAAATGGAAGCACAGCTGTGGTGGAGAAGGGACTTGAATTTCCTCCTGTCCTACCTCGAGCTTGGCGTCCACATCAGAGTCCGACGCCACCACATACTCGTCCTCCTTCTTGCCCGTGGCTTTGATGAAGACCTGCTTGGTCTTCCAGAACTTCTTCTGCATGCGGGCCATTACAGAGCTGTCCTCACCCAGAAGAGCTCGGCCACCACTTAGTATGTCCCCGGCGAACCTGGACCCAAAGCATTGGAGCAGTTAATGACACTGCTAGGGCCCTATGTGCACTTACTTTCTATAAACAACAATTTATCTTGATGATAGTGGTAATGTAAAAAAAAACAAAACACATACCCGTCCATCATTGGATTTTTGCCTTGATCTGTTTTAAAAAGAAAAATTATTTAGACGTCAGAGAAAACGTCATTTCAACTATGTTTTATTATAAATATATATATTGGGGGGGGTATGCACAAACAAGACACAACCAGAAATTCTAATACTGTATAATACTGCAGTGCACAGTTTACAAGAGTCATTTAGATTCAAACCATTGTCAAATGAGTTCATACAACTTCCTCTGTGATTCTCAGTATAGCACTTTTTTTTCTCATGTTGACCAGTGACATTCCCGTGATACACAAAGTGCCTTCTTCAAGTCAAGACAGATGGAGGCAATAGCAAGATTGTGCTAGTAAAATGGGACAACTACAAAAAAATTGGACTATGACTCAAAAACAAAGAAATGTTGCCATAAACTGCTCTGTTGCTATTATACACACAAATACTCCCTCAGTCAGGTCTGAAAGTATTGCTTGAAAGGGCCTTTTTCAAATGACAAAGCTTACAAATACTCTACATAGTTTCTGTTTAACATGACCAAAGTGAGGCAGAATAATACCAACACCAACAACAAAAGCTGCAGACTTTGCTAGATACTTGCAATGAAACAAATGATGATTGCTGCATATGTCAAAAAGCTGTGGTAAACAGGTTTTCAAGTATGAGTATTAATAATCTATTCTAAATTCACAAGATAAGTCCACTGTTTAAGAAAAGGTAACATCTAGTGGTGAAATTGTTGAATGGAATAAAAAGGACTCCTCAGCTCGTCCCTCTCTTTCCCAAGCACATCAGGCAACTGTGGGGGCCTTTGCATACCAGAAAGGAGATTGTGGAATTGTACATTAACTGATGAGGTCTCCACAGTTCCTCGATATTTTTAAGCTGGTTAACACATCAGAATATTTTTCTCTGTTTGCATAGTAAGCTTCTATTTGAAAACACATGCTCAGACTGGTTTGTACAAGATGGTGGCTGCAGTAAAACTAGCACCTTGCCTAAAGTACATTAAAGGCTTATTTTAAGGCAAGAGAAATGAAACAATTTTCACAGCAACTTGTACAGTGCAGTACAGTGTCTAAAAATATTAAATTTCAAGATAACCGGAAATTGATGAAGAGAAACTTGAATATTATGTAAGGAAATTTACAAGAAGTGTTGGTGGTTTCCCTGATTAAATTCAGTGAGATAAAACATGACATCACCAACGGAGCTTGCAGCTGTTTCCCCTCCAAGGCAGTTATAATTCAGTTATACACTGTTATCGCGGGTTATCTGCGACTGGACATAAAGCTAGCGGTGCTAAAGGCTAACAGGGCTAAGGTTCCTGGAGCAGGGAACAGACACCTACGACTTGAGGGAGTCAGGAGAGCAGAGAGCCAGCTGGCTGTCGAGCAGGTGTTCAGTTACAACAGAGAAAAAGAAATCAGCTCACGGTCAACCTACCGCTTATGATTTATTAAAATAGTTAATGTCGACATAAAAAGACAAATACACGTAATTATAGTCGATAAAAACCTGATAGAAAGCGTAAAAGAACGCGTATGCTAGCAGCAGTTTAGCTATTATGAGGTGTCGTGGCCAAATTTGCGTGACATCTCGTGATAACTTAAACGTCACACAAAAACTCCCGTTTGTTTCTTTCAATGACACAGTTAATTCGGACGTACGTTCAGTTTTTACCTTGCTTTCGGATGCGAGCAGCGGTGAGAGCATCGATGCAGCGCAGCTCGGCTAACCCCCTCTCTTCTCCGCTGCCGTCATCATCATCGTCAGGCACAGGAGACGGAACAGGATATGCAAAGTAGCTGTAGTGGTGTTTCGACACACGGAGTCGCTGCTGTTCAAGTCTCATCAAAGATCGTCTATTGTTAGGATGTGCGTACCCTTCCGCTGTAAACCTTTAAGCGAGGTTCTTTTCAGTTCTTGGTCGCTGAAATTTCTCAACTCTGTGCAGCCTTTATCCCAGTTAAAGAGCGGCAGACATTTGGCAGGGGCGAAAATTAAAAGGGCACCTACTGCGCACCGATTGAGCAGGCGCCACTAGTATATGTTTTTCCCACGTTCTCACACAGGTATACAGGGAGATCCATCACAGCACGCCATCCCGTTTTATCACAGAGATGGACATTTCCTCTAAGGACACCCTTTGGGACACTGTCATGTAGGGTCAGTGGAGAACTTCATAACAGCACCCTTTTTGACTGGAAGTTTTTTTAAATTTATATTTTGCATTAAAGGCCACATATAGATGACAGCTAGTCTGGCACTTATTCATGTTTTTACCACTCTAGAGTGCACTTTAGCACACTGCATTTTTGTCCATTAGGGCACCGCCACTGAAGTTATATTTTCCCAACGTGGAAAGCAAAGCAATTATTTGTTTCATCATTCTCTGGTTAAACTGGTTTCTCTGGGTAAATGGCTGGCCATGAACTAAAAATTATTATTTTTTTGCTTTACTTAAATGTAATAAAGATTATAAGCAGGAACAAATATGAAATATTTTCCTGTCAGAGCAGCATCTAGGATGATGCCTTTTATTTGTTACACCCTAAATGTATATTCATATCTAAACAACTAATTAACTCAGCAGTTGTTTGCTTAAAATAATGACATGAACTAACTCTAATGTTGGTGAATTTCAGTCAGACAAGTCTATCCTGTCCTGGCAAATCTAATACAGAAAATCTTAATCTATAGTGCAAAAAAAAAAACCCAGGCAGGCTTAATTGAAGTGTTCAGTTCATTGACATCAGAACAGTGCAACAGTGAACCAACTTGCACACTGAAATTGAGTAAGCTAAATGGAACTCCCTCACAACCCTCATGTGGAAGACAAAGTGGTAGAAGATGAGTGAGTGTAAATGGAACTCAGCCATGATTCATACGTACAGTATGTATGTTTATTTGCACTTTTTCGAATGTAACCTGTCAAAATGTCATATTTTTTGACAAAGCAATAGTAATCTCTAGGTTTTTGTTTCATGAAACAAATTAAATATGACTTTGGTTTTAGAATTTAAGAAACTTTAATAAAAAATGCACAACTTCCAACAACCCATCTTGGATGTATCCTGTCCTTTACCCAGTATCAGCTGTGATTGGATCCAGCTCAGCAATTTATATTAAGTAAGTTGACTCATTGTTTTCTTTTAAAATCTATAAATCCGTCTACCCTAAAGAAAATTAACATAACTATATATTTTTTCCCATCTAAGCACTTAGTATGAACTTTCATTACAAAATCCAATGGAAAAATATGTTGGAAAAATTCTGCCTCATCCCCCCCCCATTCTGTTGTGAAAATGAACTGAAACTCAACCGTATTTTGCAGGTATCTATGTATTGCACTGCGACCATATGAGTGGATAATTATTGCATGACTAAACAGAAGTACATATGTTTCTAATACATAGCTTCATAAAATGTTTTGTTTCCTCAAATCATTCAGTTAAAGACACATCTTAGAAGAGAAAATTAATTTATAGTTTACTTCGTTTACAGGCAGACAAAGAAACCACATAAGAGTATGTGTGTCAAAACTGAGGGATTAAAAACAAGGAAAACAAAGTTTGTGCAATACAAAACTTCCATCACACTGATATTGACTGTGGTGTGGTCTCTGCCACCCTTGCCTACGCCGCTGCATCTGTCTGGCAGGCCGAGTATTTGTAGGTGTACAGTTTGTTATCTGCTCCTCCGCTCAACATCAGCTGAAAAAAAGACACAGGTAACAAACACAACAAGTTATTTTCTGATTTGTACTCTAAGGTGTTTTTGTACATTTGTAATCCTAGAAGAGGTCAGCTGGTTTCATCTCACCCCGCTCTCTGTCCAGTCGACACAAAACACTTTATCCTCATGAGCTGCCAGGTCATAAAGAGGAGCTTTACAGCTAGAAGACAAAAAAAAACACAAGGCTAATCATCATGATCATCATGTCAGTATGGACTGAGGCAACAGCTCCTATATTTGTATTTCATTCTGACAAAGACAGGAAGCTTGTTCCAGACGTGTGGAGAGAACAGGATTTCCTGGGAAATGTTTCATACTCTGACAGGGGGTAAAGTGATTCAATAAATGTTTCACTGGCAAAAAAAGTCCAAATTATTCTGGAAAACTGATTTATTCAATGTAACTGATTGTTAAACATCAAGTGCATTTAAAAAAAAACAAAAAAACAAAACTATAAATCCTTTTCTTAAGATAGCACCAAACGCTGGGTCTGCCCTGTGCTGTGGAAAACATATCTATATCTGATTCTCTGCTGGGAAAAGGGCATTTACAAATACCATGGTAACTTTTTGCCCTTGGTCATCTAATTAAATAGGTTACTGGGATCTGGAAAGGATGAAACCTGAAACAGATACCTGATCCTATAAAAAGTATTTCAGTCACGTCACACACACTTGCATTATTTCAATTGACAACTTGAAAAAGAAATAAGGAAATGTAGCAAGTTTTGCAACACACAAAAAAACTGCATGAAAAATTAAATACTGATACTTACTGTGACAGACAGCGTATAAGAGTCAGATATTAGAAATTTAGATTACCACCACCACTTTATTCTTTACTGACCAAATGGGAATGCGTTTACACAAATTCATCAAAGTCTGCAGTGAATCATGAACCACACAAACCTTCTGGTGTCCCACAGTTTGACAAGGTTGTCAAGGGAGCCCGAGACCAGCTGGTGCTCATGTGAAGGCGCCCACTTCACCGCAGTGACCCAGCCAGTGTGTGAGGTGAGAGAGAGCAGCACCAGTGAACCATCTGTAGAGGAGGAGGTTTATAGGCAAACAGGAGAAAGAAGAGATGAAAGTGTTGAAAGAATGTGGAAATAAAGTGTGCTTTTTTTTTTAAAAAAAAAAAGTCTCACTGAGATGCAGAAATTCTAACATTAAACAACATCCTTGTTTACTTCTTTTATGTTTTGCTGACAGCTGCCCTTTAAGCCTTTAAGTGTCCCCTGGGGACCAAAGGAAATGAATACTGCACTTGTGTACCTTTGGTGCGAGGGTCCCAGAGTCTGATGTGTCTGTCAGCGCTGCCTGAGGCCAGTCGCTGGCACAGAGGCGAGTAGGAAATGCTGTTAAACACTTTAGTACCTGTCTGTGGACAAAAATGTCACATTACTACAGAAAACAACAAATTAACAGTGTCAGAAATATTATTTAAATATATCATGAATTATTCATATTTTTATGACCAAGCCTTATATTTTTTAGTATCATTTGTAACTGACTCCATCCAATCAACCAGAAAGTAATAAATAAAACAGTATTGTTATAGCACTTATCTCCACCATAGACTGTTTATGAAAATGGACAGTCTTCTGGTTTTAAAAGTGAATGTAAGATGAAGTAGCAGTTGGCTGGTTGCAAAAAGAACTCAATATGAATTGTCTATGGAAAAAATTGCTTACATATCTCACTTGATTTATAATATCATTAAACAATACAAGTTCAATAAGCAATCAATCTTCAACAGAATATGATCTCATTTTTGCAAATTATGTATTCTTTTAGAGGAACACAGATGATAAAGCTCAGCTCATATGAGTGGACACCAGTGTGACTGACAACTGGTACCGTCTAGATGGTGCCTGATTGCAATTGACATCTGGTGATTTCTGGTTGGAAAAAAAACAGTCGCTGCATAAGTCAAATTCTAAATCTGGAGGCTTCAACCTTTTCCATTTTTATATACAGTCTATGATCTTCACAAGTTTCAAGTGCTTTACAAATGAATGGAATAAAGTAAAGAACAAAACAAATAAAAAAAAATGTTTGTAAAAATAACATTACAGAAATAAGAATTAAGCAATCTGGTAGTAAAGGAACCTGCCTGCAGCCTGATATAAGAAACCATTTTTGCTGTAGCTCTTAAAGCTTATTTACTGTGTGTAGACTTAAAAAATATTTTAAAAAAAGTGAGATAACTAGCATATCAATCTATGTCACCGTCTTTCACAATTCGTCTCACCAATGTAGTTTTCATTGTTCCAGTCTCGACATCCCACACACGAATAGTGTGATCCCAGGATGCACTGCAAACTTCCTCAGCATCACACCAGAGGACGGAGGACACGGCCTCGTTATGTCCAGACAATGTCATCAGAGGAGTCTGAGTAAACGCGAGACATTAAAATCCTTTACATTTGAATCCGATATATATATATATATATATATATATATATGTACAGTATACACACACACTATATAATTAGGACGAAATTATTAGCCCCCTGTGAAAATGTCATATTATAAGTATTGCTGTTAAACATGTGCTGTTAAACAGAGCAATGAATTTTTAACACAGCTTTTTCAAACATCCTAGTTTTATTTTGGATGTTTCCATTATTTTACTTTGCACACAGAAATGAAATTATTCCACAAAAAGCAAAAACTACCAGGGTCAAAATTATTAGCCCCTTTAAGAATGGACCTTTTTATTGAGCTATAGCACAAATCACTGTTGTTCAATGAGCTTAACTGTGTAATGCTACAAACTTAAAAAAATCAAGCTAAAATTGAGGGTTATCGCCCAATTTACACACAGTATAAAATCTTCAATAAGGGTTTGAGCTGTCACTTGAAAAACCATCATGCCAAAAACAAATTAAATCAGTTTGGACTTGAGAAAAACGATTGTTGATGCTCACAAAACAGGAGAAGGATTTACAAAGTTATCACAGTGTTTCCAAGTGTTAAGAAATGGAGTGAGAAGCATCATCAATTAATTAAAAGAGAGCCACACAATACAGAACAAGCCTGGCAGAGGTAGGAAGTGAAAGATTTCAAAGAATAAAATGTGTCTAAAGACCCCAGAACAACTGCCAAGACACTAGTGAAGGACTTAGCCAAGTCAGAAATTGTAGTCTCAAAGAAGACAATTACTAGAGCTCTGCACAGAAATGGACTGCAGGGTTGCAGACCACAAAGGACTCGAGTAGATGAGAAACCTTCAAGCTAAACTGAAGTATGCTAAGGACAACCTGGACAAAGGTTATGCATAGTGGAATATGTCCCTTGGTCAGATGAGACTGAGGTTTGGAGATAAAAAGGGAGAGCCGTACAACCCAAAGAACACTGTCCACACAGTGAAACACAGTGGTGAGAGTATTATGCTGTGGTGATGGTTCAGTCTGTCTGGAACTGGGAATCTTGTCAAGGTGGAAGGAATCATGAAGGACACAGGATATGTGAAGATTTTGAAAGAAAACCTGAAGCAATCAGCAGCAAAACTGGGTCTGGGTCGTCACTTTATCTTCTAACACGACAAAGACCCAAAACATACGTCGCTCCTGGTGAAGAACTACCTCCAGAAGACCAAAGTGAACATTACTGACTGGCCTGCACAAAGTCCTGACTTAAATCCCATTGAAAATCTTTGGGGTGAACTGAAGACAAAGGTCCATGCCAGAAGGCCATCAAATCTGGAGGAGCTTGAGAGATTTGCCAAAGAAGAATGGGCTGGGATTCCTCAGGAAAACTACAACAAACAACTGCAGGCTGTTATCCAGCAAAAGGATACACAATTGACTATTAGCATCAGGGGGCTAATAATTTTGACCCTGGTAGTTTTTGGAGTTTGTGGAATAATTTCATTTCTGTGTGCAAATGTGTGTGTAATGGAAGCATCCAAAATAAAATGAGGATGTTTGAAAAAGCTGTGTTAAAAGTTTTTTGCTCTGTTTAACAGCACCTGGAAGATACTTATAAAACAATTAAATTTTCATGGGGGGCTAATAATTTCCTCCTCGTATATAATTTTTTTTGCTGGTTTTTAGGTCAGTAGCATTCTTAGCTCACCCTGGTCAAACCAAGCTGCTGAGTCTTCTGCTTCTTCCTCGGCCTGTCGGCAGGTTCCTCCACCTCATCTGCTTCATCTGTGGGCACTGACAGCAGAGGACAGAAAAGGCCTAACATCTGCTACCATCTGTGCTTTCGCAGTGATGCTCAAGAGTCATTAGATTATTCTGGGCACCTACCTGCTGACCAGATTTTCAACATTTTGTCCCAAGAACCAGAGCAGAACTGAAAGACACAGGGAAATGTTAGACACAAGAATTTAAGCTTGATTTGACTGCTTTTTTTTTACATTCCTTCCAACTATACCTTTGAGCCTGTAGGGTCTGTGGCAACAGTGTTAACGCTCCCTGTGTGTCCTCGACAGCAGTGTCTGGCTTTCACCTTGTTCCGCTCAGAGTTCCACTCCCACATTAAAATGGTTTGGTCCAGGGAAGCCGTCAGAAGCAGAGAGGTCAGACCATCTGCCAACAGAACACCAACAGACAACTTTTAGGAAAAGAACAAGCCTGAGAGGCAGAGGCACGCTATCACTGGAAAATGGCTGCCAGTAGGGACACCAGGAAAAACTGATTTTATTTGAAGAATGTGTTTGCTACTTTATCTTGCCATTAGACCACTGTTTTCAACTGCAAACTGAAGGTTGTGTCTTTTTGTGAACCATTTACTCCTCACACCAAAGTCCACAGAAAAATAATGTATGATTTTACATCATGGCACACAGTTGATACAGTTGATCCACTGCTGCCTCCATATGTAAGTCTGACTAATGCTATCAAGAAGTTTTTTGCTGCATAGAGTCAGTATTAAAGCTTTTTAGATAACTGTTTATAAAAGTATTAAGTACAAATTAATTGGTACCCATTGTAGATTAGTTAATTAAAAGTACATTTTGGAAACAGCATCAAATTTGTGTTTGTTTTTAAACAAATTTTGTGTTGCTTTCTAAACCCTTCACTTTCTGCACCAAAGTCATTTGAGAAAAACAGTGATTTTTTTTTACATTGTGGCACACAGAAGTAAGTTCAAATTTGCTATTTAGTGACTTCATTGCTTGAAATCTTTCATGCAGATTTATCAAAGTGGCACAAACTTGTCAAAAAAGGCAGCAGTAAAGCAGCAGCTCAAAAAACTGCAAGCTAAAAAAAAGAGGATTTTCTCTGTGACTTTGGTGCAGGAGAGTGATCTGTTTACAAACTTTGATTTCCAAGTGAAAAAAGCGCAGTTAGCCCTGATTATGTGTCATTACCTCATACACACGTCAAAACACCTCAACTCTGTCTTTAAAAACAGTGTGAATGCCTAGTTTTCTATCCCACTCACCTCTTTTAACCCAGGCTACATCTTTGACTACATCTGTGTGTCCTGCCACCGTCATCATTGCCTTGCCTTCCACAGACCAAATCCTGGCTGTCTTGTCATATGAGCCTGTGAGGATCCTGTACAAAAATAAGAGCCAAAACAAAAACAATTGGACTGTATACCATATCAAGTTTACACATTCTTTATATCATGCAGTCAACATTCATCTGTCAACTCACCATTCAGCATCTGCATCTAGGGAGCTAATCCAGTCATCGTGCATTATACACTCCTCTGGCTCTGGGGCTGTGATTCGTTCAACATACTCAATTTCCACCACCTCTTCCTAAACCACAGACAAACACACTTCAATTATTATGCTGCCATTTACATATTTATGTTGATACACTGACTAAAATATATAGCATATCCACTTGGACGCTTCTCGTACCGTTGATATGCCCTCCGTCTCCATGTGAAAGGACAGTGAGGACCGTAAGAACTGACCCCTGACCAGGAAGTCGAACTCCACATTGCTGTGGGATGCTGTGGAAATAAACACAGGTCTGAATGAAACCTTGAAACCTTTATGATTCATTTAATGTCATTTTGATTTAGAAATAAGAACCTTTTTCCTTTCTACACAATTACAATGGCTCCTGTGTCTTAAAGTTGGTGGTAAATGATAGATTTAATTTTATTAGTGCTAAATGACATGTAAACTAACAGGAAAAATAGTAATGTTTTTAATCAGACATTTTTTATTTAAATGCTGGGCTGAAAAGCTGCATTTTCTACTTGACTTTTTGTGTTAAGTTGAAGAGTTTAAAGTAATTTTTACCATTTTTAGCCAACAGCAGCTTGTTGATGACATTGCTGAGGTCCTCCACTTCAGAGCCAGCTGGGATTGAGAATGGAACGTCATCAACAACATACCTACAAAATAAACCAACGGTAAGTTTAGTAAAATTCACATATTTTAATTATAATTAATGTTTCACACTTGGGGACAGACATTGCTGTAGGGTCAAGTGATTTTAGTTAACTACAATGACAATAATAAACAATAATATTAAAGTTAGTGGTAGTTGAACAGTAATAACAGACTAAATTGTCCGGTACACAAGTTTTATTACAACACCATGCTCTTCTATTTACTGTAAGTCACAGCTAGTTAGCCGTCCTGCTAGCAACTCTTGCGCTTTTCCTGACTGAGTTTGGTCATCGCTTACCTTTTGTCCTCTGTGAAAAACCTCGCCTGTAACTGCGACATTGTTCTCGGTTGTATACTTTTCTAATAAACCACTGGTTGTAGGAAACTCGAGCTACAGTTTAGCATTGACTCTGCTCTGCAACACAACCGTGCAGTGCCATGTGGGAATGAGCAAGGCATTAAAGCTAAGCACAGATAAAACGGATCGAGGTTAGAGACGCCGATCGGTTTTCATTTAGTAATGTCTTCCAACAGCAAATTTGCCTTTTTTGTTATGACTTTCTCTTATGGTAATCCGCTTCCGTATTCTTTAAAACAGAGATGTCGAACTCAAAATGAACCATGGGCCAATCTAGAAAAATAAAGTGTTTAGTAGCAGGTGAGCAATATGAGCTTAAAATTATAACATAATTAGTCCATCATGATAGATATCCATGATGATATTTCACAGAATTTCAAAATAAAGGGCGTTTGTTTTGATATGGAACGATGAATACTTCACAATAAAACACATTTAAAATCTAAAATAAATAATAATTCAGACAAATGTAATACTAAACACGCTTTTATATACTGTGTATATAGTTGTATGCAATTTCATGTTGAATGTAATACAATATGATAATTACAACCGAATGTCTTATTATTGCTATTATAAAAATATATTCTGTCCATATTCTGGCAGCTGTGGCACAGTCACATCCACCATGTTTAAAGGAAGAGGAAGTCGTGGGCCAAATGTAATCACATGCCGCCAGTTTCAACACCTCTCCTCTAAGAAAACAATAATATGTTTAATTCTATATTGTATCCATCACTACGGAATAAACATCTAAGCTGCTATACTACATAATGTGCCCCATATACTTTGAGGTCCACCTGAAAATGGAGGATATACATCCAATGACGTGAATTTTATGAAATCCAGGTGGCTTATAATATCAGTATCAATAATCAATAATCAATAATCAATAATTGATCAATAATATTAAAAAAAAATTCCAAGCGTTAGCAGGACAATTCAAAATTTAACTATCCATTGCCAGCAATTATAAAAGCATGGTGGTCCAAGTTAGCAGCCTCTATAAAAATAAATAAAATAACATCATTCAATCTGGTGATTTTACACTTGTAAAAATAAGTATAATTATTTTATTTCTAATTAATGTCAAATAATAATAAAAAAGAATCACCTGCATTTTACACACTGGACATTTAATATTAGTACTCTTAAACCACTTGGCTTTCCCCCAAATATCTCATCTTAAAAACTTCTTTCAGCAGGATATTATTTCTGGACTTGTCATGGACAATTATATTGATGATATATATATACACATACATACATACATACATACATACATATATATATATACATACATATACATACATACATACACATACATACATACATACACACACACACACACACACACATATATATATATATGTGTGTGTGTGTGTATATATATACATATATATATCATCAATATAATTGTCAACAATCAACAATGACAGCAACACTGGAAAAAGGAAGAGATATATATTGTAATATGAAAAAGTAATTACATTTGTTTCATACTCACCTGATGTGGATTTAAATTCCAGTGTGTACTTTGTTTATGAGGAAGAAAAACAACTTCATGAATGTTAATTCTTTAAGCAGATAATGGAAAGTGAGGAATTGTGTTTTTGGCATGAAAAATTTTAAAGGTAATAAAATTAAAACACACAAAAGAATATATTTCTTAAGTCAGAGATGCTTAAGTCAGTCACAGATGCTTAATTTATTTCAGCTATATTGTTTTATTTGACTGTAAGGAGTTAAACAGATGAAAAAAAAAAAAACTAGGCAGTTCTGTTTCCAATAAAGTGGACAAGCAAACAACAAAGTTATTGTGTTGAGTTTTCTCCTTGGGCTGAGTCTCATTCCAAAATGCTGTTTATCCACTTAGAAAAATAAGAAAATCAATCATCATTTTGATATTATTAAACCTGTTCTTTCAAACAACTTTATTTGTAAATGCATCTCAGAAAATGAGTGTGTCACTGTAGTGTTCATACTTTTTTTCAGGAAATGGAAACCTCATTTTGGAAACAGGACTCTTGATTTATTCGCACAATTTTAGTTACATCACCTTTTTCAGCAGCTGGCTCTGAATTCAAACATCCACACTACTCTGCTACAGGTTTACATAATCACCACTGTGTGAGGCTACAGGAATAGCAGCTGTTGGTTTGCTCTCTGATGGTAGTGTAGACTTGTTGTTGTGGACTGAGGAGTTAAGTATATCTTTTGTTTGTTGTTTGTATCCTATTCACTTCAACCTGAGATGTGATCTAATGTACTCTTGATTAAAAGTCCCAATTACACTCCTGTTAGATAAATAAATACATAATCATTCACAATAATAAGACGCAGTAATTCACAGTACTGAGCAGAAAAAACTTGGGGGTGGGATATTATATGGTACAATAACTGACTCATTCATTGACATATTTTGTCAGCTGATAATACAAACACAGTGTGCCTCTACAGTATATTTACAAATCCAGTACATTCCTTTCCCCCTGTGGCAGGCACAGTCAAATGGTAATGACATTTTCAGGATGGGTGGATGGGCCAGGGCAAAGAGAGGCAGCACACACCGCAATCACCATGGCAACATATGACAGCAACATCACCTCACACATTTGCAACATTAATCCAGACACAGAGAGAGTCGTCCAGCTTTCTGCCACGCATTTAAATAAT
The DNA here is from genome assembly GCA_016785285.1 of Brachirus orientalis. NCBI lineage: Eukaryota > Metazoa > Chordata > Actinopteri > Pleuronectiformes > Soleidae > Brachirus > Brachirus orientalis. Next base: position 4,062,336 of record JAFBJR010000129.1, read on the forward strand.
CTTTACTGACTCATCAGTGTAAAGTCATCGCACGACCCCACATTCACTTAGCCTCTCATCTTAATGTCTATTGTTTTTTTCCTGACAGAATTTAGAATTCATGGTTATGTTCAGCACTTTTTTTCCTGATTAAACCACACACATACAGGATGATTTTCCAGACCACATCTTCCCAAACATCTGCATAACTTTCTAAGCTCACGTCCAGCTTTCTCCACTGGCAGGAGCAAAACACTGAAGTAAATCATAATCTTTTCATTGATTAAAAACAATTGTGATGACCTTTATTTTGGCCATAACTGAAAAGTCATTATGTTGCGTGTACAAATAAATATAACATATATCATTAAAATTAGTTTTTCACCCAGGACAAAAGAATATAATAATTATTTTGGTAAATATTTGTATCCCAGTCTCATGCCCACATATTGAGAGGCACTGTCCTAAACTTTGTTGCATGTGAATATCTCATCTTGACATAACTGTTAATGACTTGTGAACTAGCATAAAAAACCTGGCAGAGCAAATAAAAGTTTAGGAGCTACGCTTCTAAACAACACCTAAGACAAACAATCTGGCTTGTGAGCACCAGCATCATTGTCGGTGTAGCATGTTGGGTTCACTGACCTCTCTTGGCCCTGCAATGACAGAGGAGGCCTGTCCAGCAGAGGGTGAGACCCTACTGGACACATTTCACAACATAGGAGGTGGACAGAAGGAAATTAGATTTACAGTGACAGTGAAGGAAAAAGAGGAACGAGAAAGAGAGAGGTCAGAGGAGGGTGGTTATGATGGTGCTGAAGTAAAAAAAAAAAAAAAAAGGACGACACTGTGAGCAAAGACTGGTGGTTGGGAAGCAGACACAGGTTGAAAACTCTGCATACGTCATAGCCCTGGCCTGTGTTTCCCATAGATACACACTGACCCGCAGGGACTAGCTCGATGCTACTGTACCAGTTAGTACCAGGGTGCAGTGGCATCAGCTTGTAGCAGTTTCACTGTTAAAGGCTGATTAAAGTACAAAACAAACATGCAGATTTGGTCTAAAGAGCCCTGCTGTTCTGTGTGTATCTATGACCAACATAGTGCAAAGATCATGTGTGATCTGAACTCTGTGCTGTTGTAGGGAAACTGAACGATCTAAAATATCAGGCACATTTTTTTTTTTTTACCTATCCTTGACACAATCCTTCAGTTTTGCTACGATATTCATATGTGGCAGCACCAAAATGAGCTTCTGTGTTCAATCTCTTGGTCGCCATGGAAACCAGCAGCCTTTTTTCATAATGGAAGGCATATTTTTTTTATCAAGAGAAATAACTACAGATAGAAAAAGATATGTCTGTGGAAAGGCGCCATGGTATAATACGATGAAATAAAAGAGTCTGTCCTTTTAACCCCTTTTCCTCCCCCGCAAAAATACAGACACATAACCAGCATTAAAGTTAGAAAAAAGCGATGAAATGTTAGCTGCAGATGCCTGCACAGGTCTGCAAGACTCTTATGTTGTAGTTGTTTCAGGAGGAGAGGCAGTGGGAAGCACTTCTTCAACAAGATAAGGACATCAGAGAGAGCTTAGCTGGCATGCTGAAGGCATTTTTTGGAGCAGAGGGGGTTGTTTCCTTGTTTTAAATGTTTTCTGACTTCGGAGGGGCGGTTGTTTTTTAAGAGGGGTTGGTGGAACTTTAACGCCTGGTCAGAAGCTCTCGGGCTCCTCCAGGAGGCAGGGCTGGGTGGACAGAGGCACAAGGGACGGGGACAGGCTTCGCAGGCCCACCCCAGGGCGAAAGCTGAGCTCCGGGGCGGGGAGTAAGGGCTTAAGGATGCTGACAAGGCAGAAGGCAGAGCCGCTGTTGGGAATGAAGTTGACCTTGTTGCGGTCAGGACACAGGAAGGGTGGGATCTCCTGCAGAGGTTTGGGCCTGGAAACAGTGCATACAGCGACAGTTGACTTTTAAAGCACCATGTACTCACACACCACACCAAACTATACAGAATTAGTAATGTTACATCATCACTGCAGATAATCCCACTTTGCATAGATGGATAGATGTTTTTATAGCTTATTAGTGTAAGTGAGAATGAAAACAATATGCTGAACCACATCCTGAACGTATGTGAGTTGAATACAAAATGTACTTCAGCTTCAGATAATTACATCAAAGTGATTCAATTTCTGATTTGTTTAAGATAAAGGGAAACCCAAACGGGTTAGCATCTTCCCTTTTTTACACCCACAACTGTTGCCAGGCATTATGGCTCTTGTATGTGTAGTCTAAAGTGTCTGAAAGACTAACAACATGAAACAAAAGCGGAGTGAAAGGAAACAGAATAATATAAAGGTGAGCGATACCATCAGCTTAGCCTTCTAGATTTTAAAAGGGTTGAAACAATCTCACTTTAAGAGAAGCTTAATATGCTTATGTTATACTTGAGTGAAAAGAGTATTTCATTTCTATTGATCTTAGAGGATGTGGCTTTTATTTCAAAGGAGGTTTAGTGTTCCTATTATAGAACAGCAGAGAAGAACCAACTAAAAATAAGACAGCCGTTTTCATCTCTTGGATCTTGTTACTGATTTCAAGCCAATAACTTAATTTCCCAGAGTATTGTCTGTGTTACTGTACTGTCATAATCCTGCTCTGCAGTCCGGTGGTCTCTATGACATTGGCAAGTGACCACATGAGGTCACTGTCACCTCCAATGAAATAGTTTCACTTGTAACTCTATGTAAAACCACAGACTGTAGTTTATACCAAAGTGATTTTGAAGAGGCTGAGTAAACATGGCATTATCTGTGATATATATACGTGTGTTAAATTAGTGTAAACTAATCTGCTGACATCCAGTGCATTATTTATCTTCTTACTCACATGGACTCCTCAAACACTTTGACCTTCTCGCAGCCCTCTGGTGGTTCTCTCTTGAACATGTAGCTGTTGTTTGGTCTGGGAGAGGCAGCGTACTTAGGAAGTGGTGAGCAGGGGCCCAGCTCTGTGGATGACAATGCATCATGCGTGATGTGGCATAGGCACGTTTAAAACATCCACACACAGCATGCTAAAACACTAAAGTGTTCATTACCTTTGTCCTCATAGGGGCTGCCACCACCACTTGCGTCATTGAGGATGGTGAGGTAGGAGGGCGAGATGGAGTCAGGGCGGCTACTGCAGTTGCTATGGTTACCACTCAGGCCGCCCCCTGAAGGTGTCTGTGTGTTGATGCTGCGGGTGCTGCTGCTGCGTTGTGGGGGGACGGGTGGGGGCGCACGGTGCCCATCTGGAACATCCTGTGGCTGAACACACACACAAATGAGGTCTCAATAACTCAGGACTCACTCTCTCATCTTCTACCTCTTTATCCTCCACATGAGGGTCACGGGAGTGCTGCTGCCTAATCCCAGCTGACATAGGGTGAAAGGCCTGGACAGGTCGCCAGTCTATCGTGCTAAGAGCTTATTGTTTTACTAGTATCAATATGTAAATCCTTAAAGGGATAGATAATTTTCAGAATTGTGGTTGTATGAGGCACTGTCACAATGTCAGCACTGGCAGCGCAGAAGCAGCCAGAGACATGGAGACTTGCTATCACTGAAAACATGGTTCAAAACAAAATTTCACTGAGAAAAGGTGTGTTTTTTTGATTGCTGTAACAAGGGAGCTGCTGGTCTACTGCTGACTCATTTCATAAAGTCACAAATAAATACCTATGATGGAGGCAGTGGATTGACAACCCCCGTGTGCCATGATGATTTTATCTATAAACTTTGGTGTGTGGGAAAAAGAGAGAAGTTTAACGAGCTCCTCAAACTTCAGTTTTCAGTTGAACAGTGAAAGAAACTTCTTAAGATATCATACACTTGAACAACTGTAGATTTTAATGAATGAACCTTTAAGTGGCTAAAATCTGTTTTCCCTGGTGTCGCTGCTTGCATCTGTATTTTAAATGATAACATGCCAAATGAAAAAAAAAACCTGAACTATTCCTATGATAACAGTAAATGTAAGTTAGTAAAAACCAAACCCAACAGTTGCTCCCTGAACCTGAACTCACAACAATGGTCTCTTCCTTCTCGGGGGTGTCTCGGATGATGATGCGTTCTATCTCCTGGTTGAGGCCCTCCACGCTGTTGCGGAAACGAGGGGCTGAGGACTTGGATATAGGGATGGGTATCAGGATAGTCTTGGGCATAGATGACTGCAAAAAAACAAAGGCCAAGGTACAAACATAAAAAGTCAGATGAGTTAAATAATTTACAGCTTATTAGGCAAACTGCACTTTTCCTTCCCTTACATAGGCAGTTATAGGAGGGGAGAGGGGAATTTTGTGTAAATACGTGGGAGGAGACTTGTCTTAGGTTCTCAAGTACAAGAAGCACTCAAAAGAGCGCAGACCTCCACCAGAGTCCTTCATAAACTTCCTGGATCCAGACGATGATTGGGATCACCACCAAAATATAATTATCTCTTCCTTGTCCCATTACACACCTTTCAAAATTTCATCAAAATCTGTCCATAACTTTTTGAGTTATTTTTCTAACAGACAGACAGTCGGACAGACAAATCAACACTGGCACAAACATAACCTCCATGGTGGAGGTAATAATAAAGTGAGATGCACACACACTATCTCTACTGATTACCTGTGACTGGATGATGGTATGGCTGCCATTGAATGGCGACTTGCGATCTTTGTCCCTCCGATGGCGGCTGCTGCGTTTGCTGCGCTGAAGCTGCTGGCGCAATTTGGCAATCTGAAAAAAAGGCAAACATGCAGAATTATAATGGAGGTTTGTTAACTTAAAATGTCTTAAGCTTCTACTGTATATATATTGCTTGAAAAGGGGTAGACGCCAGGCTGAAAGATCATTACTATTTATAGCTGTTAAGTTACTGATGTTGCAGAGTGTGACACATAACATACAGTACATTAACACATAAACAGACATTAGGAGCATGTTTCTCTCTATTTGTCTGTTGATTTGAGCCCCAAAGATCAACGTACAACACTGACCTCCTTGAGCTGGTCGGTGCTCCCACAGGAGGCCGAGCGTTTGTGAGAGCCCCTCCTCCTCTCATCTGCCCAGGCCCTGGGGGTCTGACACACACGCACACACAAATCAGAGTGAAATGCGAAATGCAAAAGCAACAGAGGAGACAGAGGAGGAGACCTGTTACAATAAAACAAGCTTACACAAATTAATACATATGTATATAATACAAAAAATCTGGGTCTGTATTGGCTACAGTGCTTGCAAGAGAGAGAGCGAGAGAGAGTAAGCACGAGACATACATGGATCTAGAGTGCAGCAACTAAGCAAAATACTAAGTTACAATCACTCATACTATTATTAGAAGTGTAAAAAATGTATTTGTTTTACTACACAACTTTGGCAGAACAAATTAGAATGAAAAGAACACACACAGACAGGTTCATGCAGCTATCCTTTTAAGGACTTGCATTGACTTCATGTGGAGTATTGATGGGACAATAAACAATATTATTGCTTATCGGGATTAAAAGCACTTACAATAAGTGAATCGTGCTGAATTTCTATTACTGTGTTAATCATGAAGCACAACATCAATATTTCGTGAGTGCGACTTGAAAATCCTGTCTAACTCACCAGCATACAGTGCTTGTGATCTAATGTACTTATGGGGAGCTGCATCTTTCCTCATGACTTACTATACAGTCATTCATCATCTATGGCCTTAGTAAATTATTTTTCAAGAGAAAAGATGTATTTTATCTGCGATGTCCCTGACCGCCGTAAGTGCAGACAGAAGGCTGCACATGTTTACAAATCTAACAAAAAATGATATTAAAACATATTTCAGTCATTGCAAAAATATTGTTAATTGCAATTATTTTGGTCAAGAAAATTGTGAGATAAACCTTTAAAATTGTCCCACGCCTAATGTGGACAGCCTAACCAGAGCATATCCCTAACCAAAACCATGACCAGTTAATGTCTAACATTCTAAACCTTAACCTAAATCTTAGCCCTAAAATTAACCAGTTCATCAGAAATGAGGTTCTGTCTCATTAGGACCAGATTTTGATCCTAATGAGGACCAAAACACTCAAAGCACCCACCTGTGTCGCTTTGTCCCTCATGTAGGGAACGTGTTGGTGCTGGCTGTCGTCCTGAGGCCAGGGACCTGTCAGGTGAGAGCCAGCGAGCGCGCCCTGTGAGGGCCACAGCTGGACACGATGGTGGGAGACCAAGAGGAGAATGAAGAGCCGGGGTCAGGGAGGGAGGGGGACACCACAGGTCAAGGTCAAGAATCACAGAGAGATGTGGTGGGTTAAGGCCACTGATGTCGTCTGAGGAGAAGGAGACAGAGGGGTCAAGAAAGTCTGCCTCTAGATGTGAACAGGTTGTTTGTGAGCACGTGGTAAACACATAAACAAGTGAACACAGACGCAGTGAGCCAGAAGGATAAGCCCATGGTTGTCTTGCCCTGTGTGTGTCTAAGTGTGTGTGCACACATTTGTGTGTGTGTGTTGTCAGGCTGATGTTAATCTGTCCCCTGCTGGTTAGAGCGGATATGCCCCCCATGTCTCATTCAGTCCCTCTGGTTAATGGCATTAGAACAGCTTAAAGGAGAGTGGGGGCAGTGACGGCAGGTGCCCAATTCTGACTCAATGACCTGGATACAGAGCGGCAGCAGCATGTTTTGCTTCATTGCACTGAGTCCACACGATGGGCAGTCACAGCATCAGCAAATTCTCATATTAAAATGGTAAGATTTGCATTAACGACAACACAATAATCTGATACTGGAAATACACATAACTGAAAAACAGTGGTTTTGATGATCAATTAAAGGTGTCAATTTACATGCAAAAATGCCAAAATGTAATCTGTTTACTTTTGAGTGTAGCAACTGCAGGTAAATTCAATAAAGATATGAAAAAAACATCAATTTGTTTCACAGTTACGTAGCATGGACTATATGGAGCACTACGATTTTTGAGTTGAGTGAGGGTTTTTATTCTTTCTAACTGAAAGTAATCAGACTTCCACAATTATACTCATCAATTCCCTCTGTGATTAACAAAAGAAAAGTGGTTACTACTGTTTAAAAACTATTATCAAAGTGAGCATTATACTAAACTGTCATTCAGTGTGGTGTTTATTTATAACATTTGTTACAACTGGGGCTACGAGATTAATCACAAAATAATCAAAATCACAATCCAAATGGAAAGACATCACAGTTATTTCATAAGAATAAAATGTGTGGCCAAACAGCACGATGATGATGATGAAATTCTGCAGTACCACAGCAATTCACTTCCACAAACATCATACCCTTCAGATGAGAAAAAAGGGTTTGTTTCTAGACAGACCCCACAAAAATCCAGTACAAATAAATTCATGTTTTCATTAACAATGACGGTTAAGATGCAACAATTATCAGCTGCATCAAGTGTGATTTGTACTGCAATCGCATCATCTTTCAAAATAATCCGAGTATAATTGTTTGGGGACCATGTCGTACAGCTATGTTTACGACACAAAACACAACAGTAGTGAAGAATACATACAGTATTTGTGAAAATTAAGGATGCTCTCAATGGGAACAAAATGCAGTGAACGCATGTGTACAAACACACAATGCTGAGTGGCTGAGTGCTGGTCCTGGAGCTAAATTTGGCAAGAGCCTCGACCAGCGCACATCGCTGTTGCTAGGGAACAGGGCCAACTGATCTCCACTAACACACAGCTGCATGATGTGTGTGCGTATGTACAGTATGTGTGTATGCAAGTATGTCTACCAGCTCTCTTTATTTTGACGGCTGGTGTCTCTGCATCAGTCTGTGCCCACGGATCAGCAGCCTGCTACTGTAGGCTGGTAGATATAGATATAGTAATGATGGTGATGGTGGCAGCAGTGGTGGAGGTGGTAACAGTGTCTTAACCGGCTGCTGTCACGTTTCTGTGGCTGCACGCGACACAAATTCACAATATTCATTCTATACCTATACATGCTTGGCAGCATCGTCAGTATATGTGGAATTTTAGATCACATTGTGTAATTGAACACACAGAAACGGGCACATAGTGATGTCACGGTGGCAGAGATGGGTTCAAACTATGAAGCTAAGACGTATTAAGTTAAGAGGTAGCAGCACACAGCTAAAGAATTGAAAACAGGATGTAAATAAACTCTATTTACAAAAACCTAAAGGGATGCTGCCATATTATTGTTTAGTCCAATATATCCACCCAAAGATTTTTCTGTTTAATGGTGTATAATTTACTAACACCATAAATTATAGTAAAAAGAGATTTATCTTAAAGCAATGATTAACTAAAAATGTTTAAGCCTGAAAAGAGCCATATTTGTCATTGTCAAAACTGGTGATCTCTTTTTTTTCTATATAAATGTGCAATGTACATTATCTCTGTGCAATATTTGACATGTGCAATCTCTCACACTGTTCACCCTGTACATACTGTCTTCATGGTGTTAATATTCATTGTATATTTTATCATAGTCTTATTATTTGTAATATTTATTATCCTTCTTCTTCCTGGTATTCAAAATGAACATCTATTGCTTATAGTTATTATTATTAATCTATAAATACCAGTATATTTAAATTAAATGATTTGCTTTCATACCAAATAATGCAAATAATATTTGTCGCAAATTCAAAATCACCTACCAGACAGAATACAAAAGTTCTGGTGAAAACAGTGCTATTTTTGAGGGATATACATTGAATGAATCCTGTAGAGCGTAACACTGTGTGTTGTACATGTACATGTATATATGCTTGTACTTTGTGTGTATGTCTATACGGCATCTGCACATATTTTCTTTTTCTTCTTTAGGAGTGTAGCTTGACTTTGGTGAAAATGCAGAGCAGGTACACAGTATATACAGTACATGAAGCATTTCGCTTCTGTCTGTACCTTAGAGTCACTACTTTAACTGTTTTGAATTTGACTATGTTGTTTAAATCGGCCTGAGTGAATAAAACTACTACTTTGCAATGAATAAGAAGCCAATTTGTACATTAAAGAGTACAGAGTAGAACAGATGTGTATGAACCACAAATGTGGATTATTTCCTCGACTGGCTGCTTGGTCCATACAATGTCAGAAAATAAATTATGTTTTCAAATGTGCTGTTTTGTCCCAAAATTATTCGGGTTTTAATGATTTATTTGTTAAATTGATCAAATAAATTTGGAATTAATTAAATTACGAACTATACACATTTAAGGAGGAATTATATCTAGTTAAATTTGATGGTTAGTTTAGTAATCGATGGCGAGCGATTATTTGTTTATTTGTTTTAGCTCGATGCAGGTCAGGTCTACAAACAGCAGGCTGCAGTGATTAAATGTAGGCCAAACGTGTTTACTGGGATTACACGAAACCCCATGATGCCACACATACGACCAATACCGTTATCGAAGCAGGTTCGTTGGTAGTACGAACCTGCAGCCGACTTCGCATGGAATGATGTGAAACTGATGTGAGAATATGAGGAGAAAATGCTCACCTGTGGAAATGTGATGCTCGCCAGGGAGCACGGAGCTCCTGAGCAGCCCGGCCCCTGCTGCTGTTTGCCACTGCAGGAGGATGCTACAGAGGCGGCAGGCAGAGGGACTAAAGCTGGCTCCACGCGGCTATAAACATTGACGGGCAGACACGGGCACCGTAACAAAACGGTTTCATGGACACTGTAGGTGTCGGAATGGGCGTTGCTGTGTTCGCACACACTGCCTCCTCCTCGTCTTCGTGGATGGATGGATGTTTTCTCTCCCGGCTGATGCGGCACGACGACTGAAGCGGCTACTAAAGCGCTTCCTGGTCCAAAGGAAACAAACAAATAATGTATATAAAAAACGAAAGGTGGCTATAGACACAGTAAAGCTCGAAAGACGACGGGGAAATAACAGAGGGAGGGAACACAGAGGAGGGACAGAGAGAGCACGGCGGTGATGCTGGGCTAGCCTCGGTTGAAACGGCAGGAGAGGGACCAATGTGAAGCAAGGCAGATTGAGTTGGTTTTCCGGTTTTTGTTTTCACAGTATAATGTTTACTCTGTCTCGTTTTACACGATCAATACTTAAACCCTGACAAATATGACTGATTTTCATGCTTAAAAGCTGGGATGCATTTGATTAATAGTTAAATTAGACATTAGTGTGATTTAACCCAAAAACTATGGGGCCACGGCATTACGCTCCAACATGTGTTTGGTTTTATTTTGAAAGTAAATAACTCTATTTCCGGTTTTGCGATCCCTACTTCTAGCTAACTTGATGAAGCCCGAGGGACGCTGTGACGTAGCATACCAGCGCTGCGTGTCTAGTGGTGATGCTGCAGTTGCTAGGCCGCGCAGAGCAGAAGGTCGAGAGAAGTGAAGAAAACAGGCGCGTGACGGGAAATGTCTCCCTCGTGTGGCGAGTTTGGCTAATTACCGTGATTGCGGGAGAGCCGACATGGCAACAGTGAGGATGCAAAGCACCTAGTTCTAATCGTTCAGACATGAACACCGGAAGTATTATAGCACATAAATGCAGTCAAATGCTGCGTGTTTGACTAAACATGTAAAAAAAAAAAACAAACAAACAAACAAAAAAAACATAATACAGAAACAGCAAAATATATGTATAATCCTTTTTATAGCAGCCATTTTGACCTGTTTCAGCAGGAAAAATACAGTAAGTGATAGGTGAAAATAGGTGATATTTGAGACATTAACTTCAGTTGACACAAGTCAGCTCAATGTGACAGTGAGCCAGCCTGCACCCTGGTTTTCTTCATGTCACATCAAAATGTCTGCCATGAAAAACGCATATCATTTCCTCTTCAAAATGATTACATTTGAGAAGCCATTCCACATTTTATACATCTATGTTAAAACACATGAGAAGCAGAAATACAGTATGTACAGCCATTGAGAGTTTTTAAATGCACATTCAGTGAAGGACATTGGGATCTGTAGCTTGACATTTGGCATAAAAATATGAGCCTTAACTATTCTCCTATACAAAGGTAATCAAGTAAAAAGGTTAATGCAATGGTTTTAAGACAGTAAGCTTGACATTCAAGAGAGACAAACCATAATTTCATACATTTATTGAGATTTTTTTTCTTCCATATTGACTTGAAAATGTTTACAGAAACTGTACCGAGCATACGCATAGCAATGGAATGAAAAGGCCATGTCCATTGAATGCAAAACAGAATTCCATAAAAATGGTGCGAATATCAATGTAATACACGTGATTTTTTTTTTCATACAAATTACAGAATACAAAAACAAACAAACTTTTCTTGCCCAGAAGCAGCGCCTGTACAGCACTCGGCCCCATCGATTCTAATGCTTTCTGATGGAAAGAAGCACAACACGTGCACATTCTCCCTCACACACAGTGAATTCATTCACTCAAACATCAAAGGGAGGAGACGTCAAGAAGCAGAAATAATATCCAGCGTGCTTTGGAGGGTTTTTTCTTTTACTCCTCTTTTTATAGACTAGTTTCTGATTTCCAAGAGAGTTCAAAGAGCGGGATCTGGGCTTTTTAGTGTTTCTAGTCTTTCAGTCACATACACAGAGCTAAACACATTGAGGTCAGATAATAGTGGTACAGTGATCCAATCAGCCACTGTAACAGATCCCTCCGTAGATTTGATTTGAATGATTGTAGCATGAAAAAACCCCAGAGTTTGAGCCAGCCATGGTTTATGTTGTGCAAGCAGAGAAGTTCCAAGAAAACCCAACTTTTCCAGTTGACTGTGCCCCCACAGATAGTCCGGCATAAAAGAAGAGAGGAGGTCAGTCATCCATTTTCTCCTCTCCATTAAGGGGGTGATAGCATCTAATGGATTGTTTACAAAACGATTGTGACCATTAATAAGTGCAACAGAGATTAACATATTAAAATAATGACAAGATAAAACAATAACCCAAAAAAAAAAAAAAACGCAAGCAATAAAAACATCGAAAGCATCTAAAAGCTACATCCTATTGCACAAATATTATACAAAAAAATGGATAGTCAAAGATAAAATTGGTATTGCATACAAATAAAAAAAAATTATAAAAAAAGTTAAAGTAGTTTGTTATGTCTTTTAAGACCGTTAATTCTTTTACAGAGCTCACTCATGAGTTTGATACACAAAGTATGCTCAAAGTGTTGATTGTTTGTCATCGCCTATTTACGTTTATAGACCACTTCTTGTTGCGGTCGCAACAGACAGGATTTTCTAAACACTGATTTTAACTGGTTCAAAGTGCACATCGAGGAGGGGACAAAAACATTAAAAGAAGGATTCAATAGCATCGCTGTGAGCACAAGGGCGAAACATGAAACCAACCACACAAGATTATTAAAAAACGCAGAAACCGAAGTGGATGAGAATGCTGCATAGCTGGATTCCATTTAAAGCAATGCCATCATCAGAAAGACACACAAGAGTGAGACAAACCTAATTAATGTACACAATCCAACTCGACAGTTTGTTTACAAGACACCCCATAGCTTCCTGTTGCTGATTCAGAGCTCAACTGACAGAAACCAAATGTGCTCTGCTTATTTATTTATTTCTTTTTTTTGTCACAGGGTCTGAGTTCACACATGTGTGTCGCTGGGCTCGCTGGTTAAGCTGCTTCCTCGCAGGTAGACAGCTGAAGTGGACTTGGGCCGATTATGACTGTGGCCCTGACTGTGGGCGGAACCGTTGTTGTTGACCTCCAGCCCCCTGGTGTCTGTGGAGATGACCCATGTGGTGGGTCGCCACTTCTTCAGGGAATAAGGTGTTTTGACGCGCTTCTTAATTTTATCTCCTGTCCCCAATTCTCCATCTGGCCGTACTAAACCTTCCCCTGGAAAACAGAAAGGACCAAAGATCACCGACTTGTGAGAACCTTTACAAAAAAAGCTTCATGAAATGTATGATACCAGTCATATCAGACAGTTGTTAACATTACTATTACTGAAAGATGCATGACTCAAAAGGTAAACAGAGGTTAACATCCTGACTTTTGAATTTTAATTTCCTATAATACAACTTAAACCACATTTACTCGCTGTCATACTGAAAAATAATATGCATACTGTCCATGACCTATTTTAATAAATTCATGTCTCAAATGGGTAGATAATGTTTTTGAAGTGTGGTTGTACGATGTAGCACTGACTGCGTTTTGTGCGCCCCCTGCTGGCCACCTTTCCTCTAGAGAGAGGACAGCTCTCTCTCACTGACAACATGGCTGCCAGGAGGGGCACAAGACAAAACCAATTTTAGCCACTGAACAAAAAGCTAACCAAATAAAACTTACACCTGCATTAGTCTAATATATCATGTGAATAGTTGTCACTTTTTAATGACCACGATGCAGCCTTTTCTGACTGAAAATTGAACTTTTTCTTTGCTTTGTAAACTGCTCACTCCCCACACCTAAGTCCAGGGAAAGTCAGTAACTTTACGTCACAGCACACAGAAGTTGTTAACCCACTGCTGCCTCTAGGACATCCCTATCAGTAAGTTGATAGGGATGTCCTTAAAATAAGAAAAACGACATGACGGTCACAGCATTTTACTTAAATTTTTTGCTAAGACATTAAACATTACCATCACTGTTGTGTGAGTTGTTTGTATATAAAGTCACCTAGGGAGGTCAGGTCCTGTGTTGTGAAGGACAGGTCCAGGGAGTTGGGTCTCTCAGGCCTGCGGATTCTGGGCTGGCGGAGCAGGGCCTCTCCCCTCATGGTGACTGGTGTGTCCTCCACTACACCAGACCCAGATCCTAAGCTTTCAGCTGGAGGTCCTGTAGTTTCTCTGTTTCCTCCATCTCCACTCCCACTCTCCTCTCCCCCATCACTCTCTCCGCCACTCTCTCCATCTCCTTGGCCTTGGCCAGTGTTGCTGTTGTTGTTGTTGGTGTTGGGCCGCGCTGAGCGCAGGGTGGCGACACTTGAGGATGTATCTCTTGGATCGGGTTGCTCTCGCTCTCTGCTGAGAAGTGGCTCATTTTCATCAGGGCTGGCTGTGATGACACCGAGGCTCAGGCGGCTGTCTTCTGACCTCAGGACTCCAGACCCGTTCTGAGTAATGATGGATGCTCCAAAACCTGTCGCTGTATCTGCAGCCATGGATGACATACTGGAGCTGGTGTGGCCGTTAACGGTACCATTTACACTGCCTTTGACATGCATGTCTCGTAGAACAGGTATGTTGTTTGTACCTATGCCCCGGTGATCCTCTACAGCTGTGTTTGTGCCTGTTCCTGCACCAATGTTCCTCTTTGTTCCCTCCACCTGCCGCAGGTTGGATTTGCCCGAGCGTCCAAACTTGAACCTGAGTGAGGATGACGATGACTCTTTTTTAGCGGGTTTTGTGCGCAAGGACAGAGTGGAAGGTCTCTTGGGCAGGTTCTGCTGCTTGGGCAGAGGGAATATAGTAGTGGGTATGGGGGCAGCAGGGTCTGGTGTGCCTGATGCTTCACTGGCCATCTTGATCAGTGGATAAAGTAAGCTGGAACTACCGGGGCTCAGTGGGTCTGGTGAGCAGAACTGCTTCTGTGAGTGCTCCATTAGGTTCTCGTCCGAGCTCTCCTTCAGGTTCTTGTCCACCTCTTTTGGATCAAGCTTGGTGGTTTCCAGGTCTTCCTGCGTCAGGTGAAGGCAAACTGGCACAGTGGCTGCCACAGCAGGTCCCTCAGACTCAGAGATTATGGTAGTGGTGGTCGTGGAGGCTGAAGGGCTTCCTCTCAGACCCATGCTGGTACTGCTGCCCTCTGGGCTGGGCAGACGGGTGTTGGCTTGCTGCTGGCGCTCCTGATTGATTGAATTTCTGTTTCTCTCTCCAGTCCCAGGTACAACTCTACCACTCACAGAACTAGTGGTGTCAGTCTGAGTGTTTTTGGCCACACCCTCATGCTCTTCAATGTAGGTAGATGGATGGTCTGCATATGGGCCGGACTTTGGCGTCATACGATTTCTGATTAAAAAACAAAAACAGAAACATCAAGGTTTGGAAAGGAGACCATTAAGTATCTCAGACCATCAGCAGTACTGTATATGTATTTACCTCTCATTATGGAGAGTTGTAGACATGGGGTTGAGCGTTGGACTCACTGACTTGGCGCGGTCCCATATGAGGAGGAGCTCTGCCATTCGCTCCTCAGCACACTGTGCTGTGAGGCGAGCCTCTGCATCCTGGTCCCAACAGTCCTCCATTGTCTCTTTCAAAGAGCGAACCGCCTGAAAGAGACAGAGCGTTAAAGTCCAATTCTGGTTTATTTCAGCCCATGTGTGTTTCCAATACATAGGCTGTGCTAAAATTGGATTTGTCGCGTCGGTTGTGGATTCAGGGCAATGTAGTATATATACAAGGCAATCAAATGTCACATTCTAGTCTTGTATATCAAAAATTAGGGATGTCGGAGTTGACCGATCACCTCTCTCTGATCTTTGACACCAGTGGTATTAATTTCATATAACCTTTTTGATCTAGTTTGTTATATTTTAATAGATGTTTTTTTTAATTTATCTCCACCGTTTGTCTCCTCTGCCTTGAGAGATGCGCTGTACAGACACAAAAAAAACACAGCTTCATACTATACAGTCATGGCATTTAGTTGAGAACGGACTTGATGTGGAAAATAAAACTATATTTTATTATTGTCACACATTCAGTGTGAACTCACTGTGATTTTCACTGCTCAGAATGTGTTTAAAGTAATTATTAAAACCTAAATCAGGCAATACATTGGCCTGTTAGGAGTGTGGTGGTCCAAAGTTATTATCCCAAGTGAGACAATACTATGTCTCATTAGCAAATGGGTCCAGAATTTTATCTTACTGACTAACATTTAAGTTCAGAGTTAGTGGAAATAAGCCCAATAATGAACCAGAATGAACTTAAACCAAATGTTTAAGTCTGGTTATATATGAGGTATTAAGCAATACCATCATTGAGAACTGCTAACAATGATACAATAAAAAAACAGATGAATATAAAAATGTATACCTTAAAGAAAATATTTGCTTTTTTATGTCTCTGACAGCCTTTCGTGAAACAAGTTTGTGCTGCTTTGTAAACTGCATGCTCACTGCACCAAAGTCCAAAGAAAAAAATCCAATACTCCCTCTATTATTAAGTGCAAATGTGTTATTTTGCAAGTTTGATGTTTGATATCATTTGTCGGGATTGTCAATAACGCAAACCTAACAAAAAAGGCAGCAGCAGACCAGCAGCTCCTGTGTCCCTGTGACCTGAACACACTGCTTTTGTCGCTATGGATTTTGGTGTGGGAGAGTGAGCAGTTTACAAACTTCAGTTTGAAAAGTTTATCCAATAGTGGGAGAAAATGGCAAACATATTCTTAGGATATCATAGACTTAAGTAGGCAAAGATGTTATTCAGTAGCCTTTTGTTAAGTGGTGTCACTGCTGGCAGCCATGTTTTCTGTGAGAATCTCAGGCTGGTTCTTGGTGCACAGCACAGTCAGCACTGACTATTGGCACTTTTCCAATATTTAGTCATAGTATGACTCAGCTTAGTACAAATAAGTACCAGGTAACAGGTACGATCCCCTAATGGGAAAAGCCAGAAAAACGAGCCGAGCCATGCTAGATCTGTGTAAGGGAAAAGCACCCTTTGTGTTACTACCTTATACCAGTGGTTCTCAAATTTTTTAAAACCAAGTACCACCTGAGAAAATACTGAGCTCTTGAAGTAACACGATTATCATCAACATTAAGATACAGTGATGTAAATAGACCGAGCAAAGTCAGCTACGGACTTCTCACAGGACGCACATTTATTCCCAATAAAATAATTTGCTCTCATCATCTTCCTCTTCCTCACATATACTTAGACACTGGTATAACGGAATTAGATTAAGATGATTCAAGAGATAAGGCTGACTCTAATCTAATTATTGTTATTTAATTAATTTATTTTTGTTATTTGTTTCATTTTCTATGCACTTCAGTCAAAATTCACACTGATCACATACCCTGGTATATACAGTAGAATAGCGTTTCTGATTTTCCTGCAAGTACAACCAGAGGAAGCTTACATACCACAGTTTGAGAATCATCGCTTTATACAACAACACTGTAAAAAAACCTTAACTACTTTGTTTAATTCAATATTACAGGGCTACGTGACTCAAAGATGTCGGCATGCAGGACAGGGTGGAGTGGCTATTATTTGAACATTTAAAGCTCCACTTGGAAACAAAGTGGATGAGTGCATTTAAAACTTAACTCAGCCCCTTCAAGTCTGTCATCAAACAGATGGGGTGATGTATAGCCAACTATGTTAAGTCCATCTGCCAAATAAATACAGGAAACAAACTCATCTTATAATCCCAAGCATTAAACTGTCACACAACATATTTTCTTTTTTTTTTTTGGTAATACCTCACACATCACATCCTGTTGTTTTACAATGGCAGAGGACATAAGACCATATATGTACATGGTTTGGTAACGCAACAGTTAACATTACACGGTCAAAGACCATGACTGTTAACACTTCTCACTGGGAGACTATGGTTTGTTTTTGTATAATTTGTTTCAGTTAACAGCTTATGCAAATTCTCAGGCTCTGAACATAAAACAGAATGTTAGAATATTTAAAACAGAAGTTTAACATTATATTTCATTGGATAAAAATGTATTCTGTGGTGAATATACATATATGACCAATACATCCAATCAGGAGTATACTAATTTGTTAATCAGACTCAGCCACATTTTGTAGTACGTAATACAGTATTAGCATCATGCCTCTAATGAAGTTTTTCTGCTGTACAGTTCCAGCACGGCTCAGCACGTCTCGACTCTATAGAACATGGTACCCGGTGCGTTTTTTGTACCTGCTCTGGCGAGGTTCCAAGTGAGATAGCCGATACTATATGTGCCGTTGACAGACTGCCGGCCACTGAGTGGCAGTGAGTGGAATCAAACCGAACAATGCCTAACTGTAGATGAGTTATAAAGATTTAAAAATCCTGAAAACATGCGTCAATCTCCAACATTAACCAGGGAAATTTCTAAAACCTCAATATTTAACAGAGGAATCTGGTGTAGTTAGCGACGGCACTGCCGGAAGCCAGCGATCATGAGCCACATCACAACCCCTTCTTCCGTATTTTAGCTCAGTGACTGTGTCAGATGGCGTCTGTGCTCCGGTCATGCAGGAAGTACTGGACTAATCTTTTTAATTAACTGATTCTAATGATTCAGTACAATGAAAAGAACTGCTTTGCTCATCACTAGTTTGTTTGTGTCGCACATAAAACGACATCACGGCAGTTTCGCGCAGCCGTGCTATGATGACCACGCCCACGACATGGTGGTACTATAGTGCCTGATACTAAACCGAGTAGAGTTCAGCCATGCTGGAACTGTGTTCCGGAATAGCACCATATTTGACCAGAAATGTGTTAACACAACGATGACAGTTAATGATAAATGTTGCCTACGTTACTAAACTTATTTATTGTTGTATTTTTGGCTATTACTTTTTCTGCTCAAAAAGACTCATGAACACACAAACACATACCAGACTGTTCTCTTTCCAGGCCTCAGGGAATTTAGGCCGTTGCTTCTCCCTGGATACCAGGACCTGCATGTCCTCAAATGTTGGGTGGTTCCCTGCCTCTGCCTGAAAGGCCATCTGGTACTCTGGCACAGATTCTCCTAAAGGTAGGACAAGGCGGGGGAGAGGAAGGATATGTATTAGATATCTTTCATGCAGCAGAAATATTGATTTAGCTTATAAATAGCTTGTTTTTAAACGCTCTGTTTTGCAGTAGTGTAAAAGAGCATTTCATTTTTAATCTGCTGTGTGTGCGTGTTTGTGATAATGATGTTGTAAAAATATGCTGTGCTCTTCTGGTGCAGTCAACACAATATACAATAAAAACAGTTTCTGTCTGTGACTCTCACCAGGGAAAAGGTCAGTACATCTCATGAAGGTCTCCCAGTAGACCAGGCCCAGAGCATACATATCCACCTGCTTTAGTGCTGACTCGCAGTCCCTCAAGTTGACCGCGCCCTCCAGCACCTCTGGAGCCATGTAGCGGATTGTACCCACCTGTAAAAAGGGTAGTTACATGAAGAGACAACAAATCTAATGAAACTTTCTTGGACAAACTTTGTTCTATTAAATTAAAATAAAACAGAATTCTCTGAAATAACCACTTTCTTGGTTGTGCAGTGGCAAATCTAAACTGACAGATAAGAATATTAAAATAAAAAGTAAATAAAAATGGTGCAGGAATTTCACCGACTAATTAGTCTTTGAGAAAGCAAACCAAGGTAAGACCTTCACCCAGGCTCATGTCTGATTTAAAATGAATGTTGACACAAATGATATGAACCATGTGCAGACATTCTAAAAATATACCAGGAAGGAAATGAGCTTTTAGAAGAATACAGTTAAGTTATGGACAGAATCAATCCATAATCATCTACTACAAGAATCCAAAAGTGTAGTAAACATAGGCAACTGGACTTGGTTGAATTTCTTGAAGACGTTTCGCCTCTCATCCAAGAGGCTTAACTGAAGAAGTTAAGTTACTTATTTATAATATTGTTTTTTATTTTTGGTTCCACTCCATCACAACAACTGCTGTTGTTAGAGGTGACAAGATATAAATGCCTGCTTCCTCCTGAACGCTCACCTCACTAATGGCAGCGTTTTCCTCCTCGCCATGACGCGCCGGCCTGTTTCCAGTCAGCTTCATGGACAGGCCGAAATCGATGATGACGCAGGTGCCATCAGCTTTGACCAGAATATTCCGGCTGTTCAGGTCCCTGTGGGAAACTGCAGCCTTGTATAAGTCTTCATGAGTGAAAAAAGAAAAGAGGGGGGAGGGTCAAGAAATGCAAAGACAGGATCAGAAGACACAAAGCAAAATTGTTATTACTATTATTCCATAATCAAATTTGTATACTCTATCACTCCAAATATTGCCATACCTTTCCTGATACTCACATCTTGAGGGGTTTAATAATGAATTTTAATATCCAGAAAATTTATCAAATTGCTTTCTGCTCTCACTGATGGCTCACTCTTTACCACAGCAAGCTTCCTTGTCAACAGACACTATGAACCTTGAACCAGTATGATTGCGATGGATCCATCGCAGGGCCACACATAGAGACAAACCACCATCCACTCTCACATTCACTCCTACGATTTAGAATGTCCAATTGCCCTAATCCCTAAATCTGCATGGGTTAGGACTCACACACACGAGGAGAACATGCAAACTCCATGTTGCTCCCTTGTTCTGGGTCGCGAACACAAGTCTTCTTGCTGCAAAGGCAAGAGTTCTAACCACTACACCAACCGTGTGGCCACCCCGTAATCTGGTCTACAAGACCAAATCATATTGCAACCACTGCCTGCCTGCAGTATTTAACAGTCCAGCAGAGGGTGCAGTAAGGCTGACAGCTTCGCAGGTTTTCTGATGCCTGCCACTGATGTGCGGGAGGAATGGGGGTGGATGTCGGCTGAACCAAAGCCCAAGAGATTCTGCTTTTGGTTGTGACACAGACAAACACACATACACACCATTTCCCTCCTTTCTCCTTCAACACTTGTACATTCATCCCAACCACACACTTTTATCATACAGACACGCTTAAAAAAAACATCCATTCCTTTAGTGGTCCATAATTTCCAATCTGTGTTCCTCCCAAAGCACTTCTGAGCCTGTTTGATGTGTATATGTCCTAATGAAGAGAAAGAAGAGGTAGGGCCAAGTGCGACCGCTGCAGCCGGGCTTTGGTGAAGTGAAAAGGAAAACAAAGATTTGAGCCACGATTTAGTGATTTAGTAGTCACTTCTGCATCCTAACAGTGATCATATTGAGCCAAAGGAGAATTCACATGAGATCTGAATCCCCATCTTGCCTTCCTTCCCTCTTTTGTCCCTCTCTTTATTTTTCCCTGGCTTGCAGAAAGTCTATAAATACTCTGGGCGTGGACCCAGTGTGTGGGTGTGTGTGTCAAAATGCAGGGATTTAAGGTACTCCAAGCCAAACAGACCCACGTGGACCTGCAGTGTGCAGGTCATGAGAAGGCTCAGGCAGGCACTCAGACGAAGTAGAGAAACACAAACGGTATTTTAAGTCTTTCTAACGAATCTAACATAACTGAGATAAAGAAACAAAGGCCTTCAATAGTTTCCACCATAATTCTCTGCTTGTGTTCTCATGTTCGTGTGCCCTCCAACTCACCTCCTTTAAAGAGCTCAGTGTGCAGGTACGCAAGGCCACGAGTGACAGAGTGAGCGAGCCGGCAGCTGCTGACCCAGTCATTGGTCTGGACACTCAGGTAGCGATTCAAAGAGCCCTGATGAAGAAATTAGGAAAGCAAAGAGAGGAAAAAGAAAGACAAGGGAGCGAAGAGCACAGGAGACAGAAGGATAGAAGGAAGTTGTGGAAGAATGAGAGAAAAGGATGAAAAATAATCAATCAATAAGAATCACTTTTAAGATCTGAGCATTAAGAGACACATGATGTGAGCAGAAATGAGTGATTCAGTGTCTGTCTTTATAAACATACATCAATAAATCTATGTATGTTTATAAAAAAATGTTTGTGCGTGTACAACCATTCACCTGAGAACAGATTGGCCTGGTGGCATTCAGATTTGAGCAAAAGCCACCACTTTGAAAAATGCATGAACAGAGCAAGCAGGAAACAACCATCTGAATCAAGTAACGCTTGTAAAAGAAATGGTAGTTTAGATGTTTTTTCTTTCAGTGCACTGTGCTCACACCAGTTGCCAATAATGACTCTGGGAAACTAGATTTAAGCAACTTAACAGAAGGCTTAAATTAAAAAAAATCTACATCCAAGTCTAAAAAAATTCTAAGGACGCTGTATGTTTGTTACTTTATCTCACAATTTGACAGCCTTTTCCAACAAGAAGCGGAATTTTGTTTTGCTCAGAGAACATCCACACGGCAACCAAAGTTTCAGGAAATGTCTCCGTCCACATGGAACCCCCCAAAAGGACTCAAAACACTGTAGTACATATGCCAGAACTGTAAGTTGCGCTGTAACACTACAACAAAAATGGAGAAAACGTTCAAATCTGTTTTTGTGACTTTGGTCAAGATTTACAAAAACTGGCCAAATAAGGCAGCTCCTGTATCACTGTGAGCCTAAAAATGCCAATTTTCTCTGTAGACTTTGGTGCAGGTGAACGAGCTGTTTTTCAAACTTTCTCTGCCAGACAGAAAAGGCCATCTAATGGTAAGATGCCGCACTAAGCATACTCTTAAGATACTCACAGATTCTGTTTTAATAGTGCTGCTATGACACCTTCATTTACTGCAAAGGATTAATAAAATACAACTCTATTCTATTCTAAACAGGCATAGATGCTATTGTTGAGACTATTATCCTGTCTAAAATTGTTTTTCCTTGTGTCACTATTGGCAGCCATGTTTCATGGTTGTCCTTCCCTCACAAAAGTAAGAGACAATCAATTTACAGTAAATACTGTAAATTGGACTTAAATATAAGAATTTCACTGCATCTCTGATTTGCAAAATGCCAAGCTTGACAACTAAGTCAAGAAATAATGTTCATATCATTTTTGGTAGCTTCATTAAGCTGTCCATGAGCTTGGAGTCCCTGAGGATAAAGCAGAGATTCACAATACATACAGAAATACAGACTATTTTATGGCTTTATTAAGCTGTCCATGAGCTTGGAGTCCCTGAAGATAAAGCAGAGATTCACAATAAATACAGAAATACAGACTATTTTATAAATACCTAAACAGGCTTTGTACTCGACATTAGGTTTAATTGTTTTGCAGGAGAAAATATTACATTTGAAATGTTGATGCAAAGATTTCTTTGTAAAGACGCTGATTTTACACCAGGATGTGTCCTGATGGTCCTGAGGGCCAATTCAACAACACACCAGGGAGGAAAATGTGTCACACAGCCATAATTTACATCCATCAGTTTATAAGCTTGCAAAAACAAATACTGACAAACATTAACAGTTGGAGAAAATAATTGTGAGAATCAGCTTGCTGCAGTAACTTGGTCAGCTGATGAGTAGTCACTGGGAAAGGGAGCTGCCTACAGACTTCCAACCAAAGAATTTTGGTAAGCAGCCAAATGCTCTAACATTGTTAGTTACAGCAGGATTAGGAAGTGTCTGTCTGCTGTACACAGTGCAATCACTCACAAAAAGGAAGGAATGCTTCAGGATATACAACTAATTTTTATCGGTTTGCCTTTTGTACTGTGAAAAATGACAACCAGTGTTCTCTGGTACTTTAGGTAAGAAATTACACTGGGATAACATTATTCATTTCCCCTTCAGTTTTCTCCATTATAATCCATTACTAACTTGGCCCTGCTACACAGACACACATACAACCAAAATATGCACATACACATGAATGCACTTCATGCCGTCTGTCAAAATCAATCACAGGGAAAATTTTCTCATCCACTCCCAAAGAAAATCACATTAGCTTTGCTCATTTCAAATAAATTATATTGTCATTTACTTGAATCCATTACGTGTCCCTGTCTCCTGAGCTGCACTGCGTTTCCATGATAATGTGAATTAGACCTAACGGTTAGATTCATAAAGGGCTCTGTTTAGTGGCCTTCCACGGTAATTATGAGGCTGAAGAAACTGGAAAGCAAACATTCAGTTTTGAGGTGCAGTCACTTGAATATTCAAGTGTTGTCTTGCATGCTGCAGTGTGTGTGATGTTTTTTCAGTTCCCTCTGCTGCCTGATGATTTATGTGTTCAACTGGCTAAAAATAATATACAATACGTCTGCAAACTTGAGTTAGAAGCAAAGGTCTGCCAACCATTTTACCATTTTAACTAGTGCTCATCCATCATGATTTCAGTTGCCTGGTCACCATACTTTAGTTTTCTTTCCTCTTTTAATATAGTAAGGCTTTAGATTGGTGATCAAACTAAAGTAATATGTATTATTAGACTATCTGACATTTTATAGCCCCCAAAACATCAAAATCATTATTTTAGTGCTTTAGTCATATAAATCTTGCTTAAAATGTCACCTCCGCACCCATATACAATCTAACGGTGTCAAAATATTTTTTTCCCAATATTCCAATTGGATTTTGGGGCTTGCTATACCCTTAAATCAGCTTTTGGATGACGTCTAGTACTTAAGTGAATATACAAATTTTAATCCAATCAAGAATGGCAAGAGTCATTCAATCCTCGGCCCAAATATTGGTACAAACATACTGCAGAAATTTCCTCGTCATCCTCTTCATCACAGACTTTAGCTTTCTCTCCGGTCAACACTGTAGATATGGGTGACAAAGGAGGCGAGAAGTCCTCTACAACGGAGGCCTTTTTACACCTGGCATTAGAATGCATTTTCTGTGATCAGATAGCGGCTGGATAGTGTGTTGCCGCATACATTTACACCTGGTATTAAAATGTCTCTGGTGTCCACATCAAGATCCCATTGCTTTCCGACTGCGGTCAGCCCCCACGTCAACTCCCCCTCCTTTTACACACAGACTTCAAGCAGCAGACTACTGCGTCACATCCTGTGTGCTTCCGTATTACCAACAACAACAACATTAGCCGCACGTGAAGTTGTGATATTGTGTGGACTCCTCTTTGCTTTTCAAAGCAGGGGAATTTTCATCTTCGACAAGCGCAAAACCGACGGAAGCAGAAGAGACTGCGCGGTTTTGTGGCAGCTTTCAGGTTTAGCTGTGCTCGGAGCCACCAACATATTTCCCCTCACGTAGTTGTTGTGGGTGGAGCAGAGACGCACTGGAGACACATTTCTGTTTAATGTGGTCACAATGCGTCTCTGAACATCTCCCTAAGTGTTTGGCAGTTCTCAACGCATCTCGGGTGTGTTTACACCTGTACACTTGCAAGTAGTCAGACGCTATCCGATTGCAGTCTGATCACAGAAAACACATTTTAACGCGAGCTAAAGAGTAGGTTGTCTTCTGTGTTTAGCTATGTCATCATGCTGTGAAGTAGCAACAATTGACTACTGAAAATGGTAACCGACATTACGACAAGACCCACCCTTGCAGCTAATTTTAATCAAAATGTGTGGCGCTTTACATTAGAGCTTTGAGCCATGTCATGAGGACTAAGCTTTGTGTGTTGATGTTTGCAATACTCCAAGCAAAAAGTGAAGTTGTGATTCATTTATCAAACAAAAATATCTTTTAGAAATCATGAATCTCCACACAGCCTGGCACTCACATGTGGGTAGTATTCCATGACCAGCAGGTATTCCGTGCGCCCTTCTGAGCCGGTGCGCTCGTCAGCAGCCACAAAGCGAGCAATGTTGTCATGCTCCAGCAGTGGAAGCCGGTAGATGGAACATTCATTGAGGAAGTTCTGGCGGTTGGCAGCGGTGAACACCTTCACGGCAACGGGCCGTTCATCCAAAGAGCCACAGTACACTGTCCCGTATCTGCCACGTCCAATCAGCTGAAAGAGGTTTATAGTGCGACAGGAAAAGACTATTAATAGAGCACTATCTCGTCTAATAATGAAATGTGTAATAAAAAACTACTTTGAAATGTCAGACACAGTGAGGAGCAACAACACAAAATAATTGTTCAACAAGTTCAAAAGCAGCAAAATGACAGAATCACGTAAAGAGAAAAACAAATAAAAGAAAAACAGGCAGGCAAAGGTGTGTTTGGAAATAAACTGAAATACAATCAGTAGGCAACCAGCAGGGTTTAACAGTTAGAAGAGCACTCAGTCAATTCAAAATCATTCAACCTAATATCCTGAATTATCCAGAGCACAGTACGCCATTAGGGTCAAAAGATTTTAAGTAGGAGTAAAGACTATTTAATTTGTTGTATTCAGGAGTGCATTTATTTTCTAGTAGCCTATGACTTCTACTTCTGGCTACTAAATAGCCAGTAAAAGGACTGGATAGCTGTTTTGTCTGTGAGTGTGGCTCCTCTGAGTCTCTCCTCCCAACCCCCCACTGCAATGAGACTGATGTGAAAGAACGTGCGCCTACATTTGATAAGACACAGGAACGACATTCTGAATTCAACTTTTGCCTGAAAAGATATCACTCCCTCCACTCCAGTCCAGAAATGTACATCGCACATGTCGTGGGTAAACATTCTTGCCTCTCCGTACATGGCTCACTATGTTCAGGCCCAAATGACCAACATGTCAAATGCACAGCAGAGGTTTTGTTTTTTTTATTTTGTTTTCAATTTATACCTTTTCCTGCCTCCCTGTCAGTCACTGCTACTGATTTCTTGTTTTCGTTTCTGAATGATAACAAACTTGCAGAGACTTGAATTTGCCTGTCACAGATAAGACAGTGTTTTCTCTTGTTGTCTGTAAAGTTAACTGTTGTGTGGCGAAGTGGCTGAAAGCATGGATGAGTTTCATAAAAATACTGCTTTGGTGTAACGAGACATTAAAAGAAAAAATGTAAAAATAAAAATTAAAAAAAAAGAAAGAAAAGACAAGCAACTCTGCATGCTGGCTGCACAGAGGTATTTGAATCCATCAGTTAATTCCAATGAAAGATTATTTTCGGGTCCTAAACATTTATTTGATTAATCTCATTGCGCTTAATGTGAATTGCTAGGGTACTCAGTTATTACCACTGAGTTATTCACAGTTTGTGCCATTTATTCATGTCACCACTGATACACCAACTGTGCATCTTCACAGGTCTCATAATTTCATTGGATGACGATTATCATGTGAAGGATTTCATTCAATTGCAACCTCAATTTAACATCAATTTTTAAATTGATAAAATAAAAATATATCTAAAACTGCACATGACTACTTTTTCGTCAGTCAGTATTAGCAGAGAGATAAATAGTCTTTCAGTTCCCTACAAATTAATTTGAAATGTTCCATCCCAAAAAAGGGAAGTAAATGCTTCTTCAGTTGAGCTGCAGCTTCTCGCCAATTAAGTGGCTACAATCAATAATGTGCTGTCACAGCTTCAAGGAAGAATGATCCATATCTGCATCACGATGCCTCTTCAGATTCAAAAATAATTATTTTCAACACCCGTAAGGTGCAAAGTCCTTAACACCAAGATTGTGATATACTGGATTCTCTTTCAACTCTCATCTAAAGACTTGTTAAAAAAATAGAGAAATGACAAGTTTCTCTTTTCAGAGAAGTTCAATAGCAAGTTTATTTTTTTTTAGCTTTTTTTACTCTCAAAGCCGCCATCTTGCTGTCTCTTGTGGCTGGCTTCATTTCAGTCTGAGGCTGCATTCATTTCTCCTGCTTGCCTTTTCATCCTCCATCCTGCTCATTCCATCATCATGGCTGAATATCGGTCACACCCATTGACTTTCTATCACAATATGAGCTCTGCCACTTCCATATCAGGTTTTCAGGATCTTGTATCAGGGTAAGCTGATTCCTATTTTTGTGCATCCGGATCTGTCACTTAATGCGCCCCGCCACGATGGGATGGTAAAAGTCACATTGAAAATGACAAATGTAACCATACACTTTGAAGTATTTTGGGTGCACTTTTTGCCTCTGTGCCTTTGGTTTCTCCTTTCTTGTTTTCTCTCCTGCATTTACTGATACTCTACACTCCCTGTGTGTGGAGATGCAGGAGCCAGTGAGAACAAGACATGTCTGAACCAATAACACAAGCTTTCATCTGTATTCATACTCTACCACATAACCAGTGATAGATACTAAATTCTAATAATAATGCCGTGGCACTGGCTCATTTTGTTGTACTGACACTTCACACCACTACACTAAATTATTTGTCTCTTTCCTTGGCTAGAAAACTAATTAAAATTAAATAATAAAGCAGTGACTGCTAAGCACAAAAGCAAAAATAAAAGTACTTTAGGCTGACACCAACCTCCAGCAGTTTGAGATTGTCCAGGTCCAGAGAACTCTCCGAGGCAGCAGCCTCCATCATATTCAGGTTGTGAAGGCCTTGCTTGCCATCTCCTGCTTAAACACAAACAGAGAGTTAAGAAGTAAAAAAGTACAAAACGTGTAAATACATTTAAACAAATGATCAAACTAAAGCCCTGAATAATGAATGTCCTTGGCTCGTTCTCACAGTGTGGCACCATGGCAACTCACCGTGCATCATGCGGTAACCAAAGAAGGCTGCTACAGCAAGTACAGCCATCACGGAGACTGTTGCCAGGGCGATAATTACCGTCTCTTCGTAGCGCAGCGTGCGTGTGTCTACAAGGGGGACAAACATTAGAAACAAAGTAGGAATCACACTGTGACCTTTATGAAAGAGGAGACATCAAGTACAGGAACAACATGTACCAGAGCTGATGTCCATACCATGAGTTGGCAGTTGTGCAAATGTAAAAACTGATGCAATCTAGTCCAACACATCTGCAATACATCCTTGTCTGTCTGTGTTTGCTCCAGAAATTGGTGGCCCAGTCAGATTTAAGTTTTTTTTTGTTTTTGTTTTTTTAAAATAAAACTCAGGGATGACTGGCAAATTAAGTTTAATGGCTGGTCAATAATTCTATAAAAACTTATATTGTGATATAGTTTTCTTCTATATCAATATTACTAAAGTTCAATACATATCTATACAAATGTGAAAACACACATTGTTAGTTACAAGTTTTATTTTATTAATATTCCAGATGTCTAAAAATTCAATCCTTGCTAATTTAATAACCTTTACCTAAAGATAACTCTTTTTCACCTGTTTCATTTTGAATGTATAGGTAAATTGGGGTTACAACAATTACCTTATTATCATTGTGTTTGCATAATCCTTTACAAATCCCATGTAAATTTTTTTAGTAGTTTACTAGTTTGTTTTAGTGAGTAATTCTGAATATAAACAGAAGTGAAGTTCTATATATTGTTACTCTTATTTTTATTTGCATTTTATGTCTAATGTGTAACATTGCTTGCAACTGTTGTGCCTGGGTTTTAAAATAGACCGGCAAGTGGACAAGCAGTACGTTATATATATTATTGTCTTCCTCGATAGCATATTGATAATTATAGAAAGCACAGGCTAACATTTTAGTATCTGTTAAGTGAGATAGCGTGTGTGTTTGCAGGAGAACAGGCATGCTGTGAACCACATGAAGGGAAGAGGAAAAACAGCAACTATTCCAACCGGCAGGGAAGCATGGCCAACATAAGAAAGACAGTGCAGGACTGAGAGAGAAACACGCTAGAGAGCTGGTTAAATGAATCTGGTTAGAGTAGCCGATAAAAGCTGTTAGCAGGGGTTGCTGCAGCTTCAAGTGTCTGCTGGTTGTGATTAATGAAACTGCATCAGCTATATATTATATATAGCATATACTAACAATTCCCAAGTTCTCATCTCTCATATACTGTGCAGAGTCAGTGAATAAAGGTCCAGAGCAGCTGCTTGGATTTGTAGAGAAACATACTCTCCTGCATCCGTTACATCAGTCAGCACACTGGTGCTGCTGTGAGATACCAGCATTATCAATAATTGATGGCTGCCAGAGCCTGAGGGTGGCTTTGACTGACATATTAGCATGAGCATGCACACTCTAGCACATATACACATAGGCGTTAACAAGGCTCACCCTCAAATGCCAAGGTCATGGAGTTCACAATCAACAAGAGCACTGGGCAAGAGGTTGTGGGATAAACACAGATGCACACGCTAACATGCCAAAACATACCTGTTAGTGTTTAAAACCTTCCACAGTGCAAGATACCATCTACAACACCAACAACTTCTTATCTTAGATATTCAAAGTAACACCAATTCCAAACGTGCCAAGTGAATTTAATTAAGATTATTTATGAGAAAGTTGCGCTTTCCAATGAGAATTCATATTGTATTTTTTGTTTAATTTATTTGACAATCCAGATTAAGATATCTTAAAATATCATAAAGTTATGTGATGACTGTTTACATTGTTTTTTTTGTTTTTTTTTTTTTAAGTGTTTTAGGAATGTGGTCATTGTGGTGTGGTATAGATAAACAGGCCCTTGATTGTTTATATGATTTCTGTTTCTTGCAATCAATATATTTACTGTAAGTCACACAATACATTTGGGTGGGGGACACACAATGTTAATGTGATTTTTGTTTGTTTTGAATAAACAATGATAAAATAATGTCAGAACTATGATGGCAGTTTCACTTTGTACTGTTTGTGAATGTGTAACTTTCACATGTAAAAAGGCTGGGTATCAAACTCTTATGTGGTATTGACCAATTATCCTCTGCTTCACCTAAAAGTAAAATCTGTGTTGTCATTCGATATTTCAATAACCTAAGCAACTAATTTATTTAGCATTAGTGAGCCAAAAAAAAAAACTGGAAAAAAAAAGGATTTCATAAATTTGGTATCAAAAAGTGTTTAGAAATTGATACTGAAGTCTACATATTGAAATATACCATAGTGAACACTTAATCAATATCCAGCACTATACATGTAAAACACAAATTCTACACTGTACTGCTGCTACATTTACTTGAAGAGGATTACTTCAATTACCATGACATCATCCATGGTGCTTGGCTTAACAACACACCAAAAATGACTTCCTACTTCTAATTACACTGATGTATATCTGCCCAGGCATGTCAGGCTATAGCAGCCTAACAACATGAGACCAAAAGAAAAGAAAA
Organism: Brachirus orientalis; assembly: GCA_016785285.1. Lineage (NCBI taxonomy): Eukaryota > Metazoa > Chordata > Actinopteri > Pleuronectiformes > Soleidae > Brachirus > Brachirus orientalis. The sequence goes on from JAFBJR010000129.1 coordinate 4,092,982, forward strand.
TACTTTTTTTGTTCTCATAAAACATGATTCTGAATCTCACTGATCAACAGACTGTCATTCTAACACCCGACTGTCATTTCCACCCAACTTTCCCCCGTCTGGGTCCAACCGTGAATCTTACTCAGTGGAAAAGTCACAGACACGCCTGCAGACAGAGCAGACGCCTCGTAATCCATGGAATGCAGAGAGACGACATAAATGGCGGAGTGTGTGTTTGTGTTTATGTGTGGGCAGGAGAGATGATGAGCTGCTGCCGCTGTGTGCCCTCCCCCTCCCACCACACATTGCTTTCATTCACAGGGGAACCTTAAGAGAAAGGAACAATTAACAATGCATCTGTCTGCATTGCTCGAAAAGGACTCAAAAGCAATGGGCGCCGATACAAACAAAATTCAGAATCAACCACTGACAAAATCTATACCAAAGTGTGGACACTGGAGGTCTATCAGCTAATCTGTCTGTGAATGCAAACCAATTCATCTATTCAGCTCACAGCTGGCAGGATCAGGAAGCCCTGTGGCTGAATGATGAATCAGAGGAGGAGGTGGTGAGTGAGAAAGTAGGAGAACGTAGGTGCAAGTACAACCACTCTGACAATATCAAGCATCCATTCACTTCTTTCTACTAATAGCTCTGCGTGTCAGAACTGTAGGGAAATGCAAGTGTTTTCTCGTATACAAGTTAGTGCCTGACATTTGTCTTTCATCCAAGCCCTCGGCCTACTGCTTCTATTTGTATAACAGATGATTGTCATAGAGTCCCTCTGCTACACAAAGATACTAGTGTAAAAACACCTCCCTGGACAATTTATGTCCGGGGAGAAAAAAAGAATATAATAATAAATAATGAATATAATGTTATGTCTTCATTGATTAAGTGTCATCAAAAACTTGTCACATAACATTAATGTAAAATAAATACATACACATAAAATGTAAAAAACAAAACAAAACATAAAATTAGTAATATTACCCGTGAATATCAGCTCTTTGAGATCTACCTCTAATACCTCTACTCTCTAATTGTAACTCACTACAGCATGAGCACATATTGGATATTGTCTATTGTTAGTAGGGTTCCTAGATTTTAAAAAAATAGATTCAAACAAAATCAATAATATCAGTGACAACACAATTTTTAAGTTGTCTCACATAAATACAGTTTCACTTAATTTTAACTGTTTGCTTTTTGTGCCTTTGGTGACTTGATATTCATGCTGTTGCAAATGAGAAATGAAATGCAAAAACGGGCGAGTTCTTACAGATTGGCTGTGCTGGTGTGGGGCTGGGTAATGGAAAGTCCTCTGTGAAGTTGACATTGCACATGTCACTCCCGCAGCAGCAGAAGTGGTACGTCCCATTCTGGATCTGCGGAGGGAGGTTGGCCACCACGCAGCGGTCCTCACGGCAACCCTGGTGGTCTCCAAGGTGAGTCCAACACCCTGACAGACATGTGACACAGGAGTGAGGATTGGGTTAGTAAACTTCTCTTTTTAGACTATACCAGTTGTACGAAAGTTTAGTTTTAGTTTTCATCAAGTTCACATGAAATAAAGTCTTGCACTGATTGCAAACGCACACTAAATCAACGACGATGCGATGGAGGGGGTCACGCACACTACATGGTTTTTCACCAGGATAAGCACAAGTGATTTAGTCAGTGATTTGAACAAGTGATAGTGACTAAAAACGATGAATAAGAAAAACAAAAAAAGTATTTTTTTTAATACCTTACGTAATTATTACTCAATGTGATCCGTACAATAATGAATTGATTTAAAAGATGAAGCTCAAGTCCTTTCAGATTTACTTGAAGCAGCATGTTGCTAAAATATCAGTGCCACATTAAAGCTCTGAGATACTATTTTTGACCATCCTACTTTACCAGTGCAAAGTATTCTTGATACTAGTGCTGGGCAGTATGACCAAAAATTTAGATCCTGGTATTTATCCACTTTTATTACCAGGAACTTATTTACCAAGGTAATATGTGTTGTTGATGACGTACAGTCAAAACACTTGATACATTGGCGGATCGCTTGATCGTGTTTGTTTCCGAAACCCCGCTTTGTGTTAATAAATAAGAATAAACTATAAAACTTGTATTCGTATACATCATACAGAGTGAGGACATTTTGGCAAAGTGAGGACATTTTGGCTGGTCCTCACATTCTTTCACCCCTTAAAAGTGCTTTTTCAGGGTTAAGACCTGGTTTTAGGGTTAGGGTTAGAATTGGGTTTAGGTTAGGGTAAAGGTAAGGGTTAGGCATCTAGTTGTGATGGTTAAGGTTAGGGTAAGGGGCTAGAGAATCATGTCTATGAGGGTTCTCACTTGTGTGAAACCCGCTCTGTTTGCAGACAGACAGTGATGTGATTATTTCCCCTCATCCTCATAATTTATTAGTTTCTTCGCATGGTGCTTGATGTGCATGGGAGGCTGTGTGATAATTCGCATTTGAATCATTCACACTTTCGTCCCATCTGGTGTGCAAAGACCTTTAGAATCATATGTGCCTTCATGTCAGTGTCTCCAAAAGTCTCTAATAACACCAGGAAAAAGATGCTAGATTTGTTGCTAGTGGCGACAAATCAGTCAATAGAGAGAGAGTCAATAGAGAGGTCCGAGTAACCACTAAATAAAGCTTCAAAGTCGCTAAGTTCACAACACAGAAACAGCCTTAAAAATGTGTTCCACCAATCAGAATCCTTCTGCATACAGCCCCACCCCTGAAAACTTTCTGGTAATCTTAAAAGTCCCTAGTCGGGAGTAGACCCTTCTTTTACAGCTTTCCCCCGGGTAATTTTTGGCAGAAATGCACTGAGGTTTTTCAAAATCCAACGTAAGTTAGAAAAGTTTCTGCAGTGGAAAAGGGCCTATTCTTGGTATTCTTAGACATGATTTCTGCTAAGGTGGTGGAGTAATTTGATAATTCCTGCAATTACTACCACAGTCACATGTTAAGCTAAGCCCAAAGCATGTGCAGTGTAACAGTGAAAAGGGTCCCCTGTTGACCAGTGTTTTGCTGCACCAGGGTCCGTTTTTCACATACCGGTCTTGCGGTATACAAAAATTACTACAATTAATAAAAAAATAAATACTGCTTTTCGATATGAACCAGTCTACCGCCCAGCACTACTGCACATACTGTATGTACAGCTCTCATAGAGCTGGTTTCTGTCCACTCTGGGTGGAGCTGCTGTTGACTCAAACACAGGAAACAGAGAAAAGCACTCCAGAGTACATTTATTGTTGCTCCAGGGATTTGTGTATCCTTCCTATAAAACTACAGTGTGTGTACATTCCTGACAGGAAAACAAGGGAGCCCACAAGTCTTTCAAAGGAAGAAGTGAAGAAAATGTTTCTTCTTCTTCGCTTCTTACCTCGAGTAAACTGCAAATACTTTTTGTAACCATTCTTTGTCATTAAATATTTGCATCCAGAAAATGTCAGGAACTACAACTTACTAAAAAGTGCTTATTAAAAGTTAAAACAATGTCACTAAATGTCGTATTTTGTCTAGAGTAGTAAAATATGCTATTTTAATTGCCCCAGATAATCTTGCACTGTTCTCATTTGAAAGATTACATGGACAAAATATTTTTGGATTTTCTGTAATTGGCTAATAGTTCCAGCCATACTATCACATGACAAAAAAAATGAATCTTCCCATTTGAGAACCTGCAGGCAGAGACTGGCAAAAGTATCTCAGCCTGTTCATAGCAGTTTCTTTTTGTATCCATGTGAATCATTATTTCGGATGTCATAAGTTAGATTCAGATAATTTGCTGCATTCGCATTACTTATCAAAATAAAACTGTAGATACTTGCTCTCCCATCGTACCTTGTTTGACTAGTCGTACTTCGCCTGGAGGACTTTTCTCCCACAAGCCAAAACAGTGGCTGCCCTTGGCACAGCGGATGGTGGTGTTCTCTGGGGAGACTCGACCTTCGCCCCCGGCCACTCGCTCTACCTGCCACTGCTGCTGCTGATCTGTGAAGGCGCACTCCCTTTCCTCGCCCTGTGCAGCTGTGAGGGAGACAGAAATGCTACAGCTGAGTTAAATACCATTTTTACCAAGAACAACAAGGCTGAGCTTTGGCTTATCAAAGCAGAAATGCAGAATGCTAGAAATCTAAAGACAAGCACACAAAACTTGAGAGATGGAGACCATTTTTAGTTCACTGGTTCTGAGCAGAATGTTTTGCAAGAAAATAGGGAGAAAGATTGCCATTAATTAAGACAATTTTGTCACATCACTTTCAATCACCTGAATTTCTTCACCTGATGCTGATAAAAACTCAACTTTTCCAGAATACGACACACATACGTCATATTAGAAACTATTAATTAATTTTAACAAATTAATTAACTACTAATTAATTTGTGTACAAATACATGGACATACATATGTGTAGGCACAATGTACACATGATTCATCTGCAGATTCAAAGACAGATTGATATTTCTGCATGTGTCTGTACCGGGAAGAACCCACAGCTGAAAAACAGAGACTCCAGCCTCTCACAAACCAACAGATCAATAGAAATACCAATATAAACTCTAGCCTACAGGATGTAACAAAAACACATACAGAGGTACAGAGAAGTAGACGTCAGGGTGCAAAACAACAATGACAATAAACAAAAGCATATACACACTGAAATTCTCACATTAAAATGTTTGCCTTCAATGTTGTATTTACAGAGTATGTGGATGACAATTCAGTCTGTTGTTTGTTGTTTTGCAGCAGGAAAGAGAGGGGGAATGAGTTTGAGCCAAAGTCAGTGTATGTGGTTTTGTATACAGCCTGCTTTGCTGCTTCTTCGGTAATTTCAGATAAGGGAAACATGACGTGCCAGTTGATTTCCTTGACTCTTAGCTTGTCCCTTTCCTCCATCCAGGAAGGAGGGGCAGGGAGAGGTTGCTGTGCTCTGCCTAAAGTCATGCTAGCCTGTGTAGGCAGAGGGTGACACGATGGAGCATTAGCTCTGCCGGCCGGGCACAGTGCCAACGTTCATCTTCTGCTCACAGCTGCAGATAAAGCCATTAACCCTGATCTACTGTGGGCCTTGGCTGACCTCAACCTGGGGGCTTTTTCTGGACAAATGATTTTGCCTTCACAGAAGGATACACTGTATACATGCAGAGTGGAAAAGGAGTTTATTCTGAGGGTTAAATATGTGGAGGAATTCTAGTTTGATGAGATAACTGAAATTCAATGAGCTCCAATATCCACTGGCAGGGTTAGTCGTTAGACTCCCAGCGGTGCAGACGATCCTTTGCTTGCATTTTGTCCCCCAAGAAAATTAACAAGCTAACTGTTAAAATTACCCCTAAATGGTACTCGCAATGGCCATTTTTCAGAAAATATGAATGATAATAAGAACTTGTATGATCTCTTTATTATCTGCATGGAAAATTAGGGATTCTGTTGAAACCAAGCCATGGTCAGGTAGACCAACAACAATTTCATCCACAACTGCCAGAAATTGTTTGCTATACGAAGAAAAACCTACAAATAACCTACAAAATGCACAATAAATAGGCACTTGAAGAAAAATGGCATGCATGGTTGAGTCACCAGAATAAAGCCATTTCCATGCCAATGCCACAGAGCAGCATGCTTACAATTTGCCAAAAAGCACAGAGACAAGCCTCAAAACTTCTTGAACAAAGTTATTTGGAGTGATGAGACCAAAGTTGAACTTTATGACCACAACCATAAACACTACATTTGGAGAGGAGCCAACAAGGCCTATGATGAAAAGTACACTATTCCTACTGTGAAACATGGAGGTGGATCACTGATGATGTGGGGATGTGTGAGCTACAAAGGCATGGGGAACTTGGTCAAAACTGACAGCAAGTAACCAGAAAATACTGGAGGAAGCCAAAGGAATTTGCAGAATCCCTCGTTTTCCAAATCTTAATTAGAGTTGAACATGGCTGATTGGCATTCTCAATTTCTAGTATATCTTTTTATATCCTTTTCCTGTTTTATAAAGCTTAACTACCGTCTCATGCAGATCTTTTGGTCACTCTATTGCTTTCCCCATGGCTTCGGAATCCAGCAACGTCAGTGCAGCAATGGATGAAACATGCAGGGATCTGTCAGAGACTCACAGATTTTTTTTAATACATGCACACAAACAAACAGATCAACAAGAGGATGGTGACATTTAGTAGCCATTACCTATGTGTTAAATGTTGTCAGGCCAAAATATATAAGCTTTTGATCAGGGTCATTTGGGTACTTTCTGTTGTCATAATGATTTTAAGACAGCAAACACAATTGTTTGATGATAAATGGCTTCACCCAAACACTAACAATGAGTGAGCGAAAGTTTTGTATTATCATTGTCTGCAAAAAAAAACAAAAAAAACAAAATCACAAATTCTGCCAGGGTATACAAACTTATAAGATGAACTGTAATTAACACACACGTCAGCCTGAATATGCTAGTATACATGTAAGGAGTTTCAATTTTATTTTCCATGAGATATCAACCCAAATAGAACCTTTCACAAACCTGTATGTATCCTACCCCTTCCATTAAATTTAACAGATAGTAAGCTAAGACACTAAAGCCCTAATCGCATGGGATTAGTATTACCTGGGGATCTCTAGTAATATATAATAATTGTGGAGATAATCTGTGATCTTAATCTCATGCAAATCATCCATGTCCGTAATGGTAATGAGTATCGTTAATGAGTAATTTCTTTGATACAGCTTATCGATGGGGGGGGGTTTACATGGTACACATTAATTCTTTCTCCTTAAAAGAACCAAACAAAATAAGTTCCATCTGAACTCATAATTTCACTGTGCAGTTTGGTTGTACATTGACAATAAAGATTCTTTCCTTTTCTTCCTTCCTAAAGAAGAAACATCTTTTAAATTTCTCATTGTTAACATTTAAGCCCACTGAAACTGTGATATTTTTAAAGCAGTTATTTTGAAGTTTAATGTTAAAGGTCACATAGAATCTTTTTGAACCAAAAATCAAGATTACTGATGTCTGCTTAGATAAATTAAATAATATTCATGGTCAAAAACCTCATTTTCAGATTAAGCCAGTTTATTGCTGCTCTCTGGCAGCCTCTGAACAGGCACTCTGTTTCTAAGCTAATGCCTGCCCCCCACAAAACACTGGGTCTCTTGTGATTGGCCAGCTACCAGCTGACTGACTGCTCCACGGTGCTTCTTCTTCTTCTTCTTCAAGTTGAATGTTCACGCCCATGACCAGGAGTAGCTGTTGGCGGAGGGTTCGTTGCACGGCGAATGTGCTAGTTACGTAACTAAACTCGACTTTTCAGAACCGCTTGCTCGAGCTCAGGTAAACAGAGAAGCCCTTCTTTCTCAGAAGTGGCTGAAGTGTTTATTGTGACACTTTAGTGATGTTTCGATATGGAAGGACATGGGCACACACCAAAAAATTTTCAGTGAATGCCCTCTTTAATAAAATAAATGAAATATTTATTTCATGACAGTGACTCCAAACTAATTAATTTAAGAAATGTATGTACTTGAAGGAGCTCTATGCTCAGAGTTAATGTGTCATAAAGTAAAAATTATATCACCTATAACCTACCATATTTTGGCAGATACCGAGGTCCTGTGATAATATTAGTCCCGTGTGAATCACCATGTCCGTGATATGAAGTTTTTTCAGGTCTTTGTTCCCTTGCACCTTTTTTTGGCCTCTTTTCCAGTCACAAAGAAGAATGGAGGCTCCCTTGGAAGGTTTTGGGTGGAGGGTTATCTTGGTACTCGTATACAAGCATAAAAGCCGAAGGCAAACAAAATACCAAAACCAAGAAAAATCATGACTGATATGGAATCATTCCTATTATAAAACCTTTTTTTTTACTGAAACAGAGTGAAGATCTGCTATGAAATCTGACAAATACCTGAAACAGGACTGGATTTATTGCCTTGCGTGTGTGTGTACAAATACAAGGCATTTGACTCCGTTGACTCCACCCAACCCTAGGGTGCAGTGTTTAAATTACTAAATTAATTCAGATCCGGCTGTCAATGTAAACTGTACATGTACTTGTTTGATTCAAGTTTTTTTTTTCTCAACATATGACCCAGAGCAGTTCACAAAGGGTACAACAATAATCTTTTTTCAAATATGCTTCCTTTCTAATTACTCAAACCCAGCAATGGAGTGGGAGTGGGCAGTAAAAGTGAGGACATGAATTGTCAAGGAGGAACACTGGCTTAAAAAAAAAAAAAAAAACAGTAAAGGAACAAAAGAAGGAAGTGCAGAGCCAGTGACAACACCCACAGGACGGGCAGAACAAAAATCCATAGAGAAGTGCATCTCTCTTCTCTCTGTACAAATACATTAATTATTAATAATCTCTAGTGAAATTCACAGCTACGAAATACAAAAAAACTCCATCATGATACTAACCCAGCAAAAGCTTATGTGTAAAAACCACTCTTATTTATTTCTAGAAATTTAATTTGAACTTTTTTTCCCCATTTAATTATAATAAAGGAAAAGAAAGTTTTTGCTGTATTAATACACATAAAAGTTAAAACACACAAAAGTTGTGCCTGTGTAATTGTATATTAAGGGTCCTAGGTGTGTGTTATAGATATCAAGCATTGTAGTAATAATGTACATATGTGAGGAAATTGATGGGTTTCCAACTATTCTCGTATGGTCTCATGTCACAAAAAGCAAAGAATGCCGGCCAAGAAACATGTCCACAATCCACCAACCCCTTGCTGCCACCAGGCTTCAACCCGTGACTGGCTGTCTGACTGAAATAACATTATGACACACTGACTGACGTACAACATATTAAATAGTTTCATTGTGCACAATGAAACATGGAATGATCACACAGCTGCTTTAATTACAGTTTCTTCCTAATTCTTCTACGGAAAAAAGGGGGTTTTAAATAATTAAAATATTTATTAGATTCAGAAGCTTAATACACAAAAACAGGAGGTTAGGGTGGCACAGGGTGATCATTTGCAGTCCAAATGAAGGAACAGTCTATATTCAGCTTTCATTGGCTTGTCTGCAGCTCTGCTTGGCTGCGTTTCTTTCTTTTTTTTTTAAACTAAATTCTGTGCGTTTTGTTGGGTGCCTGTCTCTGTGTTAAGCTCTGATTGGTCATGGCAGGCACCGTTTCTGGTTCAGCTCTGTGGAGTTTGCTGTGTGATCTTGGCTTCCACTGCAGTATTGGATTGTGGGTCAGTGTATGCAGGCAAGGCCAGTGGACTGAGGCAGATGAGGGAGAGAGGGAAAGAGGGAGGGGGTAGTCATATCAAAAGGCTACAAAGTAGTTTTTGCTCCAAGCTTGTTCATTGGCTGATGTCAGGGACTGCTGAGTGTTTACCCATGGCCCAGTTATTTGCCAATCCACCCAATTGGCCTTCAGTGCACCCTCCCACCCCCTCAGACTACTTGATTCCCCTTAGCCTCGCAGCTAAAAAACAACAGCGATCTAATCTGGCTCTCTCTTCCCTTCTGACAAGGCCCATGGGAGTGATGTGAGGCATCGGAGTCTGGGACTTGATTAAAAGTCACCCAGTGTACTGATGTATCCATTATTCTGGTTCTGAATTTATATTAGAGGAGGGCAAAATTAATATGTTCCTGGGACATTTATGATAACTTTCATTGATTTCATTTAAAAGAATTTTAATTTAATTTTAATTAAAATAAATGTTTAATTTAAACATTTATTTAAAAAAAATACAAAATACAAAATAAGTAGTACATCTATTACCACAAGGTTGTGCAGCAACAGGTAAGTCGTTAGTGGAGTGCTTCTGTGATTGCAGAAATGATGAGTTATATTAGTTATAGAGTTCCTTGAAGGCATCACATAGCCTTTTCTCTATGCTCAGTAACCATGAAGTTAACTCATTTTGTTCGAGTTTGGGCTGGTTTTCACCCTGCAAAAAAAAGTGATAACTCTCCCGTTCTTCATCCACCATTAGTGAAACAGAGCTATAATATGTTTGCTGCTTTATCTTGCCATTAAACAAGTATTTTCCCAACATGAAACTGGTAGATTGCGTCATTCTGTTTAACCAGATCCTAAAGAGGAAAAAAAGCTCTTTTGTTTGCTCATGAAGTTTTCTTTCCCTTGGATTTGAATTTGGATTTACACAAGTAACAAATGTATCACACAAGGCAGCAGTAAACCAGTTACTTCAATGTCCTGTGAGCTGACATCCAGTCATGCTTGTAAAGTAATAGTACAAGTTAGGGTTGGGCGATTGGAAAAATGCAATGGCTATTGGTGGTTGGCTGAGTCCATCACTGGTTTTTATTTTGGGGCAAACGCTCAAGGGGTGGGTGGGGTTTAAAATAATTAGATGATTTATGGATCAAATTTGTTTTAACTTAATTTCTGAAAATATGTTTGCAAAGCCAGCAAATGGAGAAATTCAGATCCACTGACTTTCCTTTTGCAGCAGGTTAAAAAATTAAAATAGTCCCAAATAGGGGATTTCATGTTTTTTTCTTCCAATAAGCTCAACCCAAGACTGTTAACGCTGCGTATAGCTCAGCCCTGACCCTGGTGAATATTTCGAAAAACGCCGTTGTTATGCTGCCAATGTCTGAATGAAAAATTTTTCAGCCCTAGTGCAAATAGAAACCCTGAACAAGTTTTGCACCCAAAATCGTACATAATGTCCAAGTGTATTATTTGCATCATAGTATGAATTTTTTTAATTTTGGAAAAAATAAAAATAAAATAAAATAAATTATACCACAGCATTGCAAGCAATAATATGTGGCACAGCCCAAGCTCACATCCAAGCCTGGAGACAGAAACAGAGAGTGGGAGGGGGAGAACAGAAAAAAAAAAGAGCAGGCTCTCTTGACTAAAGGCTGAAACGTGCTCGATGCACCCGTGCACACCATCTCCTCTGCAGTCCTGGGTAGACTGTCTGCAGCCAATGAAAAATAAAAACTAAGTTCTCTTGCTTTTATGGGGAGCAATGACATAAATCTGCCATGCAGAGTCTTGGTTCAGCGGTGGCCTTCTCTGGACATTCCTCACTTTCACAAAGATTCTCCCACCAATGATGCACCATCATGAGAGCTCACAGCCATTTTGCTGATTATTATTAATAATACAGATATAAAATGTACATTGCAGAGTCAGGCCATTAGTGTTGTTCAATAACTGGTTACTGAACTCAATATAAGCAATAACATTTGTATTATTTGGCATCATGAAAGTTAAATTTTTTCAGATGGAGGGAAAACATTGGCCAGCAATTGGCCATTATCTACCCTAAATCCTAAAAATCTGCATCGGCCACTGAAAAACCCCTGTCATTCGACGTCCAGAGGACGCCATCAGCCCATGTGTGCCATGTTTTACCATAATCACGACACCTCAAGCTGTTACACAACAACAGCCTTCACAGGTGCGTATCAGCTCTAAATGTGCCTGCTGCTGCTATTGGGGTGCATGTTTGTTGCTGAGGCAGGATAGATGTGATTCCAAAACATCTGCTGACACCCTGAGTTTTCAAGTTCCCTGGTTGATTTTAAAAATGGCGGATGTGAGTGGGCTTTAATCTATACCATCTGTTGCCCTGGGTCTGCCAAGGCCCCTGCTCCTACCAAAACACCACCATTTTGCCTGCGTCTGTCTGTCTGGTACGGTTGTGCTAATCCTCTCTAACCCTCAAAGCTTAGGGGTCTCTATTACTGACCATGATTCATTTATACCAAAATGTAGCCGCTTCCCTCCTCTAAACTTGAATGTGTGATGAAAACACAGATGACATGTTGAACTCTGAGGCTTGAGGTTGTCTGGTATGAACGGATTCCACCTGCTGTGTGAAAACTAACCATGCTATAATGTTATTTAGACTTATTTTCTTTCAAAAAAAGGCCATGCGACTAAAACAATCAATAGATCTAATATTTTCTCGATTAAGTAATTTTTTGATCGGTGCTGCTTTGTCATATGGTGCAAAAAAACATGAAAATATTTAAATTTAGTAAGCTGAGAAAACATCCGATACATGTTGTAATTATTTTTTAAAAAGAAAACTGACTAATTATTTTTTAAAAAGAAAACTGACTGATCAATTGACTATCAAAATAGTCAGTTAATTAATAAAGTAGGTGACAACATATTCGGCTTCATAGGTTAAATTAATTATTTGATAATCAATTGTTAGAGAAAGTGGACATGACTTTAAATTACAATAAAATCCCTATGATCATTAACACAGACAGACCTAAAGCAATAATACACTCATAATAATTATTAGTGTATTAGATTTGCTTTAGGTCAATCTATGTCGTTGTTCATTCATAATGCCTGAACCAAAATGAGATTACGCTGATGTGAACAGAAAGATGTAAGGCTTAAGATATGGAAGCCAGAAAGCCACATACTTGTTAGTAATACATATACTTGCTACTAGACAATATAAAAACAAGCCCAATCTCACCTTATGGCCTTGCAGGTGCTAATTAACCAACCCTCTTTTTTAATTCCTCCATGAAAATACAAACACATGTAACAAAAAACAGTTAAGTGAATACTCTGCAACATTTACCACACACTCTAGACTCATTGTCTCTGCTAGTCAAGGAGAACAATTTGTGTTAATCACAGGCTGTCACTCTAAGTTACCATCTCAAGGCTGCACCTTTTGTTTTCTAAAACATCCCCTAATTTCTCCTTTTAGCAAAACCAGAGGGTCGACTTAACACCAGTGAGTACTAGTACCACACACTTTGCTCTTACAAAATGAATTAAGTTACAAAGAGAAATAGACATTGATTTTTTTCCATCTAATAAGAGTACACCACTAGCTGTATTAGAGAACAAATGGCCTCCCATCCTGCCTCCATTCCCTGGTCTGATTCCAGCTACTGTCAGTGTCATCTTCTCTCCTAAAATAATGGATATCTCAGGATGTATCTCATGATGTGGACTTATTGAATCAAATCAGGTTTAGTGCTTTTATAGCCTTTAGCCGCTGAAACAGCTTCCTTATTTTACGGCCTAAAATTGCTTTTCTCTGGTTTTGCAAATACTAACGCTAATGGCACTTTCCATTATACAGTTCTAGCACTACTCGGCTCTACTAAATTCATCTCCACTAAGCTTGGTATGAGGCAAGTCATTTTCCATTTCTTGATAGTACATCCTTGGGCAGGGTTGTCATAGCATAGCTGCGCTGAACTGCCGGGACGTCCATACATGACACAAACACACAAACTAGCTCTTTTCGGTGTAGTGAAAATCAGAAAATCAGTTCCAGTAACAACACTTCAGTCAGTATTGACGTCTGTTGACGTCACATTTTAGTCACTTGGAACCTCGCCAGAGCAACAAAAAAGAAAGCAAGTACTATCCCTAATGGAAAAGCAAGAAGTGCTAAAACTGTATAATGGAAAAGCGCCATAAGTAAATGGCTCAGAGTAAGTCTGTACCTTCTTCTTACTCTTACTTGTTTTACCCTGACACATTGACTGCTTTACAGTTTAAAAAAAAAAAAAAAAACATATGAAAAACCTTATTGGTCAACTTCTGGTAAAAATATTTCTATAGAAATATAGAAAAATAAATATATATTTGGCATATACTACCAAGAGATATAAATAAAATCCTTCACTTTATAAGCCAAATGATTTTCTCAAGGGAATAGCTGTCCAATTAAGAGTCTAAACCACATATTTAACATTCCATAGAATCTCTTGTTGATGGACTCAAATGAACAGTAAAAAGAGAACCAAAATAATGACCTTCAGTAGCATTTTTCCTAATTTGAATTTGCAATCCTCAACACCTGGTATTTCATGATGCAAATATGTCAATGTGGCCAATAATATGTCAAGGATACATCTTGCATTCTTGTTTTATATCTGTTAAAACATCTCAGATGACATTTGTCTGTGTGCAAAGCAAATTCCTCAGCATTTCTCATACTTTTTTCTTCGTGTTCCTCAAACAACCTTATCATTCAAAGGCAATGAGATGAAAAGGCTAAAGGTATCAGTGACACTGTACCTGGCAAATCACATAGTTTAGGCTAAGATCTAACTTAAACAGACTTGCAGATATTGAGCATGTAGTCTACAGCCAGCAGCTTTCACTTTTTTGGGCGACTGGACGGATGGAAATGCTATAGCTGTCCAACAATGGACCCCTCATCACCACAGTATGGGTGACAAGCTGAACAAATTAACATTCCATTTAATGCTAATGCTATGGTATAATTCTTCTGATCTAATCCTCTTTACACCCCCAAACCTCCAGCTTACCTGGGACAACAATAAAAACAGGCCTGAATGTGGGTTGTGGCACACATTTTCAGAATGAATATGCTAAATAAATTGACAGGAATGAGGTGTGGAGAAAAAGCTAATGTCACAACATAAGAACACATCTGTGACAATAACAGAGGCAAAGTGTGCAGACTTGTGCCATGTTTAGACAGGTTTCTACTCCAGATCTTAGAACAGCAGGGATATGCCCACACACTGATTACTCACAGGGGACAGGGCGCAGAAGGATGACCCCAGCTCAGCTACAATCAGGTTAAACAAATGACAGTTGGAAGAAAATTGATTATAATAAGAAAACTTGACTAACAAAGGTAACAGGAAAGGTTGAGGAAAGGAAATGAGGGAGGACGAGAGAACAATGCCCAGACAGGGAGAGTATCAGTGCATCTGCTTCCTCTCATAATCATCGTTACACGTTTCATCCTAAGAAACAGGCTGTGGGACAGCCCTGTTTTGCAGTCATTAAACGGCAAAGTAGAGCAATGATGTCCCTGTTTTGCAGTCATTAAACACAGAGTGAAACGTTTCACTCCCCTCTCTTCACAGTCATTATGCCAACAAACTCAGACAGCAGTCTGGATTAATTTTCAAACGTACAGTAGTTGGGATTTACTAGATGTTTACACAAGACATGTTGCATATTAGTATCCAATACTTGTCCTTGTACTGACTGACTATTGAGCATATATGTCAATCCTCTGCCACTCTCCACAGTCATTAAACCACTCCAGTAGACTCATTTGCATGTCGTATCTCTAAACAATATTATTTTGTTGAGAAAATGCATGCGCATGTATATGCGTGCTGAAAGGATAAATTACAGCTTTGCTGATTATAATGATTTAGATTTCTACATCACAACCTAAGTAACAGCTTGTTTCTTCAGGACATGCTTCATGCTCCCTTCTCTCCTTCCCTTTCCATCACCACCAGTCAAAGTAGACAACCTCTTCTTTCGTCCCCAGTTGACAATTACACTCTTTGCCTGTCATTAAATATGGGTTTCTAAAAAATACTAGCCGGGTTTCCAATAAAAAGCAAAACATTTTGAATTAAACCAAGAAACACAAAGTGGGTCACCACAGGAGTACAATAAGTTGCAATTTAATAACATAAATAAAGAATACCAAACAACATCAAAAAGTGTGTGATGTAAATACGCTAGTGATATTTGGATGCATATTGATATCCGATATGCCAATATATCAGGAGTGCTTGGGCAGATAATTGATACAGATGCATACAGTATATGTTTTTCCTTGTGCCCAACTCCAGAGGTCATTTAGTCTCTTCTGTAATGAAATTAACACAATATTTTGCCTTCTCGTGTCACTGCAGATGTATACATACATTTTCTTCATTGAGCAAAACCTATTTAGCCTACTGTTACAATTATTAGTCATACAAGCACATCCTTGCATGTTTGCCGATACATTATTAAGCCAATATCTGCCGATACTGATTTTGTGCATCCCTACTTTAAACATAAAGACTGTATTGATATATTTTAGTTTTTTCCTAATTTTATGTGTACTATTTTTAATGGATACAATGGAGATAAAAGAATCCGATGGAAACCCACCAGTTAAACAGAGCTGCACAATTAATAATTTTCATAATGAAAAAGGCAATTTAAACAAAACTTGGCAATTCCAAAAGGTGTCATTTAATTTTTAATTTTCTGGAATTTGTTCAGCTCTACTGCAAAGTAGTAAGTTAACTGTTCTTGGCCTACACTATTCGTTTATGAATGAATGTATGCGGGACCCAAAACAGCACAGAAATTTTATAAAACCACCAACAATGTTGTTTATACACACTCTGATGCAACAAAAGCAAGCTACCCAAGACCACTTGTTTCCCAACACACTGCCAAAGCCTGAGCACTGCGGTGAAACGCTATCATCCAAATGACACATTTTGCAAAATACCTTCCCAGTCTTCCCACACATTCCACTGACTGCACCCCCTGCACGCACTGCTACTGCTCCTACATCTCTGTGCAGCTCTGCTCCTATCTTATCATGCTCAAGGTCTCACGGAAGCCTGGCTTCAGCCCAAAGTCTTGAGCAGGGGGCACAAGTTGGCAGACGAGGGCTGCGGTATGTTTGGCAGTGATTTTCCAGGCTTTTGTACACAGAATGATTACAAGGAGCCAGGGATGCATTTCCTGCTTCGCTCAAGAGGCGATATCTACTAAGGGTTTACTTGACTGCAATGAGATGAGCTCGGCAGAAATGAGCCAGGCAAACAACGAGATGGGAAGACTTGATAAGAGACAGACAGGCAGACGCACGAAAACAGAGGGAGTATATACAGTGAGGTGATTGAAGGACATGATATCGTCTCGTTATGGGGGGGGGGGGTATTTAAATGACTAAATATTCATAAAAAATAACACACACTGAGGATGATCCAATCTAAAACCAAAACAAAATACGAACAGAATCATCAACTTATTGAAGCTAAATCTGCCCCAATTAGGTTTTATAAGTCTAACACAGAAAGGATTAAAATTATAAGAAGCACGATGTTCTAAAAAACAGGATTTCTCTTCAAGCCACTTACCAGCCACAGAAGTAAGGAGAATAGTCAGGCAGTACACGAAGTTAGCGAATGATTTCATGGTAATTCGGCCCTCAGTCATCACAGTGGACATTGACTTTGGTCTTGCAACTGGAGCTCCTCCAAGTCTGGGGTTTACGTGTTCTGGTCCTCTTCTTTCCCCCCCAGCCATCACTTTGTTATATTCCCAGTCCCTTTTATTTACTCACGTCAGCTCAATGAGTTGAACTGCTCCGTCATGTATGGAATAACGCATTGAGAATTGATGGAAAAGAAAGAAAAACTGCGCGGTTGGGTTGCGGTCAGTTCTAGTGATTTGAAAACTGCTAACTTGGAGTTGAGTTATTCTCGATGTCGACTCCAGCACAGAGCGGACGGAAAACCCAAGTGGCTAACTTGTTTTTCGCATCTGCCATTTAAAACCAGCCAGCGAACAACGTCCATTTCTGCTTGCTAACAGGTTAGCTGCCCATGACGACCGTCTGGTTCTACAAAACTTGGGCAAAGAAGGCAAATATTGCAAAACAGTAACACAAGTGCAACTACCTAATCAGCATAAACCGCATTATCAGGTGTACACTTCCGAAAACCATCCACTCTTTCGACGAAACAGTCAGGAATTACCCATCCAAACCTTAGCCAATTAGCTCGATTCGGTTGTAAACCGACTACTGTCGAAGCTAACAGACGTTAGCCTGATAGCTAGCCAGTTAGTTTTTCATGTCCCATAGTAGTTCACGATCTTCGTGGTGGATGGAAAAAAATCACAAGTAAACCGCGCCTATAGTGAGCTTTTCAGGCTTGTGGATCGGGAGATCATCATCCCGGTGCTGGCAGACAGACGACGAGGGGAGGAGACGAACCCTCGGCAGCGTTTTAATGGCAGTGACGGTTCGTGGCTTTGCTGGGCGGGCAGGCAGACAGACAGACGGGCAGGCAGGGCGGCTGGGAACGCCTCGTTTGCAGGCTTGTCTGGACCGCTTGTCTCCGGTATCAGGTTGCTGATGGGGGTGGAGGACAGTTCTTCATTCCCTGCAGAGGTGGCACAGCGCCGCCGTGCCGGAGACCATGGATACAACACACTGGGATAATCTGCTGCGTTCGCCTCTCTTCTTCTTTTCGGCGTTTAGTGGAAGCTTGCAATAATGTGGTGACATTGCTGCCATCATCTGGTGTCAGTTAATCGCTACATCCACAGCTCCAGAGTTCAGAGGTTCAAAGCCCCTGAAATGCTTAAAATTCTGCAAAACCTCCAAGGCCCACGCCTAGATAACAGACAACATTTTGTCCCTATTACTAAACATAAATAATCATGATCATGATTTTATAGTTTAATATCTTTTGGAACATGTGAACAAATAGTTATAATTATAATTTGAAAGGTAAGGTCGCACAAAATACTGTTATGTGTTAATATTTTTAGTGTCATTGTAGGACACCTTCTAGGAAACTATTGCTAGTTAAACATATTGATAAAATATATCAGTATTTCTGAATTACAGTCTCTACAATGTGATCTTATCATCATCATTAGTAGTAGTAGTCATAACCTAATATTTGTGATTTACAAAAACAGTCTGTGTATATACTATCCTCAGTTATTTGCAGTATTTCACATTATTTTGTTATTGCTACGAAGTGATGTGTTATTGCAACACAGAAATACACTATGTAGGTGTTAGTAATCTTTGGAGGTTATTTTTATTTTCACTCCCATTTAGATAATCCTTATTAATTTAAATCATTACTCACTTTGTGTATGTATGCATGTTATTTCCATTTTTATTTTTCATTCCAAAATTCAAAAAAGCATAAGGCTAAAACATATTGTAGGTTTACTTCCCCTTTGCTTTACTGCCTCGGTGTGGCAAATCCTGAAGGACCGACTGTTTGGTCAAAACAATGGTTATTCCAGTAGGTGGCAATGTTGGTCTGTATGCTTCAACAAAACTGTGCTGTTTGTTGTTATATAACCATACCACTGTCAAAATATCCTATGGGCATACAACAGTTGCAGGAGTGATCACTTTCTACATCGCCTTTGATACTTCCTATAGTGCCATTTATGGAGCCACTGCTTTTTGGAGAAATTGATCCAGAAGATGTTTAATATTCCAAAATAGTGTTTCCAAAAGTCAGTGTTGAGTTTTTCCTTCAATCATGGTGTTGTATGTATGATAACACTTATTTGTTCATAAATACGGTTTGGTCTCTAAACATGATGGGTGAATTGCTTTGCGGTATCATCCCACGATGCATTATTTCACTAAGGAAGAGGGGCGTGACAGTTGCGCAAGGGACCTCCGCCAACGGGACAGAGCGCAGCAGCCTCTGGATGTTGTTCTCCGGTTTCTGTTGTTCAAAGAAGATATCGCAGGGAATCAAGCAGCACGTTACACACGGTGTTACTGAGCTAAATTAGGTTTGAAAAAGTGCGCAATCAATGGCAGCATAGAAAACCTTGCGTAAAAGTGTGCGTTTACGCACGTCGAAGAGCCGTGCGCAGGATTTTCAGCCCTCGCGGCCCCGCATTTCTGTTTCTATACCTGTGTGTCTGTCAGATGACAGGTGGGCCGTCTGGACGATGGCTTCTGCTCCAGCTGAGGCAAGGAAGTTTGCTCGGGGGCTCAACAAACCGGGCACCGCCGCAGAGCTGAGGCAGAGCGTCTCCGAGGCTGTCAGGACGTCAGTGCTGATGGTAAGAGACGGAGGACAATTGCTATGCCCAAACTATAAACACACACATATCTATATACACAAGAAGACTGAAAGCATATAAGTAGTTCAACATGCATATATAATAATTTTAGAGGCTGACCTCGGCTCTGGATCTAAATGTGGTATGTGAGTGTAGGGCAGTGTTGTAGTGAAGTTTCCCTTGTTTGAATCTGAGTCCAAGTCATCAAGGTTGAGTTCGAGTTGAGTACCAAGATGGGCTCTAGTGTCCAGGTACAGCAAAGTACATTTGAGGCCTATAACATACGAGCAGTAACTCTCAGAATACAAATTATGTTTGTATGTTTTCCTTGATTCTGGTATGTGTTTAATAAAGCTGCCTATATATCATAATATGTCAAATTATGTGGTCATTTTAAATAACCTCTATAAAAGTAATATTAATGGTAAGATAGAAAAAAGTCACAACCTTTGTCCTGGACTTGGTGTGTGGAAGTTGTCTCGAAATACAGCATTTTGGGTTAAAAGCTGTACCATTTTTAAATACAACAGCCCTAAAGTAGTCCTTATACAGTATATTATTATGAGGTAAGAATATATGCGTCTTGCACTGCTGTCCAACTGTGCATTGGTCACTACTGTTACAACAATCTCATAAGAGGTTGCCAGGTAACTGAAACATACACCTCTAACTCTGGAGTGATGAGAACCACAACATTAAACACAAGCACACACACACACACACATTTGCACTTCTATCAGAGTGAGGACCCTCATAGACATAACACATTCCCTAGCCCCTTACCCTAACCTTAACCATCACAACTAGATGCCTAACCCTTACCCTAATCCTAAACCCAATTTTAACCCTAACCCTAAAACCAGGTCCTAACCCTGAAAAAGCCCTTTAAAGGAGTGAGGACCAGACAAAATGTCCTCACTTTGTAGGAATTATACAAATTTTGGTCCT
The DNA here is from genome assembly GCA_016785285.1 of Brachirus orientalis. Classification (NCBI taxonomy): domain Eukaryota; kingdom Metazoa; phylum Chordata; class Actinopteri; order Pleuronectiformes; family Soleidae; genus Brachirus; species Brachirus orientalis. The sequence goes on from JAFBJR010000129.1 coordinate 4,113,500, forward strand.
CACTCTGCAGCAAGTACAAGAACACACACGCACACTCAGTGCATGCACACTACTGTAGTTTATCCTGTCACCTGACCCTCTAAAGTGGCCCTTGCAACCAGATAGGCTCAACAGAAACAGCTGACCAATGACAAAAGGAGATAAAGCTGTTGCCTCAGAAATTCTAAACTGTAGACTGTTATTGTTTCTGCATTTGTGGTCCACTTTATCTTATTTGTCCTTGTCCAGAGTGCTATGGGTTACTAACCCTGTGTCTGTCTTGCATAATGAGGCTAATATGCAGTACTAATTGAATTTTTCTGCAACTAATTGTTGTTCTTGACAATTATGTCTGCTCTCCTCCTCAGTTCTGTTCAATTCAGAGCTTTATTCTCTCTTAAGGGTAACTTTGTTTTGTATTTGGCAGGACAAATGAACACAGTACACAAAGACATACTGTAGGACATCACAGAGGCACAGAGCACAACCAAATCCCAATCAAATTTCAGTTTCTGTCAGTAAAGTGCAATAAGATCAGTGAAACGAAGAACTGTGTGCATTGATAGTGTTGGTTGCTCATGGAACAAAGACAAAATATATCTATTGGTTCTTCCTCCTGGGATCCTGTATCTCCATCAGGAAGGAAGAGGAGTACATTTATCCTTAAGTGGATGATCACATCTGGACAGGATGGACTGAGCCTTCTGCAGAATCTGTCTGTCATAGATTTGTGAGCTGATATACACCAATTATTTTTCTGGCTTCCTTGACAATTTTGGACATATGATGTTTGTCTTGTATGCCTCACACGGGGTATGTGTTTTGGGGCAGCCTATGGCCAAGAGGAAAGGAACTGGGTTCATAACCGGAAGGTTGCAAGGCATCCAGTGAGCAAGGTATCCAATCCCCCCATTGCTCCCCCAGGTGCAGAGAAGTGCTGCTCACTGCTCCTGCGTCTGGCTGTGTGGGTTCATTACTGCTGTGTAATAAGGATGGGTTAAATGCAGAGGTCAAATTCACTATCACAAATTGGTGTGTGTGTGTGCACGTGCAAAAATTACTAATTCTAATTCTAATTGTAGAGCGATAACTGGTTCCATTGTTCACACTGGACATTCGGTAAAGGCACTGACAGTTTATCTCAGTCAAAATGAGACCTAAGGACTGAGACGTGTGTATTCCAAAGATGTATTTTAACAATTTGATAGAATGTACACAATGTACAAGTTCCTGAGGCTTTTATCTCCCCTGTCCTTAATGAATCATACCTTACGCCATATTGATATTTACTCAAGTGTTAATTTACTCTTCCACATGTCAGATGAAACAGCTTGAAACTTGTTTAACCAAGCGTGCAGCATACTTCATGTTTTCTGTTTTTCCATATAACGTGAAGCCAAATTATAAGCTCTTGTTTGTATTTACCCACACCATGGGAGCATGTTGCCAGTAACTCATACACAGAAACCAAGCTGTGGGAGCCACTGCAGTGACAAGGTCATGACAAGGCTGCAGTTGTGTTCTATGGAGTAAAAGTTTTCCACACCATGGTTGAAGATGAAGAACAAAGGATGTTGCTCCTTGCTATTGGACAAACTGTGATTTGTGAATACTAGTGCAGTTTCGTTGTGTACTGACACATTTCTATACATACAGTACATATGAAAAAACTAATTTTTTTTTCGACGTAATGACTTTGATGTGTAAACTCAATGTGGTTCTACAACTGAATTAAGTTCTGAATTAGCATAAATTCAGCTTCCAGAAACTAAATGATCTAATTATTTTGTGTATTTAATGTGAATTTGAGGTTAGCATTGGGCTTCTATGCACCTGTCAGGCTGCTTCAGAGAAAAGCACTCTTGACCTGTCTCTATTTTTGACTGTACTTCTAGTGCAACTGTTTCCTCTGGCCATGTGGTGTTGGTAAGCTGTTTGGTTTAGTTGTATAGTAAACAATATACTGTACAATGGATTTTACACAGCGACTTGAAGATCTATGAGGACAAGGTAGTGGGAGAGTGGGATGTCTAACTGGCATGACACAAATTTATTAGACTCTTTTATAGGTTTAAACCAACATGCATGTTTCTGCAAACCACAGATACATGTAATGCTCAGGCCTCTGAACCCAAATTATCCTCTTTATTTGGTTACAGACATGCATACAGTATGTCAGTGTGATAGTGTTTTGTCTGCTTTTGGTGTACATTAAGAAATGATGGTGATTATACCCATTTCCTGGTTGCGAATGTGGTTAGGTTTAGGCACAAAAACCATCTAGTTGTTGTTAGGAAAAGATCATAATTTACACACATGGGAAGAAGAGGCACAGTGTAAAACGAGGCTGAAATTATCATAGAATGTCCCCAGATATAATACCATAAACTCCATGAAAACACTCCATGTTATGGGATTAAAAAAACCCAACATTAGGTTTTAATTTGTCAGTTTGGTGGACGTCTTGTTTATGTAGACGTATTAATCGGACAGCTAATTAATCTGGTCCATTTTTGCCATTTTAAATAATAAACAGCAGCTGATTATTATTACTTTTTATTACTATTTTTAAATGTACACATTTTGTTCTCGGAAGCTCGGTAAATGCTGTTTAGTGTATCAAATATTTTTCAAAGAAAGTTTTGAGAGCCTGTTTTTAAAATGTAGTTTAAACATTTTTATTTTAAATATATAAGTGCACTGACGGGCAATCACAACATACAGACTGGAGACACAGGCCATAAGAGTTTTGGCATTGAACACAGAAAAACCCATATCAGTTGATGATGCAACATTCAAACATTTTATTCTGTACAGAATGTGCTTTATCTCACTGCTTACAGAAAACTTTTTTTAATGCATGATTGTTTTCTCTGTATCCATAGAACAAAATCCATTATTTAGTCTTAATGCTCAAGACCACATTAAGGCCATTATGTCATAGCAGCCAATTAATTCAGTCATAGTCCACTGTGTGTCGAGTGGCATAATGAATGTCAGATCAGATCTCTGGGCCGCACTTAATAATGGATGAGATGATGGATGGTTTTGTGACTATCAATTGTTAACACCAACATTAGCCTCAAATCATGTAGACTCTGGCCACCTTAGGACTGAGCTGCTTGCTCGTATAACCACCATAGTTGCTGCAGGTGTGGCTGGATCTCAACTATACCTTAGTAAACAAAGCAGGAGCCAAGCAGTGGAGTAGTAAAGGCAGCCCCTGCAGTTAAAATAATCACTTCCAACTGTGTGGAAATGCTTACTCTGGGTTTTCTTGACTCATTTTGCTTTCCCCATCCCTCTTTCTGTGCCTTTATGAATTTCTTTAAAAACACCCATGCAAGAGAAAATGCATCCAAACACTGAAATTATCTCTCTTTGTTTTTTTATGTGTTTGATCCGTTGCCAACTCTCTTTTAATGCTCTGTATTTCTTTCCAGCTACAAGACTAAACTTTTCCCAGAGTCAACTTTCCACTCCTGGACACCATTTCCCCCTCAAAACAGACACCAAAAACAACCATGAGAAACAATAGCCTCATAATATGCATCATGAGACTTCAATACCACATCCATTTCTAGTTGTAATTGAAAATGTGGAACTCCACTTAAGTGTGAATTAACCATTGGAGGATTTGGTCTGGTTGGAGCATAAAAGAAGCTGGCAGCGATATCGCGCAGATTTGCACTCTTCAGCACTGCTGACCTGTATCTGTGTCATAGTGACGCGGGGCATTTTGCTTGTCTGCTGGTTGAGTCCCGCGTCACTGTGGCTGATAGCTGAGGATAGAGCTGTTCTGGCCTTGTGGTTACCATGTCGTCTTTATTTAGGCTACGTCGTGGTCTGTGTTGTTACCACCCTTGCCCACATGTCTCTGTCTGGCATGCGTGTGTTTGTGTATGTTGCATTTTTCTGCCCGTGAGCCACAGATGTCAGTTCACTTTTAAAGGACAGCAGAAAACAGCAAGATGCGGCGTTACTGTTGTACAAAAATGTCCTATGGGATGATTTTGACATATTGCCGGATTTCATGGGATTCACAAAACAGAGCTGTCATCATCTCACAAATGAGAACGTCTGGTCTTGTTTGACTCTCACAACTGGATAGTTGCCGCTTGTTTTTGTTTCTGCTGCACAGCCTGCAGTGTTGATTCAAGTGTTGATTCAAGTGCGAGGAAGATTTCAGCTCATTGCAACGTCTTCAGAGTTTTCAGGTTTAGCAAACAATAGCAATTGCATTCAGCTGTGAATGAAAGTAGCATGTCTGGTCAACTGTTTCATAAAGTTTAAGTACAATTGAAACAGATTGTTATTTATTTTTAGTTAGTTCAGTTAGTCATTTTGGTCTCATTGCTGCAAAAAGGGTCTCTTGAGAAACTTAAAAGTGAACAATAGATCAGTGGTTGAGTTACACAAAAGTAAAAGATTCAGCAGACTTTATCGTTTTATTTGGTGTTCCCATGGCAAAATGACCCTGATGGCATCATAATCACTATAACATAACCAGAGAGGAGTGCTACTTTAAATTTGACTCAATGATTTGTAATGTTTCCCTTAACTATAGCCATTGCTGTTTCAATCAGCAGCATAGCCAGCTCTGTCTGCAAAAATGGGCAGTGACCATAAACTTTTCCTCCCAGCTGACCTAATTGCACATCCAGTTCTCTGCATTTGTAAAAATAGCCATTAGACATTAGACTAGTGTGAAAAAACATTCATGGTCCCTTTGGCAGCATGAAAATCCTTCCATGTGAAAATTGGGCTGAAACTAGTTGAACTGGAGAATGTTAACCAGCACCTTTAAAAATAATATAAACAACAGCAACATTGTGCAAGTTTCTCACATTAGCAATTTGTCAGTAACCTTGAAGAACCAAAAACCAAAAGCAGCTGAATATGTGGGCAGAGTTGTGTCTTTAAACCAGTGTCTGCCACTTTACCTGCAGGGCCCTCACAAACTAAAATCCCAGAAGTGTAACCCAGATTCCACACTAACACCCACTTTTGTTAGCCTCAGTTTAGGCCCCTGGTGAGAGCACTGACACCTCTGTTCAAAACATGAGGAGAAAAATCTAATTTAGTGTCGGTTACTATATTTGGTAAAATCTAAATCTAAATGGTTACACCATCTGGGCACCTTTACTTTTGAATGAGAACTGGAAAAAAGTCCATAGCCAAGAATATGACTCCTCTTGCTGCATATTCACTGTTTTCATTTAATAAATACTGTAAAATTCTGCACATTATTTCCAATATGACAGCATTGTCTCTAGCTACTTATTCTTATACTGTTATAATAAAACAAAATGAAATTTGGATTTTTTTTGATAAATGAGATTAATTTCAAGATTATGGATGACTGATGAGCATCCAGTCAGTTTGAATGTGTCCAGTATATTTATGTCCACTGCAAACTCAAAGAAATTTACATTCCCCTTTGTTGTCTTTTGTTTTGGTAATTTTTAATTGTTAGTGTGCTAACATGCTAAGCCAGGGTGGTGAACATGGGGAACATTATAACTGCAGACCCGTTGTCACTGCAGCCTTTTGGTTTATATTTATATCCATATTCTCTGCTTCTACTTCAACATTCATAGTATTTTGGTTCACAGTGTGTCCACATCCCTTCCATACAGTGATATTTACATCAGCTTTAGTTATATTTTGTTTTGATAATAATCAGCAATTGATAGGATGTTAACATACAAAGCAAAATTTTAGCGTATGTCACTATGCACTTTTGGATAACATTTAGGTCAAACCTGGAAAATCCAGTTAGAAGGAAAGGAATTACATTTTGTTTCTGTCTCTCAAATTGACAAAAAAAAAGTTGTCTTTTGTTGTTTCTGGTTGCACTCACAGTCTAAACACTCCAAATCAGAAATAAACAAACACTAATCCACTAATGAGAAATGTGATTTCTTTCTAAATTTCTTTCTAAACATATTTTAATCAGTGGGTTAATGTCATGTAAATGAATTCTTAGATTAAATTTCAGTCCCAGTTTTGGAAAACAAACCATGGGCATGTATTTTTTCCTCCATGCTCCTCACATTGGACTATTACTGCTGTGAAAGCCAGCTGCCGTTCTGTCTTGACTCATGCAGAGACAAGTCTGGGTCACAGAAATAAATTTATGTGAAAGCGTCGACGATGACATGTTTGTAGTCTTTTATGCAGGCTTGCACTTTAATTGACGTCATCTCTCTTTGCACTGTTTTATGTTCTTAAGGATGGATGGTTTCCATAATCAATTACCGTAGATTAAGGACTGGCACTTTCCCTTTCAACTGAGTCACTAGGGCTTCAGTGTTGTTGTCGCAGTGTTACAAACAGCCTGAGGGAGGCAGCAGTGGTACATGTTTTCTACCTTGGCATGTGAAGTGCTGCACTGAAATAATCACCTTCTAAGAATGTCAGCATGTAAAGACAAAGACTGGAGGAGAAGGTCTTGTGTGGTCTTAGCTGCTCCTTTCCAGTTCATTAGAGATGAGATTTTCATTAAGTCACTCACAGATCTCAGATCTGGTTTCATGTATTTGCTTTGTGAGACAAAGCAGGCTTGCATATTGACATGATTTCTGTCCGCCACAAACATCCCTCATTCATGTATTTACTTGAAAATAACAGAGCGACTTCAATTGTTGTCCCTTTCTCAGAATAAAAGACAGTAATTAAGGGTTTTCTTCTGTAATTTTTTATTTAGAGTTTGGTCCAAGTTTATTGAGTACATTTATAATCAAGAAAGTATGAGCTGCTGAGAACAGCATTATGTTTGCCCCACTTTTCCACTGCACTCTGGTGTTTGTTTTTTGTTTTTACAACAGCACATGAAGACACCTCATGCATGTCTTTTGAGGATTGTGATGAACTCATTAATCTCCTTATGTAATCATAAAGGGAGGACACAGTAAACAATAACAATAAACAGTCTGGGCGACTGTCAGTACAGAACAACAGCTAATTCATTTGCCAGAATTCAACACATAACTGCACAGGGTCATCTATTTAAAAGGACGAGTTTAATATTAAAAAGATGAAATTATTATATTAGGACTTTAATATTCTGTTTATATACTGTGCATCATATTTTTTTTTTTCAAATTATGGTAATGAAACGGATACCATGGCTATTTTAGATAAGCTGCATGCTGTATAGTATCACTATACTATTAATGTGTTATATCAAATGTAACAATTCCAGTGGTTTACGAGAAAAGTAACAATATTTTTTTTTCCTAGGAGACCAGGCTGTTAGAGGTTTAGTGTTTTTTTAGCAGTAAGGATGTACTTGTATGCATTTTAAAAATGCAACTTGAGTATTATGAACTAGTACATTATTCATATGTAAATAAAACTATGTGTTATACACAGGGTTTCTACTGGAGCTAACTTATATTAGTTAAGTATATCTCTGTTATAGACATTACTAAATCAGGTCACCTCCTTGTGCTGCTTCTTATAGCCTCTATATTGTTAAAGTAGCATATAATTTAAGTATGTAATTCTTTTTCTCTTGAATGGTATTTTCAGAATCCTAAATTCTCATTTTGCTGCCGAGTAAGACAGTGAGTTTGTCAGCTGCTGATTAAACATTAACACAAGCAGTCCTTTTAACGGAAGCAGAATAAAATCATTAATTTAATAATTTAAATGAGCTTCACGTAGACAAAGCTGTATCCTTCAGCTGACACTCATGCTTCAAGAGACGAGGATGTTAAATTGTAAATTTGGCGAGGGATGTCAGGTTTGTCCTATGACGCATCAGATTCATCGGGTTTGGTTTTAATGGCTGCTGGCAACAGAGGTTGGGAGAAGTCATTCATCTTTTGTGCGTGTATGTGTGATATCAGAGAGATGGCTGCAGTGCTTTAAGTTTATTGTCAGAAGGAGGAGGAGGAGGAGGAGGAGAAGGGGACGAGTGTGCAAAAAAAGTGTGCAGCAGCTGCTGTGCGTGCGTGTCTGTCTGTGTGTGTGTGTGCGTTTACTTTTGACAAAGCATGCAGAGTCAGAGAAATGATTGAGCAGTGAGAAGGAGGGAGGGAGAGAGAGAGAGCCTGCTGGGAGCAAAGCAGAGCGGGGGTGTAAAGAAGTGAGTAACGTGCATGAGTGAGCGTTGGCAAGGCTGAGAGAAGATGGAAAGAGAGACAAACAAGTAAGGCGGAGGCAACAAGGGAGGGAGAGAGAGAGAGAGAGAGAGCAAAGTGAGAGCATCTTTGCATCTAGCAGGACGGAAGGAAGGAAGGAAGGAAGGAAGGAAGGAAGGAAGGAAGGAAGGAAGGAGTGGAAGAGTCAACACCCAGCTGTGAATGAAAGCTTCTCTGCTCAGCTCTCATCCCATCATCCCCACTGAGACGCACTCAGGAGGATACGACTCAGCCACCTCAGCACTTGAGCTGAGGTTTGTTTTTCATAGATACAGTAGTGCTTGTGTTACAGGCAGAATGAATGGGAATCCTTCTAGACAATGTAAAAATAAAGTAATGCACCTGTAAGAGGACTTTGTCTTGATATGGAGGCTGAGAGGTTAAGCTGCTGCACCTGCCTGGAGCTGAAATAGCAGTGATTCCAACAGTGAGATATTTCTTTTCCACTGCATGGTGGCTCCGAGTGTTTGATCTCCAAATGGGATGCACCACCAGTGTGGTTCTGTTGGAGGGGCTGCGCTCCATCCTGGAGAGGAACTGTGGCTACATCAAGGGTGCGAGGGAGCTCGGAGTTCTGGAGGAGGAAGAGGAAAGATTGAGTCTGAGGGGATCTCAACTCTGGATTCCTACTACTGCTCTGGTAAAACCCACAAAACTACAGTTTCTTTGCTGTCTGTCTGTTTGTAAGTTTCTGTCATTTTATTATCCTTTTAATTGGCTTGAGAAAGCACCCAGATTGTACAAACCTCAGTCAAGGCCACTCAGTTTCCCATACTGGCATTACACTCCTCTATCATGCAAAGGTTAACATTTGTTTTAAACAATTCATGATTCTGGATCAGTATCCTGATCGCCAGCTCCATCTAACAAATTGTTCATTGGTCATAACCTGCATCCTAAGTCTGTAACTTATTGTATTCAAATTGAAATCACATTTAGAAAAAAAAAAAAACAACACAATTAGTGCTACACTAATTGGCAATTATTTTTTACAATGGTTGATTGGTTTAAGTGTTTTTTATGAAGTAAAAATACGTTTTTTGACTTCAGAGTGTTACATTTGCACGTGTTTTGGTTTATTTGTTTGTTTATAACTGTAAATTGTTTTTGGGTGTAGTAGTTAATGTTTCGATGTTCCATCATGTTTTAAGTCTACAGTATACTCTAAGTGACTATTTAACAACTAAGTGAATTTTAATATGTTGGCCACAGAAAATTACAGGTAAAAGTACGTTAAAATGGGTTAGTAATCATATTGCCATCTCCGTATGTGGTTTTAACCCACACTAACATTTTCTCCACACAAAATACAGCATTATGTCCCTTTTGAGAACACACCAAAAGAAAAAATGAATTAAATAAAGCGAGGCAATGCATCACATTAAAAAACGAGTTACTGCATCCACATCAGCAGAATTTGTGCTAATAATCTTCCTAATAGACTCCCCTGAGAACTACATTATATGTCAGAACCCCCGATCACATATGTACTTATTATTATTCATTATTGAGCAGATAAAATAAAGTCCATTCTCTGAGATTCTCGTTGAGCTGTTTTCTTGCTCAACGAGAGATGTATATATTGCTCTAACCTGCATCTCCAAACTTTGCTCCATTAGCCAGCAGCCTGACCTGTGATAAGTCAAAGAGATTTATTGGACAATCAGTAGTGAGAGGGTTATGCAGGGTTGCTAGTGCATGCTGAGTCAACCATTAGGCTGTGGTTGGCCTCTCTGAACCTGTGTACAAACAACTATGTATTGCATCTTTAGTTGCAGTGGAATATATGGCCATTAATATTTAATTGGAAGTTGGAAAGCACAGTTTCAAGTTTTGGTCTCAGAACCAAAATACAAATTTTAATGAGCTCATAAAAATTGACATAGATTCAGGAAAATAGTTAGCATGAAAAAAATAAAAATCCAGTATAATCTAATCTAATATTTTAAAATGTATGAAGCTAACATCCCTGATAACAGGCAATATTTGTGACTAAATAAGCAACAGTCGTTAGTGAGTAGAAGTATTTTTATTTTTTTGAGAAAGGGCACGCCAGTCGCTAAATTTCCCACATTTCCACTGTCGAATCCAGTAATTTTAAAGAAATAACTGCAGTGTCTGGAAGAAAGCAAATCTATATATATATATTTTTTGTCACACATTAACTTAGACATACACATTTCTGCCAGTGATGCTGCTGACCTCCTTTAATTATATTTTTTCAAAACTGTGTGTAGTAGTTTGACGAAACTTCATTGGTTTAACTGTGCATTATTCCTGCTGCATACTTGTCCTACCTGTACACTTAACGGACGAGCAGCGCCACCTGGCCATAGCGCGCCTTTGGGTCGGTGGCAGGCACTCAGATGTTGCTCGTGAACTTGGTGTGTCTCATTCATTATTAGTAATATCTTTTATTTATTTCATTAAGATTCAGACCAAATAGGAAAAGCACTCATGTAAATAACAATATCCCTAACTTATTGTGAGTAGTGTATTTATTTTACACATGCACTAATCAATACTGTATGCACAAATTGAATTCTCGTGTCTACAGTATGTCTCTCTGTACCTCAGCTGATGTTGCTTTGACATCTTGAGCATAGGCTCTGTATCAAAAAAAGTAAACACAGACTTCCAGTTTGCAGGGTGAGCCTAACCAGCACGTATCAATTTTAGACACCAGGTTATGATATGATTTGAATGGAGGTCTATGTTAAAATGAGCTTCTAGTTCACCCTTGATTTATAACGTTTCCTAAGGAGTTAATGGTCTCAATCATGAGTTTCAGGTCTTCTTCAATAGAATATAGTGTCCATTTTGTTAATTATGTTCCAATTTAGAGGAAAGTAGAAAAATTCGGTTATACGGTTCCAGTCAAATCACAAATCTTGACACTTGGGGGTTCATTCGAAAGAAGAAAACTATATTCATTACTATATACAGTCTATGCTCTTGAGTTGAGCTCTTACCACTTCTGAGTGAGTGCTCTGACCTCATAGAGCCTGAGGAAATCCCCTTCTCTTGTATCATGTTTAAGTCATTCCATATGCTTTTCCAGAAGCTACCTGAAGGAAATGTTGTGAAATATTCAGCATAAAAGCCAAACCACTGCTGTCTTCTTTGATAAGATGGCATTCAGCCTTTAGATGTGTATGTGACAGACTAGTAAGTTATAGACCGGGAAAGCTGACGTACACGCGATCATGGCATCTGTATGTGCAGGCTCAACTGGGGAGTTGCACTTTTTTCACTTCATAGGCAACACCCTGACACTGTCTCTCTCCAAGGCGCCTGTTGCAATGGCTGCCTCCCAAACATAACATCAGAAGGCCTTTATGTTACACTCACATATTTGTGTGATCCTCTGCATTTGTATATGCGTTTGTGTGTTCCTCCTGGGAAGGGTGTGGAAGGCTCACATGCCCTAATGAGTCCAAGCTGTGTAAAAACAAGTGCACGCCACCTCCTCTTCCCTCATGCTCTCTCTTACGTCAAGCTCTTACGCGTATGACCATGTAGAATCATTTGCACTCCCCTGTCCTATCATACACATGCACTCTCGTGGTATTGCTGACACGATACCGGCAGCAGTCCCAGAAAGCATGATGGTGCTCGAGTGCCTCAGAGATGTGAATGAATGAAGTGGGATGACCTCAGAGCAGCCAGCGTCAAATCAGACAACAGGCTGATTATAATGCTGAGCTGGTGACGCTGTCACTGCTGAGGTCCACGCAGGACCAAGGGGCCAGACAGCAGTCCATTAGAGACTGAAGCCATGGGAAAGTTAACAGAAGCCTGCACAGAGTTTGTTTTCATTTAACTTATGTGACTTTTAAATCTGAACAAATGTCTGTTATAGTCAGACCATTGTCAAATGAGTTCATGCTGATTGCGCCTATCAGCTCCACATGACTCTCTCTGTGTTTCTCCGTACAGCAAAGTTTAGATCTTGTGTTACCTGGCTACATTCCCGCACTGCACACAGAAAGTGATTTTTCTTTTCCTGGTAAAGACAGACGGAGGCAACAGCAACATTGCTCTTTGCCACGTCATATAGTATACTAACATCATCAACAGCAACACTCAAACAAAAATACGTATTTGTTCCATTAACTGGCAGAACTTTGAATCGAGGCGCCACACGTATCTAGGGTACTAAACATTTTTTTCATTCGTTTAAAAACAGAAATTTTGTAATGATTAATCTATGTATTTATTTTTAATGATTTGTCATGGCCCACCTGTAGTACCTTCATAGCCCACCAGGGGCCAGATCTTTGGAAATATTGCTTTAGAACAAAGTTTTTTTCCCCCCAATTCAAACTCTCTTCCAGCACTAAAAGGAACACACACACACATTATACAGAGTATATACTGCATATTTAAATAAGCCTAAAGTTGCAGTAAGGCATGACCACAATAAAATTTGTTTTGGTTTGTCAACAATTTGCTGAAATACTAAAGCAAATAAAAATAAAGGTGTTGCCAATTCACTAGTCTGTCTCATCCCAGCTGAACCTGGAGGTGGAGGAGGGAATGCAGACATTTTTTTTCATCCTCACAATGCCCTTACTCTTCTGATTTCACTGTGCAAATTTGAGCCTTAAGTACAACATTCAATAATGGCAAATAAAATGGCAAACAAACCTGGCAGCAGATGTAGTCAAACAGTCAGGGGTGGGAAAGAAGCATAGAGAAACAAAGGTTTGGGAAGCCTGGAGTTGAGTACAAAGACGACAGCTGGTGAGTGGAAAAGGGGAGGTGTCGTATTGAGGGAATAATTAATAACAGGTGTGTGCAGGGTAACAAGCAGGCAGGAAACCTGAAAGCACAGTGTGAGTCTGAAATAACTGGCAAACTGGTAAGAAGTAAGATGAAACCATGAAGAAAGTGGAGGCAATCTAATAAACTAATCCACAGTTGCAGTCCAAAACTGTGCTGTCAGCCTTGTATTATTTAAAAAATATAGAATATATTTTCTAATTAATGTAAAATGTACAGCTTTTAGTTCAAATTATGATTTGATGCACTGTAGCAGATTGTAATATAGTCCCTTTGCAGGTCAGAACAACACAAAGACAGTAGAGTATAGAAACAATAACATTAATACACAACATATAATATAGTACAAATTCAAAAGAAGTGTCAGATTTAATACAAGCCAAAACTTTTTTTTAATTTTTTTTATTATTGCACCCTCAGTTGTGAAGCAGAATGCCACTCAGATCTGGTATGCAATGGTCTCTTTGCGCAGGAGCCATTTATAAAGGTCACAGTAGAAAATCATGGGTGTAAATAATTAAATTAATGATGGCTGAGTTCCATTTAGCTTTCTCAGCTCCATGGTGCATGCTGGTTCACTGTCACACCATCCTGACTTACAGGAACTGAACAGAGCCATCAGGGATATGATCAATAACACATTTATGATGGAAAAATAAATTCATAACATAGCTTCATCTGAAGAAAGGTTGCCTTTGTTTTTTTCCCCTCCGCAGTCATTTGCAGTATCAACATCTAGCAGGACTTCAGGCTTCTGTAAAAAGAAGCTGCTTCTCTGAATAGTACATTTTAGCAAGTGTCTTTGAAGCCAATACAGTTAAAACAAGTTATGCAAATGGTGTGCAGTGCCTCACACATCAGAGAGCTCTGCCGTACAAAGAGGTGAAACATACACATCCTTCCCCGACTCTGTGTTGGATTTCATTCGGAGCAGTGATGATGAAATTTACACATAGAGGCAAAGGCCTTTGAAGTCACTGGGATTGGTGGCATGTCATCGTCTCTCTCTCTCTCTGTCTCTCTGACAAACCCAATCCCCCTGACCCACTCCACCTTAACTCAACCCACAGACATACTTCTTAGAGAATCATGCTTAGACATTTAGTGTCTTGTAAACATCACTGTGGTTTGGGAGTTATGTAAAGCAGCATATAGAGAAAATGACTTCAGATTACAGGATTTCACCTCCAGTAATTCCTCATTCATAACTTTCAATGTCATCACACAGCTTGGCCAATTTGTCGACCTTTTGTTGTTTCAAACAATAAAAGCAAACAAGCATCAACTCAACGTGTTCCTGAAGCAGCAGCAGGACAGTGCGTATAAGTGTGTGTGTCCGGATGAGGATGAGGAGGAAGTGTGTTTTCGCAGACCCTGCTGCGTTGGTCGGCTGCAGCGGACACGGCACAGGAACAGTACAAAGCAGAGCAAAATATCACTGGGGATTTGATCTTTATCAACACAGACAGAGTGTCTATGTACTGCAACTGTGGCTACATACAGTTATGTTTAGATATTCCATCCATATATTGCAGTTTTGGTAATTCCAACATTGGATAATTTTCACTCCCTAAAGAATATTTTAATTTTCAACTTACCCTTGATTGAAATTAATCAAAAAGCTTCCAGTGTGAGAACTTATGTGAAAGTTTTTGATAAATTCAATTTTTTTTTTAATTCTTATTTTTATAAGCATTAAGGAAAATTACATTTTATGTGCATTGTGATCAAAACTCAAAGTATGTGAGACAGCTGGTCACCTTATTCATTTATACTAATAGTGTTATGGCACAATATGCAAAATAAAGAACTTTCTTACTTACATTAATAACCCCAAAAAATAAACTGAAAATAAAATTTTTAAGTTATTAGAAAAATGTAATGCTGTATTGCATAACTTTTGGTGATTTTTGTTGCTGATATTATTCTGCTCCTGTTTACTATACGTAAAATGAAGGAGTGTTTGTGTGCACACTGAAGCAGCACAGGGGTGGGTGAAAGACAAACAAATCACGAAAGTCATCGGTTGACAAAGAAACACAGTCATGTGGAGCTGATAGGTATTGTGTGAACTCATTTGACAATGGTGTGAATGTAACAGAAATTTGTTCCATCCTCAGTCCATAAGTACAAATAAGTTTTTTCAAAATGTCTTTTTTTCCAATCCTTTCCTCTTTTCATCTTCGATTTCTATCTTTCTCTTTCAACTTTCACACAAAAAGCAGGTGAAGCAGGCAGATGACAGTATGCTCTCTGGGCCTCTCCTAAGGTTTTAATGGGGAGTGGTCCATTTAATCTCCATTCCTGCTCTCACAAATCACATACTGTACATGCAAACACACATATCCACCCTCACAGCTGCACAGCTGTCGGGGTGGGAGGCGCCCTACCCTTCAGATGACAACCAGAGAGAGGGAGAAAGTGAGAGGGAGGTGGGGCTATTGTGAGTGGGTAAAGGGGGACTCTCACCGAACGTCGGCAAAGCTCTCACAATCCTCACAGAGTGCAGGCATCCTTGTGTCATGGCACTGTTTGTGCTGTGAGTCTGGCACCTGATTTTTGTGGCTCCACAGGGATAAGAGCAACCACCATGCAGGGGCGCACAGGCAAAGCCCCCAAAAGGGAGATGGTGATAGAGTCTCCCCAAAAGTACAAGAGTCTGGCTGAGATTGAGGTAGAGGTGGAGGCTGGGTCACAGGTGGCAGTGGTAAGTCGATACTGTGTCGTCCCATCTTTTTTTGGGAAGTTTCTTGACGATGTGAGCTTTGTTTGAACACTTTTTATCGCTCTAAGATTCCATTTCAAGAGTAGCTTTGAAGATCTTTAAAAAGGGTTGGACGGAAATGGGAAATAGCAGCTTCAGGGCTTATGTCTCCAGGGGTTGTATGCTGATCTTTTTATAGGAAATGGAGCACTTGTGGCTCCCTTTGTTCATTTATGGCTGCTGATCTGAGAGTCAGGGACTTCGAGAAGTTGGCAGTAGTTGGTACATCCTTACAAATTCAGTGATTCAGTGTTTTTTTTTTTTTTTCGTATTTTATGATTAGAGTTATTTTTATCAATGTAACTTTTACTAAGGCTAAATGCTCAACGCTTCACATTGTGGTACAGTAAGAACAATAATTTTATAATAGGAAAGTAACCATTCCAATGCACATTTCTGACTTAACATAACAATGAAATGTGTGTGGAAATAAGGACAATTATGAAACTTAATTTGATAGTGATCTCCAGGTATATGAGTTTGTTCACTATGTTACTATGGGCTACATCATTGTGATACCTTGACATAAAAAAAAAAATGTTTGTAGATTGCAATTGATAATTGCCATTTAATAAATTTGATCCTTCATCTGAGTTAACAAAAATCATGTGATGTTTTCTGATAGCGATAAATCAGAAAATGAAGTTATTATCATATTGCTGGTGTGGGGAGACGAGTGAGATGCAGCATGAGTGAAATGCAGCAGACATGCAACCAGTGGGAACACACACGTGAGCTGGACAGAAGCAAGACGCAGCGCAGCCGTAACGTACACACGAAGTATCCAGTGTAAACTAGGAAAATCAACCTTGAATGATCTCAATCCTCATTGGTCTGCCTCTCCGATGTATTTATCTGAGATAATTATTGGCAGGTCGCTCAGTTCACAGATGCTTGTTATTATCTTCTGTCTGAGTGGAAGTCATCCAGCTGGAAATCAGAGCAGATGATTTTCTGCTTATCGGTTGATCTTTTACAGTCGTCAGAGCGCTGAGAGAAATGTGCATGGATGTTTTCATTACATCATCAGGATGATTGCTCAGCCCAGTTGAAAAGTGAATCTGTGGTCAGACGTCTGTTTAATTGGCCTTGTCTTGTCATGTGTTCATTGGACCAAGATCAGGAGGCCAATTCAACCATCAGTACACACTCTTGTAAGATGACTTTATCAATTTAGAAATAGAAATCAAAGAAATTTTTTTATATTCATGCTCATCTAAAGGAATCAATATGGTGAAAGGCTACATCACAAGATCCACCTTTTCCAAATGGAAATATTTCAGCAGCTCTTGAACGATATAATGCTCATTGTCTCCAGAAGATGAATCTTTGTCATTGTTTCCCCTCTAACTTGACTAGCAGGTCAAACTTTTATGACAATACAATACAATCAATACACTCACAACTACTCTCAAAACTGTAACTGTACAAGCTGTGCTCCTGTAATGTGCAGGAAAAATAGATTTTCAGGAACAAATAAGATATATAACTCTTTAAATTCAACACTTAAAAGACCAAATCTGTGTTGGCTTTGTGAAAAAGGCTATGCTGGTAGAATCCCTGGGTCCTTTCTGTGGTATGATGTTAGTGCTGATGTCTTCAGCATCACTGGAGTTTAATCTCAGCTGGATCAAAGATCAGCTATCTTTACTATTGTCAAGCACTGGTGCTTACAAAGGATTTATATCGGAATGAAGCACAACATTTGGACCGCATATCTTCCTGCATTGGGGGATTGGAATGAGGAGGCTGTGCCTATTCTTGGAAAATCGTGTGCAGGTTTTGCATGTGAGATCATGACTCAGTGACTGGTACAGTTGCACACACAACCTCTTGCTCATCCATTGGTTGCCTTTCTCATGTGTCTCGTGTCATTCATCTCTGTCTCTGTGCCAGATCTGCTGATGTAGATGTCAATGGCAAGTTGACAAAGGACAATGGCAACCTATTCAGAGAAAATAAACACTCAAATTGTCCCTCTGTAGCAACTCATTCATTTAAGAATAATCAAAACATCGCATGGACTGTATAAGAAGCTGGACTAAATTATTTACTCTATATGCTCATTTAGGTGAAGCCGAAGATCATAGAGCCTCTGGACTATGAGAATGTGCTTCTTCAGAGGAGGACCCAGATTATCAGTGATGTTCTGCGGGACATGCTGCAGTTCCCCACAGATGACTTTCAGGTAAGATAAGAATGTTGTCATATCAGAGGCTTTTTTCATTTATAGCTCTTTACCCTCACAGATCACTGATTTACAAATAACAGATTACCCTAAGTCTGCTCTGACAAGGTTATGGCCTTCTTGCTAATACATGCATGGAAGAACCACGGTACACACAAATATACTTAAACATTTTTTAATTCCACATTGAAATGTCAGTTTCTCCTGCTGCCACATGTTGCAAATTTGTCACACCACTGTAAATCATGGATTTCAAACACCTTAGTCACAAAATAGCACTTTTAAACCTAGTGATGGAGGCAGCAGTGGCTCAGCAACTCCTGTGTGCTGTGATGTAAAATCGCTAGTTTTCTCTGTGGACTTTGGTGTGGGGAATGAATGGTTTCCAAAGTCATACAAACTTTAGTTTACAGTCAACACTATGTTTCAGTACTTTATACAAGTACAAAAAAAAAACAAAAACTTTATTTGAGTTTAAAGTTGTAATAGGGAGGACCCAGTACACTTTACACCAATATTTTGGTTACTTTTATGCTTTATTGCTCTTTAAGTTCCACTTCACTGGTAAAAATAAGGATCGGTGTTCTTTATAAACTCTAGTTCAACAGTTGATATTAGAAAATGATGATATCACCGAGAAGAAATCTGTGTGTAGCTGGAGTTAGGCACCAGCGCCCCACGCGACCCTCAGTGGATAAAGCAGTAGAAAATGAGTGAGAGTGAGTGATAGCTGTGTGTGAAATTGGATATAATTTCAACTTTTACTGAATGTAAATGTTGGCTTGTGGTCTTATAAACATTTTTACACTTCGTAGATCTGTAGCATGTATTCAAAGACTGTGTCAACATTACATCACTGAAATGCGCGCGGAGTGGAGCTCAGCGGGGACTACTCCCAGTCTGAGAAAGTAAGAGAAAACACGCAGAGGATCACACACAATGCAATGTTTTGCATTCTTTGGTGCTTGAAGCGTTATGAAGAACAAAATCTAAAAGAGAGAGATGTCCAGCATAAACTTTACAGCTTATGTGCTGTAAATATTTACAAGAGCATTAAACATGCACTTAAATTGTGGCAGATAATTGGAAATGCTGTCTTTGTGACCTGTAATAAAATTATAGAAATAATAACATTATTGTGAAATTAAGAGAGAGAATACATGGTTTGAAGTATATTGCATAAAAGCCAACCTGCAGTATGTTTTCACACTATTTCTCAATCATTGGATGATTATTATTTTTTTAATTACAAGGCCACCTACAGTGGGCAGCCATTAGTAACTGCCCAGGCCTTTGTGTGTTCGTGTGTACGTGTGTGCATGTGTGTATGTGTCTTGTCTGGCTCAGTCTGTCCATCTGTCTAACCTGCCATATGTTTTAAATCACCGGGCTTAGAGAGGAGAAGGAGGGGGCCAGGCTTCCGTGTTGCTCTAGAATGTGCACGTGGTGTACAGACACACACACATATGGACACGCATTCAATGCACGCTGTAATTGGGCATGCCAAAGAGAAAAGAGGCAAAAGAGGGTGTGGCAGAAGGAGGTAAAATGAGGTGAAGTGTTGAGTAATGGATTAGCTTTCGCTGCATGTAGAGAACAGCATATGCAGAAGGTATTGAATTACATGCAGTTTTCATGTTGCTCACATCCAGGGTATTGAAAAAAAAAAAATCTTTAGGTTTTTCAGTCTTATATTTACTGATCTCTTGCACATAAAACTCAGCATATGTAGATAAAACAGTCACTCTTTTATCCTCAGAAGTTGCATCTCTCTCCTCCCCTTAAGTGCTTTGCCCAGATATCTTCATGTCTGAAAATTCTTGCCTGCCATGGCTTTATCTGCCCTGCAGCATTCATGCCAGTGGGAATAGACTCTTCTGGCTCAGTGGAGGCCATCAAAGCTCTGGTTTAATGACTGTAAAAGGAATGCTGTTAATTGGCAGCCATTGGTTTTTGCTTAGTTTTTTTGACAGGTGTGCACTTTGTAGAAAAAAAGCAGACTGAGATATAGGGCTCTAATTTCGTGGCGCAGCGCAAGGAGGCGTAGCCCGCGCAGTGGTAGTTTCGTCTGCCGCAACAACTTGCGCAGCGAATTTGGCAATTTGGTAGACCGAGGCAAGCAGAGATGGGTGTGGCTGCACCAAAGGGGGAGGTGTTGACAGATTCAGCTTGGCGCAGTGACAATTTCGTGCCAAAAGGTTACGCTGAAGGTGCGTTTTTGCCAATTCCAACCAGGTGCAATGCAGGTGCGCCATGCCAAGGGGACGTGTCCAGGTGCATTTTGCAAGTTTCGTGAACAGCGCAGGGTGCACAACAGGCACAAGTACTCCTCTGTCCCACCTCCATCTCTCCTACCAGCATGTAGCAAAGAGAGGGAGAGAAGGCGTGACTGGGTCTTCACCAATCAAATGAGCTCCTCTCCTTACCTTTAAATGCGCTGTGGCAAGGCGCAGTGCAAGTTTCGTTTCCCATGGACTAAGGAGACAGCTGCAGCTTCAGACGGAGGAAAACTGATTCTGTTCTGGTCCGTGAGGTCCAAGCTCACAGTGGCCGAATATATGATCACATGACAGACCTCCACAGGCTGATGATGCAAAAGGAGCCAAAAGGAGGTTACCAATATTATTATAAGAAGGAGACTAGTTCAATTAATCAATAAAATTGATGTTAACACCATTTTGTTTCATGAGTAATTTTATGTATCTTTAACGTAATTAAGTAAATTACAGCTTTTTCTTTTCCTGTTCACATAATATATGAAGTTGATGCCATAGTTTGAAATTTGGGGAAATATTTTATGTCCAAAGCTCACTGAATAAGGCCACATGGTTGGTGGTTAGCACACTTGACTTTGCAGCAAAAAGACCTGGGCTCATTAGAACAAGAGCCTTTCAGCATAGAGTTTGCATGTTCTCCTCGTGTGTGTGTGGGTTTTCTCCAGGTTCTCGGACTTCCTCCCACAGTCCAAAAACATGCAGATTTGGGGATTAGGCCAATTGGAGACTCTGCCCGTAGGTGTGAATGTGACAGTGGATGGCTGTTTGTCTCTATGTGGCCCTGTAATGGACTGGCGACCTGTCCAGGGTGTACCCCGTCTTTCGCCCTGTGTCAGCTGGGATTAGGCACCAGCGCTCCCCGCGTCCCTCATGTGGAGGATAAAGCAGTAGAAAATGAGTGAGTCCATCACAGGGCCTAAAACACATTCAATTAAACTTTTATAAAAAAGATTATATAAGAAAGAAAAAAAGAATTGTATCCAGTATTTATACTATTGCCATTTTTGCCTTTATTCAGTACGAATAATGCACTGACAAAAAAAAAGTGCAGGGTAGGCTTTTTGAGCTTCGACATGTGACAGGCTTTCTGTTTTCTCATCTTACTTGGTATTGAGCTCATAAATAATTTCCAAAAATGTTGTTCCAACCCCCTCGGTATTTTCACAGTGAGTACAAAAGCATGAAATATTCGATCAGTTTTGCCCAGCCATTTGTTATTTGTAGCCAAACCACAATGTATTTTATCAAACTCTATCATTATTTCTAGTGGGTCATAGTAAAAAATGCATAAAAGAACTTTAGTTGACCTGACGAGATCAGTGCTGGCTACTGGCATGTCTTTTATAGCTAGTGCCTTTTAAAAGAGAACTGGACAAATGAGGGCAGAGATTCAATAGCTACATATATTTTCCAGTGAAGTAGGGAGGTCACTGTGCCACTGTCACAGTCATCTTGGGTTGAGTCTTGATGCCCCGCGGTGCCTCTTTGTTCTCCTCTCTGGATCCTCACGCTCCTCTCCTTGGATTTCTCCATCTAATAAGGCTGGAATAAGGGAATCCTGCAGAATATTCCCTGTAGTATTGTTTACTCCAGATTAAAAGTACCTCCTGTCTTTTCTCTTTTTTAGAAGTGTAGATGTGTGTTGTGGCTGCAAAAAGCCGCCCAAAAAATGAAGTGTATATATAAGCGTCAGGACATGTTAACAAATGTAAAGCGCATGTGAACGCAGACCTTTATGAGGCTTCAATGTTTAGAGTGTAAATGCTGTGTTAGGTGTGTGTGAGCGCTGTGTGTAGATTGCCGGCATGCATTAAAGGTCCAGTGTGTGACATGGGCGATTGTTTGGGCAGAAACTGCAAATATACCTCTTAGTATGTTTGTACAAGGGTGTAATTATTTTAAAAGAAAAAGCTTAGCCAAGGACCTAGCTTTTCTGAGCCTCAGCCAGGTTTACAGCAGCCCAAATGGACAAACCAGCCAGAGCATACTCAGTATACATATGAAGAAGAAGGGGGCCGTCCTGTTTGGTATGCAAATGCCACTGTAGTCTTCTGATGGACTTTCTGATGCAGAATCCTCCATTTGCTACAATCTTCAGTCTCATTATTAGATGTCATTAATTCTTACACGATGATGTTTAAAATGCTGTAGAAACATTTCTCATTTCTCAATTTCAAGCAAATGCTCACATTAGTTTTCATAAAGTCAGATGAAAGAGTGGATAAAACATTTTAAAACCATCTTTGCTCGAAAATAGGACAGCCCTGGTGATTACCATCCTTTCAAATGTTTTTACTTTTCGGAGTTTCCACAAAATCAAAACGCAATTTCATCATAATGAAGCATGAAATTCTGTTTTCACATTTTCTCGATTATTCCCTCCTTTCTGCAGTAGACTCTTCAGCCTTATTCTGTTTCTTAGTCATGTATTCATTCCATGAATACATGACTCTACTATGTCCAACAATTTTTTTTCATTGTACACTTAACCACCTGAAGGAGACAATCTATGAATTTGATCATCTGTGTGCTGTGGATAAAGTTCTGAGTGAGTTGCATCAGTCCCTCTGAGGAGGCTCCTTATCTGACCATCCTTTGAGGGAAACCAAAGAGAATTACCCCACTGAGATCAGAAAACCAGAAAAGATATACATTCAAATTGGAAGATAAGTGGACTGTGTGAGTAATTTGCCCATTCGCTGTGCCAGTCTCTTCTATCAGTCTCTTTCTCATGCCTACTTTCCATCTCTCGCTCCTCAGATCTCCACCCTTCGGCGCCAGGGCAGGACTCTGTTCTCCACTGTGCCAGAGACTGCCGAGAAAGAAGCTCACTCACTGTTTGTCCTAGAGGTAAAACTAACACATACCTGGACATAATCCTTCTTTGTCCAATCTTTATGTTGGCCAGAGCTCCTCCTGCGTGCTTTTGTGTGGAAACACAGGTGCTTTGCCTCAGTCCAGAAAAAGCAACTGACTCTCACATCTAGGATTAGATACCGGTGCACATGTGGATGGAACCAAAGATTAATTCTGATGTAACTGATTAGATTCCATAGAAGGTTAAATGACCACTCACATGAATTCCAACAGGGAAAACTGATATGGCCCATGTCTAAAATGCAGCCGTTAGCCTTTAAGTGAACTTCCTTTTGTGGTCCACACCCTCCACATGCTTTTTTTTTTTTTTTTTTGACAGAGCAGTGGATTGGCTACAGATGGAGTCCACAGTGGATTACCATCATGTTGTTTCAGAGTGTGTGCTGCTGAAGCTGGTTTGGGTGCGGCCTGATAGGGAATAGTCCCCCATGGCTGCATCCAGGAATTACATCATCATTACATCTGGAGCTGCAGCAAGTCTTTTTACAGATGTGATGTGCTGTTTCACATTTTTTATTTTTTATTTATTTTACAGACCAAGTTCCAATTATTTACCACTGGCCAACATCCCATCCACCCTGTAATATTAGTCCTGTCTGAACAAGGTGTCTCAGTGTGTGAGAGTGCTTCTTATAGGCTTTAATAAAATTGAAAATTGTAAGAGTGCCAATTCAATTGGATGTATTGTATATCAGTGGCCTTACCATTAAAATGACAAGTTCCATGTGCTAAAACTCTTTCTGCGCCCTGACTAAAAAGCTCCCTCACCATCACTACTTTTCCAAAGTCATTGTGGATTCCTGTTTGTAAATGGCTTGAATTCATTTGAGGCTGTTGAAATGACTCATCCTCCTCACCCCTTCATTATTTTCTGTCTCTGCAGTGCATCAGAACCTACAAGTCTGACTGGCATGTGGTCAATTACAAGTATGAAGAGTATTCTGGGGATTTCCGTCAGCTCCCAAAGTGAGTCCTTGTATTCCTCAGGAATTTTTTTATTATACTGTAGTATGTGTGCTTCAGCTCTAATGACAGGTATTTTATGTGTTAACCATTCACTGACAGGACCACCATTTGTGGCCACTGTGGCCTCATTGTTAACTGATTTCACAGTTTCACAGCCTACTTTTACATTACCCTCCAGTTACAGCTACAGAGAACAGGGACACAGTAGTGTTTGTTTGGTTAATTCATAGGATTTTGTCAATATTACTGTGTTGAGTGACACTCCCCTCTGTATTTAGCCCCGTGGATGTTTGACCTGGAATACAAGAAACACGGATGTCTGTTTCTTGGAGGCTCACAACAACAACAATAGAAAGCTTCCTGTGTTTTTCTTCTGCCAAGGATAGGCAGAGCTATTTTGGGACTTCTATTGTCTAATGTCTTTAAAACATAAAGAAAATCCCACAATGAGTTGTGTGTTCCAGGTCAAGCCACTTTACTCAAGGACAGGAATGCGCTTTACAGATGTTGTGTGTCATGTTTAAACATTGTCAAAAAAAAATGACTGGAAAAGCCCCTGTCTTTGGCCTAGACACTGTTTATGCTTGGTTCCCCAGAGCAGTTTGGGTCCTGTTAAAGTCAAAGGGCAAATTCTATTGGACACAGATGCACAATCCATACACATGCGTCCAAAACACACAGAAAAGTTATTATTTTTAGTGTACATTTCTTTAGCCTAACAATGTCAGCGGCTCTCTAGACCCATTAAATCTGATTATGATACAAATTAGAGCTGTTGAAATCAACTGGATCACTGGAGAGGGTTTCACCAACAGGTTATTAAAATGCTTATGATTTGGGACCACAGCTCTCTGTCCTGAGCTTCTCTCATCATGAGATAAACATGGACAGATACACTTATTACCTACATCTCTGGTGACTTAAGACAATCCCACATCTCTAAAACTCCTCTGAATTAAAATATAATTAATAACATTTACATCAGGTTCTTTTGAAGAAGACCTTCAAGTCACCATCAACTCCTTGGGGACATGTTTAATGACATTGTAAATCGAGTGAGAAGTAGAAGCCCATTTTTCTAGTGACTTCCATTCAAATAGAGTTCTTGTTGCCACCAGTGGATGTTTGGCCTATTTATGGATTTAGAAGGTGCTTTATGTTAAAAGATATCATGGAATTACTGATAAATACTACTGTCCCACTAAGATGAATGAGTAAGTGCTCAGCTCAAAAAAAAAAAAAAAAAAAGAAATTATGATTTGATTTATACAGTTAAATAAAATTCAAATATTCAGATCCTGAATCCCATAATTATGCTTTGAATGTTCATATTTTGGTGCTATCAACAAATGAAAGTCTAAGTTCTCTTACCTTTCTTCTTAGTAAGGTGTTAAGAACTGAGAAACTGGCAGCTCACCTGTTTGAGGTGGATGAAGATGTGGAAAAAGATGAGGTAAGTCAACTAATCCTCTGTTTATTCTTTTTATTTAGGAAATCCCTGTTGTCTCAGTCCACTGGTGCTTATGTAAAGAACATCTGTTTGTTCATCTGCTGAATTATTTTTAACAATGACCCACTGAGTTCAAACTTTTTCCATGCCACTAAGCCTCATTTTAATACCAGACCATTTATATCAATTTATTTAATCCCGCCCCTCGTTTGCAAACCAACCTCTCTCTGTTTTCCTCAGCATGTTCTGGACATGTGTAGCATTTCACAGGCACATGCCATCTTAATAATTACCTTGCTTGGGGTATTGATTTAACCAGTGAAGGCCAGTGATCTTTAATAGAGACAAGGTCATGGCTGAAATCCCCTAAGTTTACAAAAGGACAGTGTAGATCTTAATGTTGATCCCTATGAAAAACAAATACATGCTGATCTCACTCAACCTTGAAAGCATTCAGCAGATATGGGAAGTTGACAGACAGTCTTCATATTTTATTATTTCTATTTTTCACCACCATCATTGTTAGTGTGTTCATTATACATTCACATGTGTCCTCTGCTTTTTCTTCCTGCAGGACACAGCCTCTCTGGGGTCCCAGAAGGGAGGAGTGTCAAAACATGGCTGGCTGTACAAAGGGAACATGAACAGTGCAATCAGTGTTACTATGCGGGTCAGTGCATATGAGTAAAAGCCTTAGTCAGTGATTAAATGCAGCCCCCCCACCTTCATTCGTATTTGCCCCGACCACTAAACACAACATCTGAGTCTTTTTTACATTCTGGGTTGACTGTTATTTTGACTTCAATGTCACGTTTTTTTTTTTGCATTAATAATGAAGCCTTTTTCCTCAGTAAAAGTATAAAATTTGAATGTGTAACTATGTTAAAAAGGTCTGTTGTTATGTTTATCCCTCCTTCAGTCCTTCAAGAGAAGGTACTTTCATCTTGCTCAGCTTGGAGACGGGTCTTACAACCTCAACTTCTACAAAGATGAAAACACCTCCAAAGAACCCAAAGGAACCATCTTCCTTGATTCGTGCATGGGTGTTGTTCAGGTGAAGAACCTGATGCACTAAGGCCTTGAGAACTTCCAGCTGCTAAAGCTACTTTAAGCGCTGTAATGTAACCAGTGTTGAATCTGGAAAGGATTAGTGACACCAGTGTTTGCATTTGTGTTCTTCTAGAACAGCAAAGTGCGTCGCTTTGCCTTTGAGCTTAAGATGCAGGATAAGAGCACATTCCTGCTGGCTGCAGACAGTGAGACAGAGATGGATGAGTGGATCAGCACACTCAACAAGATTCTCCACAGCAGCTTTGAACAAGCCATGCAGGAAAAGAGAAACGGAGACCTGCATGACGGTGTGGTTCTTTGTGTATCCTTGTTTGTTGTAGCAGCTGAATTATTTTTGTGTGAATTTAATCCACTGTCTGACTGTGTTTTTTTTCTTTGTATCGGTCATTACCCTGTGTTTTGACGCTTGCTGCACCTCCAGCCTCGTTCATTTTTCTGTTCCCCAGAGAATCATTTGCTTCCTCTGTAGGCAGTTGTTGACAGCTTTTTCCCATGTAATTCTCCTTCCCATTTTATAAAGAAGGAGAGAGCAGCACATCATTATGCGTTTATGTTATTGCCTAAGCACACTTCTCGTGTTTATGTCTCCATCAGATGAGGAGCACGGAAAAACAGACCTCACCTCCGGAACTTTTCAAGATAGCTTTCAGGTAGCCTGTTTTTCCCATCTACAGTAACATGTTAAAATGGATGCCTTATGACCACAAAAGAAGCCACACTTTATATAGATTAGTTTGTCCAAATGCTTTAGGAGAGTCCAGATGACCCCCTTGGAAATACATTTTGAGCAGAATAGCTAAACAGCTGTGTTTTCTTCAACCACCTCTCTTCCTGTTCCTGTTGGTGCTAATATAATGTGAATTACTTTCAAAATGTAGAGGCCTGATAAGGGCCATAACCTAGTTACCTGTCTACCATAACCTGTCTATTTTTGCATTTTATACTTTATTTATTTATTTTTGCCATTTAAATTTCTGACTTTGGAAGCTTTGCACAAGAATTCCAATTTTCAAATGTCTTAAAATGTGTGTCGAATTACCATTTTAGATAAATATTAGTAAATATTAGTCTTTTCCACACATCATATTCTATAGATTCACAGATCTGCACAAATATCACACAGTAATCATTTTAAATGTGTACTTCAAATGAGAATGAGCATGAAATTAATAATTATGCAAAAATTACCATTCAATCTCATATTGAATCATAGCACAAGTGGAAAATAAACATTTTGAATCACAATGTTAAAAATGTAATCTCATATAACAGTTTTTACAGTAGATGGGACTTAACACTATGATAAATTCCATAATACCTCTACTTTTTAAGCTACAGTGATGTTGACCCACATTCTTTTTTTCCTGTACAGACCACCAGAGATATTGAGTCCAAAATGAGAAGTGAAGCTCGCCTCAAGCTGTTTACTCTGGACCCATACACACAGGTAATGAAGATTAAATCCCTTTTCATTCGGTTTAAATTGTTGCTCCACTCATCTATTATTTACCTCTTCAAGCACAGAAGATTTTCTGGAGTTAAACATTTGCAACGGCACATCCTATTTCCACAGAAACTGGACTTTTCTGGCATTGAGCCCGACGTACGGCAGTTTGAAGAGAAGTTTGGGAAGAGAGTCCTGGTCAGCTGTAATGAGCTGTCGTTCAACCTGCAGGGCTGTGTGGCAGAGAATGACAAGGGACCAACTACCAATGTATGTAAAAATAATAGTCAGTGGCATTTATTTATCTTTTTTGACAGTTTTGTCAAGGCTGTCACATAAAGCTTCACATCAGTTGGATGCATTAACATGTAGAGGAAAATGATTCCAGCGTACTTCCAGGAAATGTCTTTTGGCAAATGAGAGCTAGGTCTAAATCAGGTAAGAAGATCACACAAATTTCAGATGTCCTGCTTGGCTGGCCCTCGTCAACATTGGTGTTACTGGCAAAGGGAATGGTTGTTACCATGACAACCAGCCTAGGCCTCCCACCATGCATTTGCACCAGTCTGTGGCTGGTTTCCTGCTGTCACTTTCCAACATCCCTGTTTCAGTGGAAGGAGTCCTGAAGATGAATTATATCAGCGGTACACTTGCAAGAAAATGTGAAATACATTAGGAGGTATTTCTTGCCCAAACTGTTTTTCTCATCTTTTTCTATCCTCTCCTCTCTCATCAAAGGTGGAACCTTTCTACGTGATCCTGTCCCTCTTTGACGTCCAAAACAGCAGAAAGATCTCAGCTGACTTCCATGTGGATCTCAATCATCCTTTGGTCCGACAAATGACATCAGGCTCTGGTGGTGGCAGCGGGCACGACTTCCAAATCAACAGCAGTTGTGGTGATGCTCTGCAGTACCCCAGACAGGGGGTGTTCTCAGTCACATGCCCCCATCCAGAGATCTTTCTAGTGGCCAGGATTGAGAAGGTCCTGCAGGGAGGGATCACTCACTGCACCGAACCCTATATGAAGAGCTCAGACTCTTCCAAGGTTTGCAGAGTCATTTGCACGTTTGCAAAAATGTTGAGGACATTGTTGTATATAATCTTACATTACACTAATGCACTCTTTTGTTGACTAGATGGCTCAGAAAGTGCTGAAGAATGCTAAAACAGCCTGCAGCAGACTGGGGCAATACAGGATGCCATTTGGGTGGGCTGCACGGTGAGAAAAACGTTCACCTTCGGAATACTTTCTTTAACTTTGTGAGTTAGTTGAGAAGATTTATCCCACTGTTTTTACTTTTGTAAATAAAAATGCTGTATAACCCACCAAGATCATTGAGAGCTAAGTTATTCCTAATGTAACCTCTAAACAAGGTGAAGTTCTCTTTATTTTTTCTATAAAGTGAAAGGAGAAAAACACTAATGAAGGAATGAAATGTGCTCTTCTCTCCTGTCAATTCTTCATCTCTGCAGGCCTGTGTTCAAAGATGCGTCAGGAACTTTGGACAAAAGCTCTCGGTTCTCAGCTCTTTACAGACAGGACAGCAGCAAGCTGTCGGATGAGGACATGTTTAAACTGCTTACTGACTTTAGGAAGTGTGTATCCCACCATCTGTCTTCCTTATTTTAAAGATACTACGATAATTTGTTGTGATACATTTTTGTAACTGGTTTTTGTGTGTGTTTCTCCAACAGACCAGAGAAAATGGCCAAACTCCCTGTGCTCTTAGGAAACTTAGATGTAACAATTGACAGTGTGGCCCCGGATGTAACCAGTAAACCCTTGTTAACATTTACAAAATCACTTTGAAGATTGTACTGTATTTATAGTTGCTAGACTTAAGGCTTCAACTCTTCAAATCTCCGGATTTTCTGCTTGCAGATTGTGTCACTGCCTCCTACATCCCTGTGCGGAACTTTGAAGGTAACGGGCCAGGCAGTGCTCTGCTGGAGGTGGAGGAATTTGTTCCCTGCATCGCCAAGTGCTCCCAACCATTCACCATCTACAAAAACCACCTGTATGTCTACCCAAAGCACCTCAAATATGATGGACAGAAAAACTTTGCTAAGGTGTGTAGAGTAAGAATCAATAACAGTATATTGGCATTAAAGGAATAGTTGTGTGTGGTTGTATGAGATACTCATATTTACTGACTGCTTGCCCCAACCACTGAAAACTATTTAGACATTTTTTGCCGACTAGTAACTGTTTGTATAGCTTTGTATTCCCACCCACTCTCCTGCACCTAAGTCCATAGACAAGTTTTTAGCTGGCATAGACGCAGGAGCTGCTGTTCTAGTGAGGCTTTGTTTGGTAAATTTACTGATTATTGATGGGGGCAGCAGTTGAACAGCAACTTTTGTGCGCCATGGTGCAAAACTGCTGATTTTAACTATGGACACTGGTGCAGGGAGATAATCGATTTCCAAAGCAACACAATCTTCAGTTTCTTGCTCTAAAAGGCTGTCTAATAGTGACAGAGATCATATCTTAAATCTTCTATCAGTGTTACATGATCCTTTGCTGTATGTATTATCATTTTAAAAGTATGGCTAGTTATTTTTGGAAATGAATGCTTCCTGTTTGGCTTACAAGAAACTGGCAACCATCTCAATTTTTTCAGCTAAGCAGCAGAGCTGGATGGAATCATCCTTGTGTAAAGCAGAAGCTTCTGGTTAATACATTAATAATGGGATATTATTTTCACTAGGTCAGCTTCATAGTGAAGCCCAACTGGCCTTGTCTCCCTCATCTGTCTCTCTGCTCTCCTCTAATTTAAATGGGTGCTGATATATTTTCCCTCTTTTTAGTGAAACTAATGGACTTTTGAAATGGACACAGAGGCACAGCCATGAAAGCATCTGGCATGAAATTGGTTCTTGGCAAGCGGGATGTCATGATGAAGCACTTCTTGCTTTTCCATTATAATCTTTCTCACTTTTGTCTCCCCCCGTTCAGGCGCGGAATATCGCTGTTTGCATTGAGTTCAAGGATTCGGATGAGGACGAAGCCCAGCCACTTAAGGTACAACAACACATCATTTGGCTTTTGATATGTTTTGGTCCATTTGGGAGTTGTTTTGGACCTGAGCCTTTTTGGTCTTGGCTTACAGCTGCTGTGAGTGGTGTCGTTTTTTTTTTTTTAATTATGAAAAAACCGAAACAAACAAACATTAAAACTGATTAATCAATTATAAAAATAGTTGCCAACTAATTTAGTAACCAATTACTAATTGATTTATCATTGCAGCCCTAAAACAAGTTAATACATCAGCCACTCAAAGGTCCACTTTATTTGCTTTTCCATAGCATATCAGGGACCTACGGAAGCCTTCGCAATAAAGGGAGTCATTCTCATTTGTTTGCATATTAAGCCTCTGCTTCAAAGCATGAAATGATCACTTTGGCTCTTTCGTCCATACAGGTTGCCATAGAATTAGATGGCAGCCTTCCTGTACAGAAAGCATACAGTAATACAAACATACTTATAGTTAGAATATTCCATTTCTGTCAGTAAACCATCATAATGTTACTCAATGGATCTCTGAGTCTCTGGAAATCAAGTTTGCTTATCTCCTTCATTCTGCATCTGCTGTAGTGTATATATGGACGTCCAGGGGGTCCTCTTTTCACCAAGCAGGCGTACGCAGCCATCCTGCACCACCAGCAGAACCCTGAGTTCTACAGTGAGGTACCATCTTTATTCATTCTAATGTCTATCGCAGTGTTATTAGTGCTACAGTTGTTACAATGTTTTTTCTTGCAGCTGATGAATGAATAAAATGCATCAGTTCAGGGACAAAAGGATGGATGTATCCATTGTCTCTTATGTCATACAAGACCTAGTTCAAGTAGTCATTGAACAAAAAGCTGTACAAAGGAGCCAACAGCAGGAATCTGTGTTTTTCTTGTCTCCAGATAAAGATGGAGCTACCTACCCAGCTGCATGAAAAGCACCACCTTCTTTTCACCTTCTATCATGTTAGCTGTGATAGCAACAGCAAGAAGAAAGACCTAGTGGAGACTCCAGGTAGGACCCTCCTGTCATCACTTCTCCCACTGAATGAAAACAACAGCATCAGTTTTCAGAAATTACAAAACAGTAAATAGCTGCTGTGCAGTTTCATACTTTACCCACTGAAATGCGACTGCACCTGCTTCACATTCACAGTGGGTTCAGCCTGGCTGCCTCTGCTGAGGGACGGCAGAGTCATTATGAATGACCAGCAGCTGCCTGTGGCTGCAAATCTACCTGCTGGCTACCTCAGCTCTCAGGATGGTGTCACCAAGGTGCAAAAAAAGATGTGCCAAAAAAAAAAAAAACTTTAAGTGACATAATGTAGATCTACATCAGTGCTTTAAATTAAATGCATTTATTTTCCTGCATTTTTACATGCTGGTTGTCCTGTTGATGGGCATAGTGTCTTTTTACTCATAATCCATTGCAGTGATCATTCTACACTTATTATTGCAGCACTCAGGCTCAGAGATCAAATGGGTAGATGGAGGAAAACCTGTGTTCAAAGTGTCCACTCACCTCGTCTCTACGGTTTACACTCAGGTACTCCGGCACGCACACACACACGTGTTTGTGTTTCTATGAAGATTCCTAACCCTAACCTAAACCCAATTCTACCCCTAACATTAAAACCAGGTCTTAACCTTGAAAAAAAGCAGTTTAAAGAAGTGAGAACCAGCCAAAAAAGTCCTCACTTTGTCAAAATGTCCTCACTCTGTATGGTTTATATGATTTTTAGTCCTCACATGGCAACAAATACAAGAATACACACACATGTTTGCGCTTCTGTCAAAGTGAGGATCCTCTTAGACATAATACATTCCCTAGCCCATTACCCTAACCTTAACCATGACAACTAGATGCCTAACCCTAACCCTGACCATAACCCTAACCTCTGTTTAATTTTACAACATGTCTTCACCTTAAAATGTAGTGATTTACATTATGGGGACTTAATGTCTCCATAAGGAAGAAAAGTCCCCATTATGTGACTGTGTAAACAGATTTAGGTCCCCACAACATAAGGAATATCAGGTACACACACACGCGCACAAACAGAAACACTTCATTGTTACCATTCCTCTCAGTTATTTCAGGATGTTTTGGTAAAAAGAAAATGGACTAAATTCTATAAAAATGCTAATACAAATGAACCATGTTACCTTTAGGACCAGCACTTGCACAACTTTTTCCACCACTGTCAAATTATGGAGGTGTCAGAACAAGCATCAGAGGGGGAGCTGGTGAAATACCTTAAGGTATGCAAGAACTTCATTCCTTTCCAATACCACAAGGGAAATGGAAAACACCTTTTGGTTCGTGCCTCATCAGATACAATATTTTCTATTAAACATTCAAATCTTCTCCTTCAGAGTCTCCATGCGATGGAGGGTCATGTGATGGTCAACTTCCTGCCCACTGTCCTCAACCAGCTGTTCTCTGTCCTTACCAGAGCCACACATGAGGATGTGGCTGTCAATGTGACCAAGTATGCAACACATTTCGAATCCAACTAGTACAGGCAGTTTTACAGTCAGCTCTATTTTTAAAGACTCATATTCCCCACTTTTCCATTAATACTACAAATTATTCTTCTCATTAGACACTCACATATGACTCGCACACACTCAATGGGTTTGTTTTATGTTTCAGTCATTAAAGTCTGTGAGGGCTACAGTATGTCTATTTGGTATATTCCCTCTAGGAAGCTTCATGTTCCCTTTTTTTTGAAATATTCTCACGTTTTCTCCAATTCTTTCTCCCTCTTCAGAGTGATGGTCCATGTTGTAGCACAATGCCATGAAGAGGGACTTGAGCATTACTTACGATCTTACATCAAGGTGCGGTTCTTTTGTTCAGCCTACAGCGACTGCACAATGTTTTTATGTGTTCTAGTGTTTCCATAGAAATTACGATGATGTCATCTGAGTTTTTTTTGTTTTTTTTTTAAATGGCTGTTTCCATTCACAGTTTGTGTTTAAGCCAGAGACTTACTCCTCCACTGATGTGAAAACAGTTCACGAGGAGTTGGCTAAAGCCATGACAGCCATACTCAAGCCATCGACTGACTTCCTAACCAGCAATAAGCTGCTAAAGGTAAACTGCACTGATCTTAGTTGTTTTTTTTTTAATTATCTGTTGCACATTTTGCCTTAAAAGCCTCTTAACAAAAAAGATCTAAAAATCAATACGAGCTTGTCTTCAGTATCTTGGGAAAGTATTTTTGGTTTTATCTCAATATGAGACAACATTTTTCAACTGGTAACTTAAGTCTGTAAACTGCTTACTCTCACACCATGCCCATAAAGAAAATCAGCATTTTTAATTTCATAGGGTCTTGGGTGATGCTGGTCTTCTGCTGTAAATTTGGTAAATAGATTTCCAACACATAAAGTAACACATTTGAACTTCCTGATGGAGGCAGCAGTGGATCAACAACTCCTGTGTGACAATAAGTAAAATTGCTGATTTTCTTTGTGTACTTTGGTGTGGGGAGTATGAAGTTTGCAAATCTGAAAAGGCTGTCTAAACATGAAATAACACAATGAACATATTCTTAAGCTATCATCGAGCTTTTTGTGGAATAGGTAAGTAAATATTTTTCCTTGCTGTTATTATGCTTCAGCACTCGTGGTACTTCTTTGAAGCTCTGGTGAAGTCGATGGCTCATTATCTCATAGAAAGTGGAAAAGTCAAGGTAGGTCTCTTTGTCATCTCTGCTTCTTCTCTATAAAGTCGCTCCTCCAAGTGTAAATCATCCAATTTTGGGTTTTCTTTTCCTCTCGTCCAGCTCTCCAGAAACCAGCGTTTTTCTGCCTCATTCTACCATGCAGTAGAAACTCTGGTTAATATGCTGATGCCTCACATCACCCAGAAATTCAAGGACAACCTGGACGCCGCTCATAACGCCAACCACAGCCTGGCTGTTTTCATCAAGGTCGGCAGTCCTGTGATTTCTCGTGTAGATTAGTTTGAAAACTGATTTAAACTGCACTGCAGTGGTCATTTACTGTATTTGGTCACTGTTTTCTCAGCGTTGCTTCACGTTCATGGACAGAGGCTTTGTATTCAAGCAGATCAACAACTACATGAACTGCTTTGTGCCTGGAGACCCCAAGGTTTGACTCTTCATTGTTTTCATCACTCATTTTATAATCATGAAGTTAGAGCCATATTGCCCTAATCGTCTGAAAGGTATTTTCTCTTGTATTCTCACCAGACTTTATATGATTTCAAGTTTGAGTTCCTGCGGGTTGTCTGCAACCATGAGCATTACGTTCCTCTTAATCTGCCCATGCCCTTTGGAAAAGGGAGAATACAGAGGTTCCAGGGTAAAAAAAGAAAATCTCATCTAAGTGCAGTTGATATTGTGCTTGTCATTTTCAGTTTAATGGCTTTATATCTTAATTTCTTTCATTTCTTTCTGCTACAGATCTCCAGTTGGACTATTCTCTGACTGACGACTTCTGTCGAAACCATTTCCTGGTGGGTTTGCTGCTCAGGGAGGTGGGCGGGGCTCTTCAGGAGTTCAGGGATGTCCGTCACATCGCAGTCCAAGTGCTCAAAGGCCTAATGATCAAACATACATTTGATGACCGGTATGCTGCAAAAGTGAGTTCCACAGTTTCCAACATTCAACCCATATCTTTTTGATCAATTCCCAAACCCTATTACTTTTTGCTTCTGTCAGATTTTACACAATTTTTCACTTCATGGTCTTTATATTTTTATTGCAGAGCCAACAAGCCCGACTTGCCACCCTTTACCTTCCTCTGTTTGGGCTGCTCCAGGAGAATGTCCACAGACTTGATGTAAAGGAGTTAGCACCTCTCAGTGCCCACAGTGTAAGCCTGACATCTAGTGGTGGGAAAGTGAACTGCATGCTCTATAATCAGTCACCAAATTAAAAAATTCTAGGTTAATGACAGCTCAGTGTGAAACTTTAAAAGCAACATTTGTGTTTTACCCTAAGCTGATAGCTTGCTTTAGCCTCATTAAAAAATATATTTGGCTCTTCTCAATCTCTGGCTTTTTTGTGTCAGAATGTGAGGGAGGACTTGATGGTGCAGAATTCCATGATGGCGCCTCAGAAAACTGGCAGTTGTATAGAAAGCGCTCTGCACAAAGACGTGTTTGGGGTCATCTCTGGAACAGGTGACTCCTTCCTCCATTATGAATGATGCTCAAAGTTTTCTGTACTGTGATGGGAAGCTCAATTATATTTGCACATATATTTACTGTTCAGCTTTTAGAGACAGAAATGCCTATGCATTGTTTCTCCATTTGAAGACACGACATGTAAAAAACTAGTATATTAGGAAAACATCATGCAATATGCAGAAATGTTGTTGAATATTGCAATGGTGATGAGTAGTGATTAATAAATGATCATTGTTTTTGTATTTTATTTTAGAATTTTCATCCAATAGACAGTTTAAATTATTATATGTACATTTATTTAAATGGAAATTAATTTTTTTTCACTCAATAATACAGGTAAGTTGTTTTTGTTTTGAGTAGCAGACAATTGTTTAATTAAAGCCTTCAGTATGTTCAAAAATTTTAAAATAACACACAGTGATAATGTCTTTCTGCAATGGGTTCTTTCAGAAGTATTGTATGGAAAAAAAATGAATTAAACATTTTTCTGCAAATCTTAAAACACTATAGTAACAGATAGAATTTAATATATAAAATGTTACATTTCTGCATTAAATTGAAACAATGACAAGACTATTGTTTTCTTTGTAATTTTTACCTTTATTAATTTTAATTATATATCTAATTATAAATGAAATTCAGTCATATTCAAATGTTTCAGAGTCAAAGAAAGGAAAGAAAACAACATGAAACAAGAAATAATCACAAAAGGCAGCTCTAAAATAAACCCCACCCAGCACTTCAAATATAAAAACAAACAAAACAAAAAAACATTATGGTAAGTTACTCACCAAACAAAATGAGGAGACAAGGACAATGTACATTTATTACAGTTCAAACTGTCTTTGTAGTATTGCTGTATGTATATTGCACATGTTGATGTCACAGTGATTGATATACTTTCCCGATAGCAAATGAGTGTTTTGTATGGTTTATCCCTGCAGCTTCGCCTCACAGCTCCACTCCCAATGTCACCTCTGTTCACCACGCAGACTCCAGAGGCTCACTGGTCTCCACCGACTCTGGAAACAGCTTCCTGGACAAGAACAGTGACAAAACCAATTCACTGGAGAAGGTACATTGATGTATGCTCACGCTGTTGAATTTTAAATTGTATTGATTCTAATGTTTGTTCTGTGGATGACATTTACTCCTCACAATGCATTACTTTTAACGTAACTGTGTTATCTCCACCCTTGGACGTCTACACTGTCCTCCCACCCCCGTCCTCCAGAGCTCCCACATCCCAACGCCTTGCTCTGTAACTACCCAACTCAACCAAAGGGAGCGATTTACTCGAAGACACTCAGTCAATGTCCCCCCTCTGCCCTCTGACCCTGAGGGCAGAGTTCCATCCCTGAACTGTTCAGCTAAGCGGGTCACCGTGGACTTCTCCCTCCTCACGGTGCCGTTGTCTGACCTACTGCAAGACAGTGACAGTGATAATGTCAAACAAGCTGCTGACCAGAGTGTGGAAGGAAAACACCAGGAAAACATACCTATACAAGTATTCAGTTTGACCTTCTTGTGATTTTTTTCAGACACAACTTTTGGCTTGAATTGTACAGAGTCTTGCAAACTGAACTTTTTTGCCACTTCTGTGTCTCCAAAACATCTCAACCAAGTACTCTGGTTTGCACAAACCTGTACAAATGATCCAAAATCCTCCCGATATTTCCTCCTAACGTTCTTCTCGTCTGAGTGTCCCACACATAGAGTGTACTCTATGTCCTTTGTGCCATTGTGGAGGTTGGACTGACCTCATAGCTTTTTTTCACATGGGTGTGTTCTTTTCAAACCTGCTCTCTCTCAACACACAAAAAACGGCTTCTCGGTTTTTGTGCACTTTTTCTCTCCAAGGAAAAAACACTGAGTGATGCTTGTTATCTCTTTGACGTTTTTGATTTCTGTGCAGCTCTGCTGTTAGAACTTAAACTTTCGTCATCCTTTTCTTTCCAGAACCAGTGTGCTTCGGCTCTGGGCAGCAATGTGCTGCGCTGTGACAAACTGGACCGGGATGAGATCAAAAACCTGCTTATGTGCTTTCTGCATATTCTCAAGAGCATGTCAGAAGGTAGGTAATGTTTTATGTTATTTTGACACACATTTATAATTACAGCAGGCCTGTAATAAATCTTTTCTGACTGATTTCTTACTGTTGTCTAACTTTTAGAGGCTCTTTTTTCCTACTGGAACAAAGCAGCTTCATCAGAACTGATGGACTTCTTTACATTAATAGAGTAAGTAACAGATTTGGACAATTACCCAAATTTAATGAAAGGTGAAATAGACAGGATTTGCAAGAAAAATAGTTAGCTGTTGTGTCTCATCTCCAGGTCATTTGAAATAGAACTCACACTCCTATTATAAAGTACAAATATCACATGCTCATATTTTAAGGGAAGACTAGTTAGTTATATATTATATTACATAAAACACACACCACAAGATGCAGTACTTTGAAATGCTGGAAAACACACCAAATGACTCAGAAGTGCTCCCAAGTGATAAATGAAGAACAGAGCAATGGTCAAAATAAAAAAAGCAGAGCCTGCAACAATCTGACTTTGAGTTTATGTAATGAATGAATGTATAAAAGGACTCTACAATTCTCATAAAACAACTGGACATTGTCTTTACATGTGTGTTTTATAATCCTGGGTTTAGATGCTACAAACTGCTAATTCTGATGCCACCTGTGAAAAAAAAGAGACTGCAGAGCCAATTTCATTCCACATTTTTCCTTTTGATAGAACGAAAAGTGTCTAAAATCAGTAATTATCATTCTTTACAATCAAACACACTGTGCTTACAGTACCAGCATGGATAATTGTCCTTTTTTTTTATGCTGATAACATATGCTATATAACAAATAGAACTGACTGACTTTGCTCCAGTTTCTCTTTGCTGGCAGTACAAGCTTGTGACATCTGTAAAAGTATTGAAATTAAGAGTCTGACTGGGTTTTTTTTGTTGTCCTGCAGAATTTGCCTTCATCAGTTCAGATACATGGGAAAGAGATTCATCGCCAGGTAGAGCACCTGATGTCACACTCTGAAATCCGGACTTCACTCTTAAACGAACACTAATAATGTTTCAGCATTGCGGTAACATGACTGAAAAGATTTGCAGCCTCACAAACAGAACTTCTCTGTATCAGCCTATTAACCGCTTCCTTCTGTTTTGTTTTTCTACCTGTTAACACTGCTTCCAAGTTGTTTTGTGGTTAATATCCCGGCCCCTGGCCCATGTTGCATGGGTAAGAGCTCACTGTCTTTTTTCTTTATTTCTCAGTTTGGTTTAATGCATGATGCTGCCCTTGTCATGATCAGTCTTTCTCTGCTCTTAGTTTTAATTTCTTTCATTTCTTCATTCATCTACTGTATGTCTCCTGACTGACATCCAGACTTACCACAAATTGTGATGTTTGTTTTTTTTCCCTCCCCAATAGGAGCCAGGAGGGGACGGGGCCTGTGGCTCCTGACAGGAAGTCTCTGACTCTTCCTGTGTCTCGTAACAGGGCAGGGATCCTGCATGCTCGGTTGCAGCAGCTGGGGGCGCTGGAGAATGCTCACACCTTCAACAACAGTGAGCCCAATAGGAAACACAGAGGCATCGCAAACACATATTGTAATGTACATGCCTTAAGTCATCAGAACTGCTGCATAATAGTGACATCAGCTACTGGAGCTCTGTTGAGTAGCATCATCCATAAATCTATACAGAAATCAGAGGAGACAAACACACTTCTTATAATCTCCAATCATATGCACTACCTCTTTTATATTAATATAATTTTATAAAGATATTTGTGCTTTTTTTCTGTCTGTGTACAGTGAAATAATTATAAACTAGAGAAAACACTCACAGACCACAAACCTCAGCTCTTAGTGTCTCCTTTATTTTCATCCCAATCCATCATTTACAAAAAAAATGCTGCCAAAAATATAACCTCCTTGAAGGAGGTCACAAGGGTAACCCTGAATAATCTGTATAAATAGTTGTTAGGTTTATGTAAGTGGGTCTATGTACACTTCTGGTTACACACACACCAATGATCTGCTCACGTGTAAAGTGAAACCTCTCTTTCTTACTTTCTTACTTTCTTTTTTAATGTCGCTACTACGCAAATTCACCCTTATAACTCAAGCCATCATGTTCAAGTACACCTGGCTTTAAAAGGGAATGGGGAAATCCACTCTGATGGGTATATTACATGTAACATCTAAAACACACCCACGATTGATATGAAATATTGCAAAATTGCAAACTGT
This sequence comes from Brachirus orientalis, assembly GCA_016785285.1. NCBI lineage: Eukaryota > Metazoa > Chordata > Actinopteri > Pleuronectiformes > Soleidae > Brachirus > Brachirus orientalis. Next base: position 4,153,905 of record JAFBJR010000129.1, read on the forward strand.
AAAATAATAAAATATGCCTTCTTTTTTTTTTTTGAAGTAATCCTGCAACGCAACGGTGTAAAATTAGGATGTCCACTACTCATCATAGTACAGACCTTTGGGTCACAAAATGAGAATGAACAGTAAAATAAAGGTTTAAATATTATAAGTATAAGTCACTCAGTGCTTTGTTCATGTCTAGACTGAAATCTAATTATGATAAATGAACTATGTTATAAAAAAAGATAATTTGACTGTGTAAAGTTTGAGCTGTGTAGTAATCTGCCATTAAAATGGTCACATTGTCCAACAGATGTTGCAGGTATACAGGACATAGCCACAGTAATATTGCAGACAGAAATGTGATAGAAAAATAGAAACATTTTTTTTTTGGAAACCTGAAGTCGTACATGAGGTTATATCATTAAAATAAAGTATATTGTTTAACCTGCAGGAATACATTAAGGTATTATAGTGTCTCTACAGCAAGCACGCATATTTTAATGGGATCTTTTGCCAGTAATAATTGCAATATAAGTCACATAAAAAAGCCAAGTTTAAATACAATAATCACTTGTACTTCAAGAAATCAAACCCAGTTAGGGCAAGTGCTGTCTAACTCTGCAGGTGATGTTTATTCCTCCAATAAAGTAATATATCTCTAAGATTAGTGCGCAATACACATTGTCTCTAAGATCTGGAAATATCTTTGAGCATGACGTTGTGCTTTTTTGTGCAGTGTACTCTCACACGGAAGCAGATGTGAGCAACCAGTGCCTGCTGGAGGCCAACGTGTCCACAGAGGTGTGTCTCACTGTGCTGGACACACTCAGCATCTTCATCATGGGGTTCAAGGTAATAGCTAAAGCAGTCGGTTCCTAAAAGGATTTCCATAAGTCAAAATCTAGTGTCTTCATCACACTCCGGTTTGTTGGTGCACATGTCCTCCATAGACCCAGCTGACCTCAGACTTGGGCCACAACCCCCTCATGAAGAAAGTTTTCCAGGTGCATTTGTGCTTCCTGCAGATCCCTCAGTCTGAGGTTGCCCTCAAACAAGTCTTCACCTCACTCAGGACCTTCATCTACAAGGTGAAACCCTTTTCTCAGTTTTTGTAGCGTTGGAATAAACCTTTTTATGTAAGGGCATTTCTTTGTTTTGCCATCTTGTCTCACCATGTTTCTACTTGGGATGGCTCCATGCTACTGTTTTGGGTCCAATATCATTTTCACAACCTTCAGTATCTATCAATATCAATCCACTGCAGTCTTTTTTTCTTAGGTAGTCCCTAGCTTTTAATAAAACATTAATGCACGTACATTTACTACTTAGCCATGACCAGTTCAAAAACAGTTGCTGTTTTTTTATTTTATTTTATTTTATTTAATTAATGTATTTTTCCCAAACAAAAATTAAATCACTGGAGTGTAGCACTATGAGCAGGCCTCATTCACATTAAGGCATCTATTAGGCATCTTCTGGATCATATTGGATTTTACATTTTCTTTCTGGTAGATGGCTCATTAATTTACTTTATTTCTCTCTCTCTCTCTCCACACTCTCTCCTTCAGTTCCCCTGTACCTTCTTTGATGGCCGGGCTGACATGTGTGCCTCCCTGTGCTATGAAATCCTAAAGGGCTGTAACTCCAAGTTGAGCTCCATCCGCAGTGATGCAGCCCATCTTCTCTATTTCCTCATGAAAAGTAACTTTGACTACACGGGACGCAAATCCTTTGTGCGAACACATCTGCAGGTACATGTCTGTGCAATTTTGAAGCAAATTTCAGCGTACACTCTTGTTTGTGTCTAATTTATGCATGAATGTGGTGTCGATGTGTGTCTGTGTGTTCTCCCTCCCACTCTGTGCAGGTGGTAATAGCAGTCAGTCAGCTGATTGCAGACGTCATCGGCATCGGGGGAACTCGTTTCCAGCAGTCTCTCTCCATCATCAATAACTGCGCCAACAGTGACAAAAATGTCAAGGTGAGTGGAAAATTGGAGGGTGCTGCCTTCTCATAATGTACAAGCATGTAGTCCCAGCCATGAGAGCTAGTGGCAGGACACATGACCCAGGACTTACTCCCGCTCTGTTCTCACATGATTTCACTCCAGTATTATGCAGAGATTTGACTAGAGAGCTGGCAGAAATTCTGAAAAATATTTGGCACACACACGCCTAGAAATGTATGGAGAATGTCCAGATTTTAGCAAGAAATAAATATTAAATACGTTAAATTAAAAAAAACCCATTTAGGTATATTATATTCAGTTAATTCAAACTGAATATAATATGGGGATGTACAGCGTGTAAATGGGTATGAAAGATGTATGATGAAAAAGTGCTGCACGTAGATGCACTGTATGAATATGTGAGTAAAAGGGTGCCAGTAGTTGAAAACCACCATTTGTCACCTTGGACTTAGAAGTGTAATCCTTGAATGCAGAAAAAAATCGACCGACTTGTTCCTGCTGTACTTTTTAGCACACTGCCTTTCCATCAGACGTGAAAGACCTGACAAAGCGGATCAGAACAGTGCTGATGGCTACAGAGCAGATGAAGGAGCATGAAAATGACCCAGAGATGCTGGTGGATCTCCAGTACAGTTTGGCCAAGTCCTACACTAGCACGCCCGAGCTCCGAAAGACCTGGCTGGACAGCATGGCACGCATCCACAACAAGAATGGAGATCTTTCAGAGGTCTTTTTAAAAATATTTTATTTCTTTTGTTCAGTTGTAGTAGGAGATGGATGAAGATTTATTTTTAATGGCTTAAAAAAACATGTCACCCTCAGGCTGCCATGTGTTACGTGCATGTTGCCGCTCTGGTGGCTGAGTACCTGTGGAGAAAAGGTGAGTCAGGTGTATGGGAGTGTGTGTGCGTGTGTGTGCGTGTGTGTGCATGTGTGTGTATTGGCAGAGGGAAGCTTCCTTTGAGTGAACACTTGAATTCCAGTCCAACATTTTACAACCCCACTTTACAAAGGTCATAGAAGGAGTTACTGTTAGGAATTAAGATTCAGAGCTGTAGAAAGATATTGTAAACCAATTCCATGTGATTAGAATATTACATACATGCTTTCATTGACTTGGGGAAAAGTGAAGACAACATGCATTTTTCCATGTTCTACACACATGGGAAGGTACCCTATCATCTGTCCAAGGGTAATTCCTGTTCATTCCTGTGTTAACTTCCATTACTTAAAAACTAACAATGCTGTCAACATAATTTGTAATCAAGGCACCCTGCTTTTAGAAGTATGTAAGTGGTATTTTTGAAATGTGTTTATGTTCATTACTATGAAACAGGTCAGATGCATTTAGGCTGTGGAGTGTTTTTCTGTCTCTCAGATCACACGATTTACAGTATCTTGACAGATTCTTGTGAAATAATTGAACAATAATGACAAAGAAATCCTGCTTACTGTACAATACCTTGTATTAAAACAGTAACTAGTACATTTATATCATCTTTCATTTTATTCTCAGCAACTTCATGGGTTCAGAGTCTCATTTTGTCGGGGGTTTTTCGTTCACACTCCCTCTTTATTCCTCTCCTTTGGTGTATTCTGTATCAGGTATGTTCAGACAGGGATGCTCTGCTTTCCGCGTCATCACACCAAACATTGATGAGGAAGCGGCCATGATGGAGGATGTGGGGATGCAGGATGTCCACTTCAGTGAGGTCAGAAGACTTCTATGTTGTAATATTCTTCTTCGTGCCATGTGCAGGACACTATGCTTTGAGCATCTACCAGTATCTCTTTGTGGACAAAGCATCACGTGTCACATAATGTCTCTTTAAAAGAGCTCTTATCTCTGTAAAGAGTATCAATTGCTTTTAGTGCATGAAATAAAATAAAGTGGACTTCGTCACAGGGTGCAGTGCTGGGAGAATCTGACAAGGGCTCGGTGTCAAGAGGTGTTCAACATTCAGTGTTTTGCTCATGGACACTCCAGCAGGGGCAGAGGCTTGTTGACTTAGACCAGGGCCCAGTCCCAATGTCCATCCTAAACTCAAGACCTGAACCCTCCTGGTCTTTGTTATAGTCAGTGCCATAGAGTGTGAGAGGCTGGAATTGCTCAAAATGATATAAACAAGAATGGGACACTACTTCATGAACCATATTATTTTATCTTGATGACATAAAAGAATGTGGTTTAATTTGGTTCTATTTTGTTAACTTTAAATTGACCTTAAGTGTTTTTTGTTGTTGCTGTTATTATTCAGCTTCTGTTTGAGCCTTGTGAACAGAAATGATATAAGATTATTTGTATGCTGTGTCTTTAATGGTTGGGGTGGGGAGGGGGGGGGGGGTGAGAAGTAAAAATCACTGGGGGGGGGGGGGGGGGGTGAGAAGTAAAAATCACTTCTGAAACTTTTTTGTGGATGCTTCTTTGTATTTTCTGTCAAACTCCTACCTGTTCACAGTTGTCCCTCTTTACTAGTGCAATGGTGCTGCTGCCTTCATGTCATAACATAATATGAATCCTTTCCTGTGTGCAGTGTGGGAATATTGCCAGGCAACACAGGATCTAAACACTATAATGAGCAAGAATTGTGTGGAGACAATGGTTTGGATGAGGAATGCATGGGTTATTTACAAAGGCAAGAGGTCGTCATAATGCAAAAAAAAAACCAAACAAACAAAAACAAAAAACATAAAATGAAATACATTTTTAAAAAAATTGATTAGTAAACCTAAAAGTGTTTCATAACATTAATTTCATTAAATTCAGTGTCTTGTCAATATCAAGGTTGGTTGCTCTTCTTTAGTGCCTGTTTTTTATGTTGTGGTCAGGTTGGTTTGTTACTCACATGTTATGAACTGTGGGTAATTTCCTGCTAAAATGCCGCATTACAGAAAGTGGCCATAAAGTGCTCAAAATGGCTGTGAGAGCTCCCACGTACTTAACAATTTCACAGTCGGACAATCCTAAGTCTTCACTGACCGTGAATGCACTGAGGTCAGTTGACCTGGACCGGGTCTGTGTCTTCATAGCCATAATTGAAAGAAATTCGTCGGGAATGTGTGAGATTTTATGATTTGGTCAACATATCTGATGGTAATGAAAATAGCTTTTACCGTCCATCTGCTCTGAGAATCTTTTCTCTTTACAAGAAAAGCTTCTCAGTGGCATCCGCCAATAAAAAATAAAGGACGATACAGTCATTTCCTCCCATGTCTGCTGCTTTTGCTTGCACAATATGCCCAGTTTGTATTCACTTTAACCTCCAAGACAAATAAGAACAAGCAGAAATGCTCCTCTCTGTGACTGTTAAACGTCTTACTATGAAGATGACATTAATGTGTCCACTGTTTGTTCAGGAGGTGCTGATGGAGCTGCTGGAGGAGTGTGCTGATGGTCTCTGGAAGGCTGAGCGTTATGAGCTTATTGCTGATGTCTACAGGCTCATCATCCCCATCTATGAGCAGAGAAGAGACTTTGAGGTATTCTGCACTTGTTACAGTAATATTGCAGGAGCGTTTCTTTCCATCTGTATAGAGATGCTTTTATGTGCTCGAGGCAAAGTCCGAAAGCTAAGAAAACAAAGCAGAACCATGTGAAAACAAGACAATTCTACTCCTTGAATTCATAACGTGTGTAAATCTCATAATACGGATGGTACACATGTTTTAAATAACATAGTTATCAATTTGTTTTTCTTCTGAAGTGAAAAAGTAACAGCACCGTCAGTTGGATTTACCTTCGTCAGCATAATTGACATTTATTAAACTAATTGAAAGAAAAAAAAACCTGTTGATGAGAGTTGACATATTTTTTTCTTTTGTGGAACAGAAACTAACACACTTGTATGACACACTCCACCGTGCCTACACTAAAGTGATGGAGGTGATGCACACAGGCAAGAGACTGCTGGGCACATACTTCAGAGTGGCCTTCTTTGGACAGGTTAGAATTGAGACACAGTTTTACAATTAACAGGATGTTTTTGACTAATATAAATGCAAATTCAGTCCAAAACATAATGTTTGTTTTGCATGCATGCACGCTAAACTTTTAAATGTTAATTTACCCAGACTAAAAGTCTCTGTTTAACAAAGCTTTCTCCTTTGTCCTCCTCTCCCACGAAGGCTGCGGTAAGTATGTAGCAAATTATGTGTCTTTTTTCCATGTGCTTACATCTTAATGTTGTTTGACTGCGTTTTCCTTCTAATTTTTAAGTAAATTACTGTAGTTGTAGATGTCCTTCCTTCAGAACAGTTGTAGAATATTAGTAATATATTTTTCTTTCTTTTACTTATTATCTGTATCAGTATTTTTACTCCTATGTTGCCTTTGTGATGTCACTGTATGTGCTGTTGCTGTGGATATGACCTTTCCATTAACCTTAAGCTTGATCAGCCATTTCACCTTTTGGGACTCCACCCCCTCTTCAGTAATTATACAGGCCTAGTTTTTTTCCACCTGCACACTCATCTGTGTAGTTTTACATCTGACATACATGACTTGGTTTGTAGTTGTTGAATAGAACTGTGTGTTTACAACTGTGAACAGATTTGTTTGCTTGTTTAGACCATTTTTGTATGGTGTCTGGATTTCATACAGTGATATTTGCAGGCTCATGTATAGTTTCCTAGATCTTAGGTTGGTTTGTTCACCCCAAGTGGAGTTTTGTCTTTGGTTCACCAAAGTAGAATTACAAAAACATATGTATATCAATGGCTGATGTAATGAATATGTACCTGTATATTGCAGATGCAACAGTGCAGGTAGCAGCAAGTAGGTGTCGATTGTAGTGTTGCATTAATGCCTCGTTCTCTTACCTCCTTTTCTTCTATCTATCTATTTAATGAATCAGAAATGTTATAAAATAGCAAGTGTTTCCAGTTGCAGTCAGTCTGGCTTCGGTTAATGAAACTATGACTTCAGAGAGAAATGTTAAATGTTATAAAAGAGCCTATTGTTTGTTTTCATACAAAAATAAATTGAATGTAAATGCAAAGGGCAAAAATGAACGAGTTAAAAAAGTTTGACTTATTCTGTGAACCTGCAGACAGAGGAGTAGGTGTTGAAAAAAAATTAAAATGACAGGATAAATGTGTAATCTTGCTGCCACCGCTCTCTCCTCTGCAGGGTTTCTTTGAGGATGAGGATGGAAAGGAATACATTTACAAGGAGCCAAAGTTCACCCCACTGTCTGAGATTTCCCAGAGGCTCCTGAAGCTCTACTCTGACAAGTTTGGCCAGGAAAATGTCAAGATCATTCAGGATTCTGGCAGGGTGGGATCGTGTTTATATGGCTGTAACTCATGGTCCATTGTGGTCGCTCATGGCACTTATGCAATGGAAACATATTTATTGTGCTGTTGCTTTATGACACTGAGTTCAGGGACAACATTCAATTTAATGGTGTTTAAATACTATTAAATTACATATGACTATCATATATTGTCTAGTTTCCTTATCGATCTTTTATACAGTATATTATAATTTAGTTTTTCTTATTATGAACATGTAAATGGATACATAGAGTACATTTTGCTGAATGTCCATGGCAAAATGTCAACATCCTGACCATGGCATTCATGTAGTCATTTCCTGAAGTTATAGTGACTTCACAATGATGTCATATCTACTACATGATCATAATGTTTATCTATATGACACTGTCCTTTGCGTCTTTAAATTAAATCATAATTTGTGGGAGGAGCCAAGTTCTAAGTATCTAGCTCTCTATAAAGAGCAAACATGTATTGTATTTTTGTACTTTGGTCTGTATGAAGATGAAAACAAAAAAGCTATCAAGATTTAAGGTCCAGTGTGTAAGAATTAGTGACATTTAATAGTGAGACTACAGACTGCAACAAATGGGGACTCCTCTTTCCCTTCCTTTGCCAGAACTACGGTGGCCTTTGCATACCAGAAATAATGTAAACACTCTTTCACAACTTTCTCCACTCTTCCACTTTATTTACAGTTTTTTCCTTTCCTTCTTTCTTGGTTCATTCACCAGGTTTATGTGGGCAGAGCCCCCCTTCCTAGTTTGCTTAGTAAAATTTGATATTTTACAATCGTAACTATGGGTAGTATGTTTAATTTCTGCCAACAAACCTAGCTCGCTGTTTCTTTTCTAGTATCCAAGCCATGGTGATGTCCTTCTTAGTGCAGCTCTTTTGATAATAAACATACATGACCATTTATCTCTCAACAAAAACATAATATCTCACATAAAATATTTTCTTCTGTTACTCCCCCCCCCCCCCCCCCCCCAGGTGAACCCAAAGGACCTGGACTCCAAGTACGCCTACATCCAGGTGACCCATGTCACACCTTACCTGGATGAGAAGGAGCTGGAGGAGAGGAAGACAGACTTTGAGAAAAGCCACAATATCAGGCGGTTCGTGTTTGAGACGCCATTTACAGTGTCGGGCAAGAAGCAGGGAGGAGTGGAGGAGCAGTGTAAAAGGCGGACAGTTCTCACCAGTAGGTTACGCATAATTGGAGCACATATACATTATTTTCGTCCAAAAAGCAAGATCAGATATATAATGTGGCTTTAATGTGAATAATATGTGAATAATATATTTCTTGTATGCATTGCAACAATAACGGTGACCGGACTGGTTTGCCATCTGCTGTTAATAACAACATCCTCTCTGATATCTCACCTCAGTGACTATCACCCTAAATGTTAATCACATTCAGCCAGAAGAGGTTTATGACTGTACAGTCTGCTTTATTTCAAAGTTCAGACATAATCTTGCCTTGTTAATAAATACACATACTGATAGTGGTCACCTGGTCACTCAGTAAATATTTATTTATTTGCACAAAGGGACATAGTTAATATTCTGGGTATGAATGTTGCCATGAAGAACCAACAGGACACACATTATTTGTTTCTAAGCGATCGCCTGCATATTGACTCTTGAAATCATACTTTTTTCTCCCCCAACCCCTTTTTTCACTCAGCCACACACTGTTTCCCTTATGTAAAGAAGCGCATAGCGGTCATGTATCAACACCAGACTGACCTGAGCCCAATTGAGGTGGCGATTGACGAGATGAGCTCCAAGGTGGCTGAGCTGCGACTGCTGTGCTCTGCCTCAGAGGTGGACATGATTCGGCTGCAGCTCAAACTGCAAGGCAGCATCAGTGTGCAGGTTAGTGTTGTAGACTAAAGACCAAATCATCAACAACAGAGTAAACAAAGTGTTCGGGCCGGCTGAATGATTTTAAGTAATTTGCGATCATTATCTTTCAGGTAAATGCTGGTCCTCTTGCTTATGCCAGAGCTTTTTTGGACAACACCAGTGCCAAGAAGTATCCTGACAACAAGGTCAAACAACTCAAAGAGGTGTTCAGGTATTGGTCAATGTCAGATTTTTTTTTAAATGTGTAAACCAACAACTGTATTTCTCTCTTTGCATTTGAAAATCACAAGGAATCCAAATTTTGTCTACTCTTTATCTGAATCTTATCTCTAAATCAGCCAGAGCACATTGAGTGCACTCTACATGGTTGCCTTATGAGCCTTTTGCATTTTGCCCTTTTTTGTGTTGGTCATGTGAAGGTTTACATTTGTTTGTAAATCCTCTATGTGCGGTTTTGATGTATGAGTTTAAACAATAAATAAATCAATAAAATCACACAGCTTTTCTCTTTACTCTGCATGTTGCTTGTCGTGAGTTTGTCTAAAATGCCTGTGGGTCTGTCCTCAGGCACTTTGTGGACGCCTGTGGTCAGGCACTGGGAGTGAATGAGCGGCTGATTAAAGAGGACCAGCAGGAATATCACGATGAGATGAAGGCCAACTACAGGGACCTGACCAGGGAGCTGTCCGAAATCATGCATGAGCAGGTACGTGCTCCATCTACTGCTCATGCTGGTCATTCAAATGATACACACTTTGTCTGACAGGTTGCAACTGCAGGTAAATACACAAATACCCAATGCTTGATTGTGCAGTGAGAGAAATCTAGTGTTATGTTAGTATTGTATCAGCTTTATGTTCACAGGTTTATTCTGAAAGCATGACTGCCATTGAGAACACAAGGAAAAACTCATTCTAGGCCCTTAACAAAAGCCTCAACAATAAAACCGACATCTGCAGATTTATCTCACTGTTTGACAGCCTTTTTTTAATTGGAAACGGAAGTTTTTGCTCACTCCTTGCACCAAAGTCCGCAGAGAAAATCACATTGTTTTAGCTCATAGTCTACAGGGCCTGCTGATCAATTGCCCCCTCATTTGTTTGGTTTGTGTCATTTAAGTAAACCCGAACAAAGGATTTCAAACAAAGAAGTCTTAAGATAACACATCTAAACTTACTGAGTCAGGCTGCGGTGGATCAGCGACTTGTATGCAATGTAAAAAAAAAAAATCACTGTTGTTTCCTCTATGGATTTTGGAATTGAGAGGTTACAAATCAAGGCAGTGTAACAGAAAAATCAGACAGTGTCAAACCAAATGCAAATTATTTATTGTTCTGAATTGTTTAACCTCATTCTTTGTGGCTCATTCAACTAACACATTAAAATTGCTCCTGTTTTCTGCTCATTTACTAATGTCTCTATTCTCTTGCTCTTTTTCTGCGGGCCTGCACAGATTGGATGGTAATACTGTTTTTTTCATTTAAAGTTGTTATTTGACTTTTGTTGAAGTAGAGATAAGATACTGGGTGAGGGATATTGGAGTGGTTTATGGGGAGTCTGTATCCTTCTGTACAAAACTAATGCCTAACATCATTCATGTAGTTGTCTGTGCCCTCCCCTGGAAGCAGATTATAAATGCAATCCATAATCAGTTCCAGCAATCACCAGATTAACAACTGGACGCATGTAATGATGGACTGTAGATGAGGGAGGTTGAAAAAAAAAATAAAAATGTTTTCCAAGGTTACCACATGACACAATCTGCTGCCCCACTGTAATTCAACTAGTTGGATGGGCCCATTGTTGGATGATCATAAGCGGGCTGTCCATTTTAATTACAAGGAAAGTTTTGATTTATTCATGTGCATGTTAATTTGCATAGACTGTATGTATTCATGGGATAAAGTGAATATCTTTGCCTAATGTCCTTATCAACCATTTTTTTCTAGATAAACCCGGTGGAGGACGGTACAAGGAGCACTCTGTCTGACTCTATGGGCATCTTCAATGCCATCAGTGGCACGCCAACCAGTGCTAATCCACATGGGTCGACCACTGTACTCTGACAGGGACGCCTTCCCGCCTCTCTCACATGCCTTCTTAACTACTGCCAGTCAGTGGGGAATACGTTAGGACAAAAATAACCTCAGTTCCTGGTGTAATTTCTACAGCATGTCATGACTTAAAAGAAAACTATCATCATTCATCCATCGTTCTTGTTTCCTATGGAGACTATGGAGCCAGATTTGAGCCACAAAGAGGGTTTCTTTCACCCAGTGTATAAGCACATGTGCTGCCTCGGCATACGTGCATCCACTACTGTGACTGACAACATTATGTTACCATAAACACACCCAAATAATGCCGTCCATAGGTTGAAACAAACACAAGGAGCTTCATCTGAAATTTGAAACTTATCTTTTTAGGGCTTCTGCAGTGTTTGTAAAAGAACAATTTTATATTAGAAATTAAAGAAATGCCACTGCTGTAACCACACATGTACATTCTTCAACTCATGCTCAGTATTTACATTTCTTCTTCCTTTATCTTCTCCATTCCTGTTGCAGCAGATGCACTTTTCTCTTTTCACTCTCTAAGAGCATTTAAAAAGAATTATTCCCTTTATTTTAGGCCATGGATGTGTCCCTTATAGAAGTTGTCTGAAGCCAATTGGACCACAATGTTTTAACCTATTTTCTGTAAGGAAAAAAGAAGTATGTGCAATATTTTCTTTTGTTACAGAGGCTACACCTACTGCACAGAGAAAACACTTTCGCCAAAGATGTTAGAAAAAACTGTGCAAGATAAGGGTGTGGCAATATATAATCGACCAATTTGTTTCTTTCTCTGTCGTTTACATGCCTTTTATTATCTGTGAGATAAATAGATTTTTACTTTTTGACTGCTCGTGTACTGTAAATATGTTTAAGGCTTAAATAAATAAATTCTTAAATGCCTCACTGTGATATTTTCCATGTGAAAAATGTTCTCTTTCATATTATCATTCAAGGAAGAGCAGGGTGTGGCAAAAGACTTTTGAAGCCCAAGCAAAAGGGACTCAGCGGGCCTAACATTGAGACTAAAAATAGCTAAGGGGGCGGGGCTTCTTTAAGTGGTTGGGGGGAAAGAATTACAGTTTCTGTCATTTATGTTTGTAGTTCTTAAGCTGGAGTCACTCACTGGAGTAAATGATGTAATGAAGATGCAATGCATAACTTTTGGTGATTTTTAGTTAATATTCTCCCTCTGGTTTTCATGAACGGAAACAGTGTAACATTGTTTGCAGTGTCTTTCATCTGACAGCAGACACTGTCAAGCAATACTATCAGACCTGGCTGAGGGAGCATTTGTCTGTGTACAGCAGCAGAGCAGGGATGAGTACAAGGAGCATATAAACCATAAATCTGCTGTTTGAGCCGTAGAATTCACTTACAGTGTGAGAGCATCACCATGTTGATGCAGAAATTGTGGCTGGAAACACATAAACTGAAACTATAAATTGCCTTGTGGGAGCACCATCCTTTAGGAAAAGTCCACTTAATGTAGGATATATGTAGGAATGTAGGAAATAACCTGACATTGCTTCCTAAGTTGACAAAACAACCAAAACGGGTTTTTCTCTTTAGACTCCTGCTGATTATTTTGATGATGATGCTCACACTGCTATTACAGTGTGTCTTCACCGATAAGGCATCAAAAGACTATGTTTTCTAAACTGTAATAATGTCAGACTAATGCGTGGTGAGTATTCAAAATCGTCCTCGAAGCATAAAGGCAACAGCCAAAACATTTGTGAAGGAGAGAAAAAGCAGCATCATGTTGAATTTGTGCAAACTTTGGGTGAGTTGTTAATTAGCAGATGAGTGATTTAATAGCTACACTTTTAGCAGGAAAGCTACACTTAAGTACAGGTAAAAGTTCCTCATCAGAAAATGACTTTTGTCGAAGTTAAAGTCATGCATCCAAATACAACTTGAGTACTGTACTTATATACGTATAAACGGTATGTTAATTAATGTCTTGAGGGTAAAAACACAAGTTACATGGAGTCACATGGAGCATATTCAGAAAACATCCTCGAAAACCTTAAGGATAAAAAGAAAATCTAATTTTCTCATCTTGAACGTCTCTCAAATAAAAACCTTGCCTGAAACTGAAAAAATGGCTGTTCATCATTAAATGTCAGTTTCCAAAACTGCAAGTATTCAATCATGCTCTTTTTCTTGGGTTTAACACAAATTCAGCAAAGCCAAATAGTCTCTTGCGGGTAGAGCAGTGTTCAGTTTAAAAGTATTTTACGTTGTCTAATGTTAGCCTAAATTATTTATCTTTAAATGTGATAATGAGTAAAACTGTTGCACTGTGTCTAACTGAATGCTGAATGTTCTCGCTAAAGAGAAACGAGAGCAACGTCAGTTAAATCAGGATGCTGACCCCTGTGAAAACCTCACTGCTGCCTGCTGTCATGTGAAAAGACCAACTAACCCCACTTCATATCACTGACAAACACACAAATACACACCCACACATCTTGTTGTGCCCTGGCAAACTGGGCATGCACCCCAAATGTGTCATTGTCTCAGCACTTTGGGAATGCAATGTGTTTGTGGTGAGTCCTGCAAGTGTGTAATGCTATGGGTTTGTGTGTGTGTTTATTTGGTGAAATACACAATAGTTCAATATGTGCTGACTCAAACCTGACATTTTGTTTTGTATCTTAAATGATAGTTAATTGTTCTTGCTCATTTCAGTCTCATGTCACACTCTGACTTTCTATCAAGTGCGTAAATCCCAGGGGGGATAGATAAAGTAGTATTATAGTGAGTGATGGTAAAGAGTGAGTGAGAGCGAGTGATCGCACCTGTAGTGAGTGTGTGAGTGAGTAAATGCACCTGTGTGACAGGATTGATAGTGGGGGGGGGGGGGTTAGTGTGGGGGAGAGTAGAGATAGTGTGGGTGAGAGTAGAGACAGCTGACCTGAGCTGAGTATCAGTGATTCTACAGACGCACTCTTGCCATCGAGCCTCAGCTCTGAATAGTTGTCCCTTTAATGTGTGTGAATAGGTTGATTGTTTTTAAATAATAACAATAAAATGTACAGAATGCTTTAAAACTTTGAACCATGTCTCCTGCTCCTTGAGTAGAACTTGCGTGTCCCTCAAACAGTGTTTGACCGCTGTAAACATAATTCTTTGGGTAAAAGTCCCTAGGTACCGTTGTCTGCACCACTAGTAGGCTATGAGCAAGGCCTTGTAAGCCTTATTACTGTCATGTCTGACTGTTTTACTTCCTGGAGAGTCTGCTCTTGTTTTTAGTCTGTGTTTTTAGGAGGCTCTCTAACGCTCCCTTTTTGTTCTTTTTTTCTTAGTTCCTCCTGGTTCTTGAGCTCTGTCTCACCAGCCGGCCAGCTTCAGCATCTCCTGTTTAGTTTTCTGACTGGTGCCTTTTTGTTGGATTTGTAAATAAACCTTGTTACCCTTTTTTGCTACTTTGTTTCTGTTTTGGTCCTTTTTTCCTTTTTGATCCAGGTCTGCCACCTGTTCTTCCACTCCCACAGACGTTCCGCCCTAGGGATCCATCGCCTTTTCACTGGTCGCTGAACCCACGTGGCTTGGCACGACTCGGCTAACCCCAGGTGTGCGGCAGAGGAGGCTCCGATTAGGACTGTGTGTTTACTGTGGACGGACGGGATATATCAGACGCGAGTGTCTGCTCAATTTCATTGACTCAGACTTAGTGCGACAATTGGACTTACCCCTGACTCCCGTTGACCCCCCTCGTCCTGTTTGTGCAATAGATGGTAACTCACTTACCACGGTCTCTCATCAGACTCAACGAGTTAATTTCTTTTTTAGTTATTTCCTCACCTTCCTCCCTAATAGTGTTAGGTCTTCCCTGGTTAAAACACAACCCTCACCTCGATTGGACCTCAGCTTTGGTGATTAGTTGGAGCACCTTTTGCCACTGTTTGCGTTCAGCCAGGCCAGTCACTCACCCGACAGTCACCACCAACTCACCTCCGGATCTCTCCCTCGTTCCACTCCCTTACCATGATCTAGGTGAGGTGTTTAGCAAGGTCAAAGTGCTCTCTTTCACCCCATCGAACCTACGACTGCCAGACTGATCTCCTTCTCTACTTTGCCCTCCAGTAAACTCTATAATATTTCCCACCCTGAGAGGGAGGTGATGGAAAAATACATCTCTGAAACTCTATTCTGAACTCAACTCAGAAACTACACCCTTGTGCCTTCTTCTCGCGTAAGTTGACTCCAGCTGAGCAAAATTATGACATTGGGAACAAGGAGTTGTTGGCTGTGGTGACAGTGGAGACACTGGCTAGAAGGAGCAGAACACCCATTCATCGTTTGGACGGATCATAAAAACCTTACCTGCCTACGCTCTGCCAAACGGCTAAATTCTCATCAAGCCCGATGGTCACTGTTCCTGGGGAGGTTCTTGTTCACCCTGTCCTACTGCCCTGGTTCTCGTAACCTCAAGCCGGACACCCTATCCCACCTGCACGTCCCGGTCCACCAGGCGGTGAACGACGATCCTATCCTGCCTCTTTCCTGTTTAGTTGGCACCACTTCTTGGGATATTGAGCGTGTCGTCCGAGAGGCCAAGGACAATGACACAGATCCCAGAACCGGGCCTCCAAACTGTCTCCTTGTTCCCTTCTCCATATGCTCTCAGGTCCTCCAGTGGGGCATTCTTCAAAGCTGGCTTGTCATCCCGGGGTGTCAAGGACTATCCAATTCGTCCGGCAGAGGTTCTGGTGGCCCTCCATGATGAGTGATGTCCGGGAGTTCATTGCTGCCTGCACTATTTGCGCCTGAGGAAAGGCTTCTCACCGTCCTCCGTCTGCTCTCCTCTGTCCACTTCCTGTCCCAAGCTGCCCTTGGCCACACATCTCAGTGGACTTTATTACTAAACTTCTTCCTTTTAATGGACTAACGGTAATCCTAACCGTAGTTGATCACTTCTCCAAGAGTGTTCATTTCATTCCGCTGCCCAAACTTCCTTCTGCTCTAGAGACTGCTGATCTTTTCGTTGATCATGTATTCCGTCTACACAGCATGCCCATCGATATTGTCTCCGACAGTTCTCCTCCCAGGTCTGGCAGGCTTTCTGCAAAGCAGTGGGTGTGACTCCCAGCTTCTCCTCTGGGTACCACCCCCAGATTAATGGACAATCTGAGAGGGCCAACCAGGATCTCGAAACCGCCCTCCTATGTGTCACCACTCGACACCCTGCTTCCTGGAGTACACATCTTCCCTGGATAGAATACACAAACAACTCACTCACCAACTCCTCTACATGGCCAGTAATGGTTTCTTCTCAGGAGGAGGAGGAGGTCACGGTTCCTTCCCTTCGGGCCCATCTTCGTCGGTGCCGTACCGTTTGGAGGACTGCCAGAGCTGCTCTCTCGCTTCACCCTCCGGAACCAACACCTGGCTGACCGTCAATCAAGTCCCGGCACCCAACTACTGTCCTGGCGATAAGGTCTGGCTTTCCTTTTGCGATCTCCACTCCAAGCTGGCGCCTCGATTCATTGGTCCTTTCGAGGTGGATCAGGTCATCAACCATTTCATCAACCAATGGCGGCTGTCCATTTGAAGCTCCCTCCCTCTCTAAAGATCCATCCCACCTTCCATGTCTCCCTCCTGAAGCCAGTCACCACCAGCGACTTATTAGGTCTTCTTGTTAAGTCACTGTAGACGACATTAGACCAGTGATCATGGTAAGCAAGGAAATTCTGATCACTAGTTATGTATTTTGAATCACTGCCATTTACCACCCACTACTATTCTCAGAATTACTAGGATATGGACCAATAAGGAACAATTAATATAATTATTTAAAGTTCAAAACATTTGAACATACTGAGTGCTGTCTGTATAAAGTGACTTACATATGCAAACTAGTCTGTGTGGTTCCCCGCCTGCCATTGGACTGAGTGTAGAATTACTTTATGTTGAATTTGTCCTTGGTTTAACTGGCTATGCTGTTTAGCTCTTCCTTTTGAAAAGACTTTTTTCTTTTGATTTTTGTTTTGTTTGGACAGCATCCTCTGTCCAATTCTGTTGTTTGCCACTTTATTGTTGTACTTGTTTTTACACATTTAAAAACGTACTTTTTATGTTGCTTCCCTAACTGCCCCCTAATGAGCTGGGACGTAACAGGGCTCAACACTGAAAGACATGTTTCAAAGGAGAGTATAAAGTACCAGACAATACAGGAAATTTCCTCAAATTAAACAGTGACAAAAATGACGCTCTCCTCATTGGTACAAAATCAGCACAATACAAAACTGAGAGTTTTACTTTTGTTACCTACAATCTGTTTCCCGCTTACAGGGTGTCATCCCTGACAAGTAGTCTATCCTTCCAATCCCACATCAATAACATTACCCAGCCAGAGCTTTCAGCCTCTCTGCTCCCCGGCTCTGGAACTCAGTACCACCTGAACTTTGAAATATCAATTCACTTCCACTCTTCAAATCCACACTCAAAATCCACCTGTTTATGACCGCTTTTCTATGACATCCATTGAAATGTAACTTTTTTTAACCAGTGTCTTTGTCGCTGATGTATTTCTTATGCTTTTTTAATGTTTGTTTTACTTTCTTTATTCACTGTTCGGTGTCCTTGAGTGCTGAACGGTGCTTATAACTAAAATGTATTATTATTATTATTATCAAAGATACAGGAAATTATACTGTTTGTCCCTCAACAATGAATTAGAAATACAAATGTATTTCTACACCATTAGATTTGTTGGTTGTATAATAATGACCAAATAATTTCTATTTATTAGAATGCAACCAGGAAATACAGGAAAATCTGTGCAGTATTAAAATGAGAGACATTTATTAACAAACTAATTAATGTCATTGGTAATCCCACTCTTTAATGTCAACTTTCAATCACATTACTCCATAAATTTGCATGAACAAGGCCAACAAGAAATTTAATGGTGTCCTAAGACGTTCGTGTATATATATATATATATATATATATATATATATATATATATATATATATATAGTCATATGTTTCAGTTTAGTCACTATCAGCTAACATCTGCTTGTGTTTACTCTTTAAAATGAAAGTGGGACTGAAAGCCTGTCCTACATGTGCAATTATGACAAAAGCTTTATTTATATGCAATATTTTAACAATCAGTCTGCAAATATCTTTACCAAAATTCAATCATGCACTTACTGTGTAATAAGGAAGTATAACAAAAAGAAAAAAACAAAACAGTAATTTGTCCATCTTTGTCAGCTCACCTGACCAACCCTGTTTATCAGACCTATCAGTTCCCTGAGGTCTCAGAGTTGTAAAAAGTAATTACTTGACACACACAGAGAGCGTGCTTGCGCTGGCTGGTTTGAATCATGGTAACCTACATACTGGGAGGAGCTGGCTGCTGATTTAGGTACAAGTGTGTGTCAGCATCAGTAGGCGTCACAGAAAGTTTGATGAGAGGTTATATAAGAAGCTGCTCAGGCCTCAGTTTGGTCTTAGTGTCGCTGGTGTGGAGTAGGGTCACAGGTTTCTTTGTTTTTTTTAGTTTAAGGATACTGTTGGATGTGAGATCTGACCGCACACTTTGCAAACATGGGAGGTGAGTCTCAGTCAAAGGCTAGAGGGATATCCTTTGTTTTTATCACATATTACACTTTGTTCTAGCCAGTGTACTCAGTGTTTCTTGTATTTATTGTATGTACCTCAGATAGATTAACAAAAAAAGAGAAACAAATCATGTATTAAATGTGTTTTTTTTTTTGTAGGCAATGATGAGAAGCAGAAGTCCAGGCCCAAAAGTGTAAGACCAGTGTCATTATTCTTGTTTTCTGCTTTTGATAACAGGACATAAGTGTGAAACGAATAAAAAAGAAGAAGAAACATTTTAAGGCTAAAATGTATTTTCTGTGTGTGTGTCCCTGTAAATAAAATAAAAACCCTTTCTCCTCTCACAGGCGTCTGTCTGTGGCTACCCAATAAGCATCTTCTTCATTGTGGTCAATGAGTTCTGCGAGCGTTTCTCCTACTATGGCATGCGCGGTGAGTTGGCAGTTTTTACGGTCTCCTTTGAAATCATTCCTGTTTCCAAAAGCTGCTCCGTTTTTCTAGGCTTTATTCTAGTAATAAAGCCTCCACAGAGTTGATTAAATGGTTCCTAGTAGTAAACACATGAAAAGTTACACAAAAGGCTGCCAGAAAAAAAGATCTGATGTTAGTAAAAGAAATGCACAATACTAATAAATGAGTAGAACTATACTAAAATGGAAATACTCCAGCACATCTACCCAGATGTATTGCTTGAGTAAAATGTACAGTGATTATATGGTAAAGATTTAATTAAATACTAAAAAATAAATAATAATATATCACACGTAAAACCGAGGCCCAAAGAAAACATGAGGAGCAAACATCATGATGGGGTAGGGAACTAGTGAAAAGTGAAAAGTGCAGAATATAAAGGGTGGCGGTAGAATGGGGTAAAGTAGGTCGTCTTTCAACCAGAGGGTCGTGGGTGTGATCCTTGCTGATGTAATGTGCTGGATGTAGAAAAAGCACTGCACATATGTGCTGTATGAATGAGTGAATAATTGTGAAAAGGTGAAACTGTAACGTAAGTGTTCATCAAGGCTGGAAGAGTGATATTTGAATACAGACCATTTACCATTAAAGTCAACTGAGAAAAACATTTCTCTGACACCACACAGATGTCATTAACAAACACCAAATATGACTCCAGTAAATGCAAGAGCAAAACCTGAACCAAAAGAGGATAATAAAAATCCAAAGAATTCCTAAAAGTCAAAATCATCAAAGCAAAAAAAAAAAAACTTAATTGAGGATCATGTAGCAGGATTGTGACAGGTGGTCATAATTCTTTACTTTCAGATGTTCTATAACATTTTGAATGCATTTACTGCAGTAGCATTATTGACTTTTCTTTCTTGCTCCCTCGCTGTCTGCAGCGGTGCTGGTCCTGTACTTTAAATACTTCCTGAAATGGGACGATGACTTTGCAACCACCATCTACCACACCTTTGTGGCCCTCTGCTACCTGACACCCATCCTGGGAGCCATCGTAGCAGACTCGTGGCTCGGCAAGTTCAAGTGAGTTCCTGCAGAGTTTTAACCTCAAAAAAAAAAAAAAAATAATAATAATTTACAGCTACAGAAATTTGCTTATTATGGTGCTGTCGTAAAAATACTGTCTCACAGGCTCAACTGCTGAAATTCATCCTTGAATTTTTGTGTCTTTTGTATCTTGTCTCAGTCTTGCAACCATATTTAACTCCTCATCCTCCCCTACACAGGACTATTGTTTACCTGTCCATCGTTTACGCAGCTGGACAAGTCATCATGGCTGTAAGTGCCATCCATGACATCACAGATACTAACAAGGATGGCACTCCTGACAACATGACCTTCCATGTGTGAGCAGAGCTCTCTTACCAAGCTGACCTGCAACAGAAATACAGTGGATCTGCGCTTGCACACATGTATTTACAACGTATCGCTGCTGTGCTTTTATTTCTGCTCCCAGAGCTCTTTCCATGGTGGGTTTGCTGCTCATTGCACTGGGAACGGGAGGCATCAAACCCTGCGTTGCTGCCTTTGGTGGAGACCAGTTTCAGGACCATCAGGTCAGATGACACAAAAGCACACACAGGCACACATTTCCAATCTAATGGAACCACTGAGCGTCTGTGGGCTTGAACACAGAGGCTCACTTTAACTGAGGAAAAAACTGATTTTAAATAGGCTCACCTAATAAAATCGAACCTGTGTAGGTCTGTGATATTAGAAGAATACATTTGCTGGTTTATCTCAGCATTAGAAGTCTGGAAACTGATGTTTGTAAACTGCTCACTCTCCTCCACCAAAGTCCATTGAAAAAAAATAGTTTTATCTCACAGGGACACAGAAAATAGTAAGTTTGTGTTATTCAATTAAATCTAAATGAGGAATTTTTAATACCACAGTCACAAAAGGAAACTTCTGAAGTTGAAGTATTGGAAGCAATAGTGGATCAACAACTGTGTGCCATGATAAAAAACTGCTGATTTTCTCTATGGACTTTGGTGTAGGGTGTTTAGTCTTTTACAAAGCAACAAGAATTTCCTGTTGGGAAAACACTGAGATAAGATATGGAATATAGCAGGCGTAGATTTTGTGAGGTGAGGATTTTGATAAGAAGCTAAAATCAGTTTTTCCTTGTGTTTCTGCTGACTGCCATGATTTCAGTGAAAGCAACACAGGCAGTGCATCTTCCCTTATTGTTCATGTGTGCATGTGCACCCACATAATATGCAAAAGTATAATTTCTCTCTCTCCTTCTTGTATGTACACGTGCGCACACGTCAATGTGCCGAGCTATCAGTGTCATCTTGTCAGCACTTCTTGTATCTCTGTGTCCTTCCAGCTAATACTTCATTAACTATTAACCATGATTACATCTGTCTCACTGACTTTTATTACACTGTTTATTACACTGTTAAAGGAGAAAATAAAGATTATCTGTTTAATATTAATGGCAGTGGTGAAATTGGATGTTATATAAGAATTGTCTTGGTGAAAAAAAAAACAAAAAAAAAACAACAACATAAGCATCAGTAATTTGTTTTGCGTCTAATAGGAGAAACAGAGGAGCACCTTCTTCTCCATCTTTTACCTGTCCATCAATGCTGGCAGTCTGCTGTCCACTGTCATCACCCCCATCCTACGAGGTGACTATTAGCACCTAAAAGATCGTAAAATGTGAATGTGACTCTCATATGGAATTTATTTTCAAATGGGTTTGTATTTTTTTGTGGCTTCCAGCTCAGGAATGTGGCATTCACACAAAGCAGAAGTGCTACCCTCTGGCATTTGGTGTCCCTGCTGCTCTCATGGTGGTAGCTCTAAGTAAGAACCTTCTTTTTTATTTATTTATGACTGCAATGAGCAAATCAGTGCTGTTCTCTTCAGACCTTTTAAAAAAATACTCCAATAAACATTAGCCCGAGAAGAGAACCCTGGTGATAATAATGATAATTTACATATACAGCACTTTTTAGTGAGTGCCCTCCAAACCAGTCCAACTTTATTTATGATGCACTTTTAAAAACAACAGCTGAAACAAAGTGGTGTACATCAGGGATAAATAAAATATAAAAGAACAAGACCTAAAAACAAACAATAAAGCAGACAGTATAACAATGAAATACTATGAACGTCTCATACTGGGTTGAAAGCCAAAGAGTAAAACTGGGTTTTAAAGTATAAACATTTTTCTAGATTAAAAGAATGCAGGATAAATTTATGAGAAAAAAAAATAATTGAAAATTAAATAAAAAACATAAACAAAATTGTAAAATATGGAAATGAATATAAAACCCCAGGGTAGTGACATAAAAATAACAATTATCAAATTAAGAATAAACACTATAAAAGTGACATAAAAATTCATCATTTAAAGTAAAATAAACATACAATAAATCTACATTGTAAAGTAGCATTTAGTGTTTTTAGAAGGCCTCTAAAAGCTGCAGTGGAGTCAACTGATCTCAGCTGATATTTCATATAAAGGAGACAAAGTTAAGAAATAAGGATTTTTAAGGGTTATGTATTACTGAGAGTAATTAATAAGTTACTAAACACATTAGATGTCATGAAGGTGTATTTTATAAGATGGTAGTAAGACATTCTGAATATAACATTAATGGCAACAATAAAATCCTTATAACTTATTTGGACAAGAGGTCAAATGTTCATATCCACATACTCTGTATATGTAATGTGTGCATATGTGTGTGTGTGTGTGTGTGTGTGTGCAGTTGTGTTCATTGTTGGAAGTGGGATGTACAATAAGACGGCCCCTCAAGGTAACATCATGGTGAAATTCTGCAGATGTGTTGGGGTAAGTGGCTCCCCACCGATAGACAGGATGAATTTGCAGCAGCATATTTGTTCACACCTTCAGTTACAGTGAAAGTAACAACACCGTGTTGCAGTCAGAGGCAAAAATCTACACGGAAATGTCCTTTTCTGCTACCCTTAGTTTGCGATCAAGAACCGCTTCAGGTATCGAAGTTCTCGTTACCCTAAAAGAGCTCACTGGATGGACTGGGCCGAGGAGAAATATGATGTAAGTGAAATACATATGAAACTGACATGCAAATACAAACTGGGCAATGACTCACTGTACTGATATTTTCTCTGTTTTGTTACAGAAACTCCTGATTGCCCAGGTGAAGATGGTGCTGAAGGTGCTGTTCCTCTACATCCCACTGCCTATGTTCTGGGCTCTCTTTGACCAGCAGGTAAACACTGATCTGCTCCCCTCATACACTGAAATTGTGTATGTGTGTGTTTGGGAGAGAGCGTTAGAGAGAGAAAGAGACCCTGGTTGCCATTTTTTGCATTCACAGTTTAAAATTATAAAATTAATCAAAATTAAAAAAAAATAAATAAATAAAATAATCATTTTTGGTATTGACAATATCAGTCAAATAATACATTATATATCTAAAACAAAAAAGAATGCAAAAACACATACTGTAAATGTAACATTATTGGTAGTAAAACTGCATAAATCAAAAACTTTATTTGAAGATAACAAAACAGGAAGCAGAGGTTCGTGCACAAAAAAGGGCCGCATTGTATTGACCAAAAAAAAAAATTAAGGACTCAGAATAGGAAGCAAAAATTAACAAAAGTGACAAAACAGCCTCACTACAAGCTGCAACATCCTCACCTCTCCTTCCACAAAGCCCAGGTGGCTTCTTATACTCCTCCTAGCCCCACCTCAATTGGACAGGACCATTGCATGAGTTAAAGGAAGGCAAACTAAAACAGACAGGACTCAATAACCTCAGTCCTGCAACATAATCATGAAAAATATTATGAAATAAATGTGAAATTATACTATGGTCATAAAAAATGAACCATTAAAGAAAAACATGATTCCACTGCCTTCACAGGTGCCTTCACAGAGCTCACAGTAATTACACGCAATTTACAAGTCTACAAGGCAGAAGTAAAAGAGTGAAAGAAGGGAAGAAAAGTGAAGGAAGCCAGAGTTGGACCACAAACTTGTTTAGAAGCAGTCTCCCTTTAATTTTGTGTATAAAACAAACAAAAAAAGCACCAGTTAGACACATGCAGCCCCATTACAAATGAAAGAATTAAATAAGTTTACATTAATAGTATTTTCCCTCTCTCTTATTGAAATATATATGGCAAGGTACATTATACTTTGCAAGTAAAGTAAGTTTAGACATATAAAAATTCCTGATGAGGAAATATCATTTGATCATAGTAGGAATCAAGAAATTAGACCCAGATTTGTGTTGGGGGATTCCAGTAATAAGAACGGTATCTCTTCCACAGGGTTCAAGATGGACGCTGCAGGCGACCACCATGAACGGAGACTTTGTATGTGTCCTTCAGCCAAAGTTGCATTTTATTAGCTCTGACCACAATAAGGATGCTTTATTTTCTAATTCTTCATCTCCTTTTCTCAACAGGGAGCCCTCGTCATCTACCCAGATCAGATGCAGGTACGACTTTACATGTGTTTTGAGAGTCGTCCATGAATCAATCCTTTATACTGTGTTTGTATCCCAATTTCCCCCAAAGTATTATATTAGAGATGGAAAAACAAGACATTTATAACACGTAGATGCATTTATCTAAATAACAAGTAAAAAGGCAAAATAAGCAGGTTCAACATTTTAACTGCACAATTTATTTGCTTCGTTGTACCTACACAATTTCATGTGAGCTTGAAGAAAAGAGTAACTCACTTTTTCCCCACCAGACTGTCAACCCTATCTTAATCCTGATCTTGGTGCCAATTGTGGACAGTCTGGTCTACCCACTGATCGCCAAGTGCAAGTTAAACTTCACGTGAGTCGAGTTACACTACAGAAATCGACATATGTTTTACACCTGCACTGAAGATTATAGTGAAAGGCTAAAATAGTTGGCAAATATGTAAGTTGAAGAATGTAATATCTGTATTATTATTTTATTTAAGGCGCCTTTGAAAACACTTAAGGTCACAAGAAGATTTAGAAAATGAGCAATAGTAAAGCAATGAGATTAAAAAGACAAACATGTTACAAGTGTAATATCATTATAAAAAGGGGATTTGAGACAGGGGGCTAATAACATAGGGTGAATATGCCAGGTTAAGGAGCTGTGTTTTAAGACAATAAAATATGGTTTTGTGTCAGAGAACAGAATGTGTGTTACTGTGTCTCATGAAAACTGGCTGGTGTTCGTGTGTGTTTCGACTGCAGTCCATTAAAGAGGATGACAGTGGGGATGTTCTTTGCTGCGCTCGCGTTTGTGGCCGCAGGTCTGGTCCAGTTACAGATCGATGTAAGAGTATCACGTCATTAAAAACACGCACACAGCGGTTGATTCAAACCCACGTGACCGTTGGTGCACAAATTCGCGTGCACAATTCCATTTCTCTCTTCCAGCAAACCCTGCCCAAGTTCCCATCAGGCAGCATGAGCCAGGCCAAGTTCATCAACATGTTGAACAAATCGTTGTCCCTCAAAGCAGGAACCAACGAATTCACCCTGGAGCCTTTCACGGTCCTCACACCCACACTAACTCGAAAAACGAATGTTTTCTCCACGTAAAGTTGGAGAATATATCCATGATCCCATTTTTTTTTTATTCCCACAGGCCAATGACAATTACCTGCCTTTTGAGGATTCATTCAATTTGAACCTGGGGATTGGCGTCGAATACCCAATCACTTTACAGGACGGGACTCGGAACACCATCGTCATCACTCAGGAAGGAACCTTGCCTGAAACTGTGAGCATCTCTGCTCTACACACGCAATCATTGTCTGAAAAAAGGGAGACATTTTCGATGAGTTCACATATAATGTCAGGGATATAATGTAAGTCTTTAGTTTGGGCCATAGAAATGGGCCATAGAAATAAACTTTAATTTAACTTGGATAAGCCTTATTTGTATGCACAACAGCCTTTTGACAGGTTATAATGGCAAAGCTGCAGGTGTAAATAAGTAAATTAATGATGGCTGAATTCCATTTAGCTTTCTCAGTTTCAGGTTTCATGGTTGGTTCTCGTTTAGTGTCATGATTTATATATATAATTATATATACAGTAATTGTTTTTTTTTGCACAGTGGGTCTAGTTAGATGCTGCTTACTGATTAAGTTGGAGTTTTATCATGTTTGTCATGTTTCTTTACATAGATGTGTAAAATATCATATGTATTTACAGGTGCAGTTCAAGGACGTGACATCAAAACCAGAGCAGGGAGCTAATAGTATCAGGCAAGTTCCATACTGTCATTAAGCTCATTTGCACCGAAGACCTGTTCACTTCTTGTACACAACAGATTATTATTTTTTTTTTGTTAGTAACATCTGTAGATTTGTTTTGCTCATAGCAGTGTGTGAGTTGGTTTTCATTTAGACTGAAAACCAACCCATTTTTCTGCTGTTATTGTTTTGGTTTAAGCTGCTGCTGCTGCTGCTCTGACATTGCAGACATTTAAGTGGTAGCATCGAGTTTTATTAAAGTGTTTCCAACCAAGGTGTTATTGCAGTCAATTTGCAATACAACTTGGGGCAATTATAGGATTTAAAGCAGCAAAAGGCAACTCTTGTGTGCGTTGCGTTCCTGTGTCGCCACTGCTTTGTTGTCAAAGCTATAAGGCATCAGTATCAGTATAAACACAGGCACTGTTGTTTTATCATCATTACATTTGTGCCATGTGGGGGTTGTTCACTTTGCCCAGTGTGCTTTGCAAACGCCCTTGCTCTTCAGTTCTGAAGAATAAAATCATTGACTGAATATAAAAAAGTGAACTCTGTTTGAAGGACATTTATGGTAAAATGAGCATCCATTTGCCGCTCGATTTAGAACAACGGTAAACATTTTCTTGAGGAGTAAATGGTCTCAATCACAGGAGTTGTTTTGTAAACCGGAAGACCTTTTACATCCAGTCTATGAATAAACTATAGCTATTCCTTCACAAGCTATTGGTCACAGTACATCAAATAATCCAAATGATCAACTGTGAGGAGATTTTGTTCATTGTTGTTATAAAAGTTACACATTTCCACTCTCACACTGCTGTGCGCTGAATTCTCTCTCCCCAGATTTCTGAATGGCTTTGGTGCAGAATTGAATATAACAATAGGCAACGAGGACTATGGGACTATTGTCTCTAACAACATGTCGAAATATGTTGACGTGCCACAGGGACAGTAAGACAAATTTGTCATGATATACTTCATGTCAGACAGAGTCTTTACTTTATATTAAACTCTATATGCTTTGTTTCCCTTGTTATTCCAGAGCTGAGTTCATGATTAGGAATAGCTCTGGGGATAGTTCGTGTATCTACTCTCAAACACTGGGCTTTGGCAGTTCTTACACCTTGATCATCCCACCAACGTTCACATTTGGTGAAAATGTAAGGCGTCAAAACAACTTTGTTTCACAATATGCGCCATCGTTTGACTGAGGCGGAACATTTGAACACATGTCTGTGTCCTGCAGTGTGCAAAGAGCATCCATCAGGTTATGGACATCGCACCCAACAGTATCCACATGGCCTGGCAGATTCCTCAGTATTTCCTCATCACTTCAGGAGAAGTGGTTTTCTCTGTCACTGGGTTGGAGTTCTCCTACTCACAGGTAGAGGCCGCTTGAAAACCACAAATCACAGCCACACTGTTTTAATGTTTTGCAGTGTTTTCCTCACGTTGTCCCGTTTGAATGTCTTTCAGGCACCAAGCAACATGAAGTCTGTGCTGCAGGCTGGTTGGCTCTTAACGGTCGCTGTAGGAAACATCATCGTGCTCATTGTTGCTGAGGCTGCGACACTCTCAGAACAGGTGGGTACACTGCATTTCACTGTCACGTGACAAGCAGTATGTCTCACACTGTTTCCATGTCCAATCTATATGATATAAGCTCTTATAATATACTGCATGTATGAAAATGGATCTACTCCCAAAATCATACATGTTTTATAAGGTCAGAGTTTACCTCACCGGAATAGCACCTGCTCCTGTGTGGATGTGATTTCAAATTCACATTTTCATCTTAAAGTTGTCATGGGAGAATATTATACACAAGTAAAGAGATATTTTTTTTTTTCTTTTCAAAGTGACAAATGCTAGGCTAGATATTTTGTCTATGTTCTTAACACATTTAAACTCTTATATTATTATTACAATTTAAAATGTATGTCTCAAAATGTAGGCTAAGTCAGTGCCGAGGACAAGGTTCCACAATAGCGCAGCCTGCATGACTCCTCCCGCGGACACTTTTGGGACCATTTTTGCCTTTAGGGCTCTTGACCTATTTCTCAGTCCTGATTAAAAAATATTCTCCTCTTCTGCGAGAACTCCACTGTTACAATGAAGCAGGCGACTCAAGATGACAAAGACAGGTTGTCTTTGTCATCTTGAGTCGCCTGCTTCTCAATGCCTCCCATTGCGTCTTGAGCTGGGATGAGTAACACAGTCAGACTTAATTTACTCCCAACAATGCTTCAATCAACAATGCTTTGCCATTTGTTTTTGTCTGAAACATCTGGGAGCCAACGATATGTTGTGTATAGAGACTAGAGTTACATACTTTTCTAGGTTCCATATTTAGCTGTGGAACGTAGAACAATGGGTACACGGGAGCCTTTGTAATTAATTATGTGCCATACAAATCTCTTTTTGTTCGCCAGTGGGCCGAGTACATCCTCTTTGCCTCTCTGCTGGTGCTAGTGTGCATCATCTTTTCCATCATGGCCTATTTCTACACTTACATTGACCCGGTCAAGATAGAGGCCCAGTTTGCCCAGAAGGAACCGGCAGAAAAGGGGAAGAGAAAGAGTGTGGAGATGGCCAGGAATGACTATTATGAGAATAACTCTGACTCAAGCTCTGATGAGGAGGAAGCCAAACAGTCCAGGTTGTAGAGTGACCCTTCCACGCCGCCACATTTCCCCTCCTCTCATGCAAATGCTGCAGTACTTGGTGCAGACGTTGGTGAGCACACAGAAATAGGGCTTAGATGGTTAAGCTACTGTATATGTATGCACAGTATTAATGAAGGACCTCGGAAGGGATATTTCATATTAATATTACGCTCATTATCAAATATTATTCAATCTCAAGAGAATATTCCTTATTTTTTAGAGGTTACTTGTGCGATCAAAATCCCTGGATCCTGACCAGTAATTTATTTTTTAACTTGTAAATTTGTTGTAAGTTTAATATGATTTATTCTGCACTGTGTAGCCGCTCTCAATGTGACATTTGTTTCATAGTCTCACATAGTGTGGTGGAATATACGCACAGACACCGGATTCCATGACTTCAGAGGACATCGCTTTGACTTACACTCATTTCCTGGAGACTTACTCTAACCTTAACCATATTTACTACAGGCCTAACCCTAACCCGGACCCTAACCATAACCTCAGCATAACTTTAAAACATGTCTTCACCGTAAAATATAGTCATTTATGTTATCAGGATTTGATTTTTGTTCCCACAAGGAAGACAAGTCCCCGTAATGTGACTGTAAACAGATTTGGGTCCCCACGACATAAGGAACGATGTAGGTACACACAGACACACACACACTTCAATATTATGTATTTATTTGCAAGCACTGTGTTGTATGTATTGTAATATAGTGTTACTGTTTTATATGTATGGATGCTCCTTTAACACCTGCTCCAGGGTAGAAATATAGCCAAAGGTAAACAAAAAAAAATGTAAATCAATTGTCCTTATATTAAACCTATGTAATTAGTTCAAATAAATGCTTTCTTTTTCGTCGTTATACAAATGAAAAGACCTGTTGCTTAAAAGGCAGTTACAGTTTTGTTTTTTGAAGTGTGCATTCTTTTTTGTTTGATGACACATTACTAACTGGTAGGGACACAAGACAACAGACAAACAGATTATAGCTGCAGTACTTCACAAATTACATGGCGAAATCTACATTAAATCTACGATATTCTGAGTTGATGTTCAAAATGTATTTTTCTGACTTAAAAGGGAATTTTGTATTGCTTTGTAAACCACTCATTCCCTGCATCCATGGAGAAAATCAGCCATTTTAATTCACAGCAGACCAGACGGGTATTAATGATTCACTGGTGCCTCTATAAGCAAGTTCAAATGAGTTATTTAGTGATTTTGGTGTTTGAAAACTACCTTTTGGATTTAACCCAAGTGACAATAAACTTATTAAAGAAGGCAGCAGTAGCAGCAGCAGCGCCTTTGTCACTGAGAGCTACAGTATAAATGCTGATATCTCTGTTGACATTAGTGGTTTGGTAATTACCTTGAGAAAACACTCAAGAGGAGTGGGGAGTATCTTACAAGGTTGACAATTCCTTCCTTTGGCCACAACCAAATTTACCAGAAAATTCTTTACTTTTTGAGATATACTGCTGCGACAATACAGCTAAAGCTAAAGGAAAAGTCATTACATTTGTCCTGAAATAATTAGTTTGTGTTAAACTCAACCGTCAATCCATCAAAAATCAGATGAGATGAGCAAGACTCAACGTTCTCAGTTACCATTAGATCTTTATTTCTCATGTCACTTTGAAAGCTTACAAGGAGCTTATGTTTAACTTGGGAATTCTCAAATGACACAAGCAAAGATTATATACAGTACTATAAACTGTCAGCTATGATAAAGGAGACCAAATGTACACATTTTGTAGTCATTTTCTGTAGTATATGTTTTTCTGTCAGGTATAGATTATTTTTTTTGCCAGAGGCAGGTGTCCATATCCATAAAGCATTCCATATTTCCATACTTAACTCTTTGCAGTTATAAAAATATCAGGTATTTCTTAATTTCTTTCAGTCCCTGTGTTGACAAGTGATGCGACTCCTCAACATTATTGCTGCATTAGCACAGTAGTAAAATTCTGGAACTCTTAAGTAAACATTTATAGTAAAACATGGCTATCAGCAACTTTCTGTAATGTTTTGTGTTCCCCCCCCCCCTTACATGTTTCTTTAAATACTCAACACTTACAAAGAGCAAAAAAAAAAAAAAAATCTGAAATTAGAAAATAAAAAGGTGCAAATCATACTATGAACATCTGGTGCAAGCATAAAGGCGGACATGGCACTTTTATAGCATGGTGTGGAAATTAAAACACACATGGTGTAACCAATAAAGATGATGTGATGTCTTCAGCTTGGCTTGTCCTGATGTACATTTTAGTTTGGCCATGAGTAAATGTCATGATGTGATTGCCTACAGTTATTCCCCCCCTTTGTAAATTCTCCTAAGCGTCACTTACAAGTCAAAGAAAAATAATACTTCAAATGATAACACCATTCCATCGTTCCATAGTAGTCTCTCTTTTAATTAGCTCCACTCACTGTTGTTAGAGAGCCACTGCTGACATATCTATTTTTAATTCTTGTCCTAAACTATTTTAAAAACTGACTTTTAAGGCCCAGTGTGTAAAATTTATGTGAGATTACTTTTATTTGGCTGATTGTATAATTATTTTTTTCCATTGGCCCAAAATGAGTCTTTTATACTTATGAGAAGTCGGGCCAGCTCTATGGAGGCCACCATTTTAGACCACCATGTTTTTACAACAATACACAATGGACAAACTAAACATGTTTGAAGTTTGGATGCTAACTGGAGGCTACATACAGTAGGTTCTCCAAAACACTTGGAAGGGAAGGGTGAGGTGAGGGATGTTCAGCTGCAATATGCAACTTCACCAATGAATAATGTTAATTTTATACACTGTACCTTTTAATTGTCTACAATTAAGTACAGAAAAGAGTCTCCCCTGTCCTGACTAAAAAAAGGCTTCTGCCTTGCAACAAAGTTAAGCTCAGTATTGTTCTGAGTTCAATGATTTAGCAATTGATTGAAATAAAGGACTACAATTCAGTCACTTGGAAAGAAAACACTGAACTGAGCTGCAATGACTTGACAAGTAAATAAAAACAGAAAACAGAGTGATGAAATACATGTCTACAGAAAGTAGACATGTGTGCATCTTAAAAAAGGCAAGGCATTTTCTGTTTCGCTCTGTTGGAGTAACATCTGTAATCTTTAAATATCTTTTTTTTTTTAAACATCATCAATATCTACAAAATGCGCATGACCATTTTGTACACAGTGATTAATTTGCCTCGCTATGACAACTTGTAATCATGTACAGCATGGTGACCCCCCCCCATCATCCTCATCCTCATCTTCGTCCCTCTGCCTTGGAGGGCAAAGTCCACTTAAATCACTTTACCTGAGGTTTCATTAAGAATGCTGCAATTTGCCTTAACAGGGAGACCTACATACGCAAGAGCCCACATGCACACACACGCACTCAGAGAGACACACTCGTACACACAGACACACACAGATAATATCCCTGCAGGTTCATCAAGCATGCTTTCAGAGGTTGTGGGGATGTGAAGCCTGCAATAAGAAGCCTCATCTTGGATTTGCAGGAGATCTTCTGCTCTCCTTGTTGAGCTTACGTCTCAGGAGCCCACAGTCTGACTTGGCTGTTGTTGCATTTGTTAGGGCGGGTTAAGCTGACTACGAGTCTTGTCCCATCACAGCCACATCAATGAAAGGACTGGCTGCTGTCTCCTAAATTTTCCCCCAACTCACAAGTGGCTAAAAGAAGCTCTCCAGAATTCCTCTGTCATCCATAGCTTTGGAGTTTTGTCTTTTTTTCATGGTAGGATACCTCACCCCCCCACACAGGAGTTAAGAGAGGTCAGCTGGTAGTGAAAGTGTTGACCTCTAATATTAAACCCTGTGGTGTTGGGGGAGTGTGGGGGTGGGGCCTAGGACAGCAGGGCCACGGCAGAGTCAGTTACTATGGAGAAGAGTGGGAGGACATCCTGCTCGTGGAGAAACTGTGGAAAGACCAGAAATGAGTGGCAGAGATGAGTACACTTTGTCAAATAATCTGCTTTTTAAAGGGAGAAATAAGACAGGAAGTGTTACCTCTGGACTCTGTGGACCATGTGGGCCACCAGGGAGTCGGATATGCCGGGGTAGGCCTCCTCCGCCAGCAGGATGGCCTCCCTCAGCTCATCGAGGACCATGGGGTTTCCATTCACCTGCTCCTGTCTTGCCTTCAGCTGGGAGGAATGATATGGAAGGTAGAGATTTGGCTATTAGTTAATGAAAAAAAGGTTTTCAGGCAGTTTACAGATATAGACTCAGGCAAATGTCCAGAAGATTGTGACTGGAAATTTGTTGTCAAATTTCCAGTCAACACATGACAAATGCAGTGAGAGTCTGTCTGGGTCAGATGTGTTCACAGCAGCAGGAGACTGAGTAGGGCTGAGTATTAAAATTAAAAGACTGAAATTGACTGGCCCAAAATTCTTCAATCTTTAGATGACAAAAATGTTTGGTTTACCAGTACACTCAAAAAAAAAAAAAAAAAAAAAAAAAAAAAATATATATATATATATATATTTTTTTTTTTCCCCCATGAAAGTGATGTAAGATGCAAAAATGACAATTCATAAAAATTTTGAATTGTACTGTTGTTGCTGTTATGCACTTGCTCAGTGTGAATTTTCCAGAGATTTTCTTCCTGCATTCAAATTCCTGAAAAAATCCTAAAGCTCCTTATTTAACAATTTCATTTCATATGCAGTTCTGAGCCTGTGGGGCCTTCAGTGCCAGTGAAAGCAGTTTGGATCAGGTCATTTCATTATATTCAGGTCAAGTGTGAAGGAGGAGACTAATCTGTGGCCAGTCACTCAGTTTTTCACCCATGTGATTCCTTACCTCAGCTAATGCAGGAGAGATGACCGTAACCAGGCTCTGTGAATAAGGCCTCTTCGGAATGTCTGTTGTCTGTGGATCAAATAGAGACATCAGAGTAAAGTTAAGTGTTTTCAGAAAAGAAAACAAGCATCCATACTATAAGGCACTGTGAACATAAGGCATATCCATCACCATCTCATCATGGGTTAGTTGAAAAAAAAAATACACTTAATCTCTAAATGTGCTCTCTCAGTCTAGAATGAAAGTGGCTTTTGATTTGTATTTATATATTCGAGACAATAAACTATTTGTTTCTTTTCAAGCAAGAATCCATCTCACCTGATCTGTGCCCCCTGACTGACCCTCTCCATTCTGAAGCTTCTTGGGGTCCTTTTCTCGGATGGTGAAGATCCAGTCATCGCTGCCAAAATCGTTTCCTCCCGACGCCTGCCCATCCTGCTCTCTGATTGAGCAGGTATCACAAGAGGAAAGAAATTAAAGGAAAAGCAAAAACATGCAGCTGCTTAAGAATGACAGAGGAACCCATGCTTCTTCACAACACAGCACAAAAACGTACGAGTCAGACTCATCAGAACTGGACTCTGTTGTTCTAGACTGTTCTGCCTTCCACCTCTTGTACTTGTCCACCAGTTCAGTCAGGTACGAGGTCTTTTTCGCATGGCGAATGATCAGCTTATGCTTCAACAGCTCTTTGGCAGTTGGTCTCTAAATGTGAGCACATGATACAGTCAGGTGAAAGCAGACTGAAAGCCTGAGCTATAATTCTGAGAAAAAAACTCTTACATAGAATGAATGAAAAAAAAAAAAAAACTTACAAAACTGGGCTCTTTGTTGAGACATGCTTCAACAAACTCCTTGAGCGGTTTACTGTAGTTTCCCTCCAGCATAGGTGGGTTATTCTTTGGGATGAGGAATAAAACTTTCATGGGATGGAGCTCCGAGTGCGGTGGCTCACCTTTTGCAAGCTCGATGGCTGTGATGCCTAGAGACCAGATATCAGCCTGGAATATGGAGGGGGAACATTGAGACTCTGATGCTAACAAACAATCACAGCTACTGTACTTCTATTTCTTTCCTGGACAATCACCCTCAACCACTTAGTTTTTGGGATTACATACAACTTGCGTTTCTGTGTGAATATACCTTACTGGGATAGGCCATTTTATGAAGTGTGGATGTGTGAGATAAACACTGTCAGCACCAACCAAGCTGTTCATCAATGTGCACGCTGCCATATCTTGTAGTTAAATAGCTTTTTCTGGCTGAAAACTTAAGTTTGGGTTACTTACTAAACCGCTCAGTTCCCACATCAAAGTCCATGGAGAAATTTTGTGTTTTTACATCGCATCACATGGAAGTTAGTGATCCACTTCTGCCTCCATTAGTAAGTTCAAATGTATTATTTTGTGATTTTGGTGTTTTAATCCTACATTCAGATTTACCTTAGTGTGACAAACTTCCGAACGAGACAGCAGTGAACCAGCAGCTCCAGCATTCCTCTGAGCTAAAAATGCAGATTTTCTGTATGGGCTTTTGTACAAGAATGTGAGCTTAGAAACTTCTGTTTTCACTCAGAAAAAAAGACAATCCAACAGTAAAATAGAGTGTTTAACATATTCTTGGGATGTCATAGATTTTATGAGGTAAATGTCCATGTCCCGGGCTGGATACAGGGGCAAGCACGGGGAAGTCAGGGTTGACTATATGTATAGTATATGTCAGTACTTCATACAACCACACTTCACAAAACCTGAATTCTCCATTTCAAAGCTTTAAACTTACCTTAGAATCATATGCTGACTGTTTGATGACCTCGGGGGCCATCCAGAAGGGTGTGCCAACAAAGGTGTTGCGTTTGATCTGGGTGTCGGTGAGCTGGCCGGCCACCCCAAAGTCTGCCAGTTTCACCTCTCCTTGCTCAGAGAGCAGCACGTTGGCAGCTGTGGGGGAGGAAAGACTGGCGGTTGATGTGATCCGGCTAAAACTAGACACATTGAGTGAGAAGCTATACTACTTCTTCAGACACTTCTGTCAAAGCTTTTTATCTGGATTGGCAATTTATTTAATAAAAGAGGAAACGACTGTCAAAAGCCTTTCAGTGGACTGCTGCAGTGTTGCCCTCAACTCCCCAAAGACAGACAAACTACATAATGATTCAAACCCTGACTGGACATCGATACCATTAGCGTGATATGTGATATTTGCTTGTGCTCACTGATGCAATTTAGCAAGCAGAAATCTGTGTTGTGTATCAGCTACCTTTGATGTCCCTGTGGATTTTCTTCTCTGAGTGCAGATACTCCAACCCCTTCAGGATCTCCCTGAGGATCGTGGCAATCTGGGTCTCATCAAGGGCACCGGGCTCCATCTTCAGGAGGAACACATGCAAACACCATGAGGTGTAGAAATCAGCTGAACACAAGGTCAGATTCAATTTGTACAGTAATAGTCAGCATTTTTCCTTTTTCCTAGTTCATTAGATCATTATCTTTGTTGTTAGTTGCATGCCTAAATTTCCTATTTCAAATAAAATACTGTCAACAAAATGTTGACAACAACAACAATGGCAATAGTATTCTCCTCATAACAAATATTATCTAGTCTAAAAAAATGTTACAGAGCTCCACTGAAAACACATCTAAGAGAGACACACCAAGCAATAAGTACCTATATGACTACAAACACACACACACACACACACACAATGTGCCTGGCTGCCTGAATCAAGAGCTGCTGCTGAAAAAAGACCCTCAACAAATACTCACTAAAGTATCACTGACTGAAAACTACTCTAGCCTAATGGTTGTTTTTGTCTTTTAATTGTATTTGTTAATCACATTTACAAAATATTTAATATAAACATGTTATTTAGTAATATAATATTTTCTCAGAATTTTATGGACATCGGGATGTTTTTAATATATTTTGACAAGCTGTGAAAAATCAATTGCATTATTTTCTTCTTCTTTTTCCTATCTCTTCATACACAGGAAGAAAGTGTTGTGGATTATGAACAATAATTGTCTTTATGAGATGAAGATTTGAGTTCAACCACAATCAAATTCTGACTTGATTAAAAGAAGTAGCTCATGTTTGCTACCTCTAGGTGTCAGTAAATCAACTATTGATTCAGTTATGAAGAAAACTTCACGTTTAAAAAAAATACAACCAAAACAGGGAAAAAACACTTTGTGACTTACATTTAAAAAAAATACAACCAAAACAGTGAAAAAAACACTTTGTGACTTACATTTTATACACCAGCACCTGAAATGTTTACCTTTTTCCACTGGATCCAGAGGATTTAACTGGATCAGTATAGAACTTTACCTGATTACAGCTTTTACCATCTTACGTCAGTAAGACAAAATTCATCCTGATCTATGAAGATGTCCGTGAGATACTGTATAAGCATCTGAACTTGAACAATTCTCTTATATTATTAATTAGATCTTGGCGATGGTGGGCAATACTTGGCACCACAGCAAGCAAGTAATCACTTACCAAGTCTAATGCTGAGCCTCCACCTAAATACTCCATGATGATCCATAACTTTGTGTCCTGTAAAAGCAGAGAGACAGAAAGAAAACAGTGAGTTGCCAGTGACAAGGAAAGGTGACCAATAAGTACTTTAGTACCTTTATGGAGGAAAATTCACAGACAACTTATTTATTGAGTTGGTTACTGACTTTAAAAACAAATTATGACACCAGTTATACAGAAATGGTTGGAGCCTAAAGCCAAATGCGGCCAATCTATTTTTAATTTAGAATTATTCAGCAACAACGTACGCAGGAAGGGAGAAATGTAATCCCTCGATGGCTTAATTTAGAAGATAAAATGAAAAATAACTTTCAGTACATATTGTTGTAACTATATGAGTGCACATATGAAGTAAAAATATGACCTTCAGGTATGAGCCGTAGTACTTGGTGACAAAGGGGCTGTCACATTGGCTCAACACTGTGATCTCCTGCTGAATGTCCTCAATCTCGTCCTCTGCTTCCTCCAGGTCTATGATCTTGATGGCCACAACCTTCTGTGTGCGATTGTCGATGCC
This sequence comes from Brachirus orientalis, assembly GCA_016785285.1. NCBI lineage: Eukaryota > Metazoa > Chordata > Actinopteri > Pleuronectiformes > Soleidae > Brachirus > Brachirus orientalis. The sequence goes on from JAFBJR010000129.1 coordinate 4,191,888, forward strand.
TTTGAACACCTCGCCAAAAGACCCTTTGCCAATTCGCTCCAGCTTGGTGAACAGCTCCTCCGGGTCCACTTTGGCATTCTGGTGGTGATGGGGGACAGGGAACAAAACGGGGAGGAAAGGGAGGAGGATCAAAAGAAAAAAAGGAGGAATGTTTAAAAGGAAACAAATGTTGGGAAGTAAATAGGAAACACCAGTGGAGGGGGCATTCTTACAGGATACATGAATTCACTCATTTCAACACCTTGTGTTTTGTATGAAAAAGACAAAAGGAGAATAAAAGGGAAAGAGTGTAAGAACTGGATAAAATACAGATAAAAAGGGATTTAAAACATAACAAATGTGCCTATTGTCCACATTTCCAATGATTCACATTCCAGGTCATCACTCTGCATGCATGTGTGTAAATCTTGTGAGAAACTGACTTTAGATAAAGATGCTACAAAAAACTTTTTGCACAGTTGAGGTGTTATTCTTCAGTGCTGAATACAGTGGACAAGACCTCAAACACTGAGTCATGAATGCAGCTTCATACTAGGGCTGAACAATTAATTTTATTAAAATTATATGGCCTTGTTTTCAAATCACAGCAGGCGCAATAATTGTTAAAGCCAAAATCTCTATTAAATTACCATTTTATTCTACAGACTGAAAAAAAAAACATCTTTGTTTCCCACAGATCTGCAAAATATCAGTTGTCATTTTAAATATGTTGATTTAAAAAATAACAATGTAAAAATTACCATTCTCTCTCATATCACAAATCATATAGCAATTTCAGTGAAAATAATCACAATTAGATATACATATAAAAGCATCATTCAAATGTGCCCAGCTTGATATAGGCTTTAGAATAGTCTAGCTGCAATAGGAAAACCTACAGTATAAGTGATAGTGGTGCTGGACAATATGGCAAAAGATTGATCACAATATATTTTCTCATATTGTCCAATTTAGATTATCACATTTTTTACTGCCAGTTTTAGAGAATCTGTATTGAAAACTGAATAAACTACAGATTACCTCAACACTACTAACATACAAAGCAAATACGATGCATTAACAGGATAACTGTAAAAAAATATAAGAACACACTTATTCAGCGAGATGCAATAATACTTGTCTAACATCACTTTTGCGGCTCTTGGCTTCAATTTTGGCCATTTTGCTCTTTTCTTGTACATGCTTCCCTGGAAACTCACAAACAGGAGTGGCGCAGGAAAAGGTAGACCCTGAATGGCTGGTGACTAGCATGTTTCTGCCATGTATGATCGAGTATATATGCCCAAAGCTGATCATTGTAATTGACCTGGGCTTTATCACGATCACTAATTGCGATCGTATAATCACCAAGCTCTATGTAATACCTAGAGTTGACCTGACAGTTTCAGGTAACATATTGGGATATTATTAAGAGGGGTGGGAAAATGCACACTAAGCATTTTAATATGAGTAATTTCTGCAGAAATCTGACTTCTATGTTTCATTTGGACAGACTTGATGCTATGGTTATAAATTAAAAAAATTGAGATACTGTGATCATCACATCACCTTTTACAACCAAAACTGTTGTTGGCACACAGTGGCATAATTATAAGTCATGGTAGGGACAGAATAATCAGTCAACAGATGCATGTTTCCATCTATTCTGGGGTAACACAGGGCTGCATGTATATCTTAAATGTAAAATAAAAAAAAAAAAACATGTAGTGAACTAAAATGGCTTAATTTTTGGCATCTTTAGTTTTGGCATCTTATTGGATCTCTTCCCAATAAGACAACTGTGAATTGTGAATTCACAATTGTGCACTTTCAGAACAGATTAACCAGCTTACAAGTGAACACAGGGAATACAACCAGATACATGCAGGAGTTTAAATTATCCACTTATTTGGCTTATATATCCAAAACACGTATTTCCTTGTACCTACAAGGTAATAGGTGTTTTGGTTTTATATCTAAAACACTTATTACCTTGTAGCTACAACTTAAAAGAGCGTAGCAGTGACTAGAGCAAGGCTCATGTGTGCACCACAGTTACTGATTTGTCCATGAAAGGTCGAGAAGCATGCTGCACTAATGTAAAGGGTGAAATATCTGATGCAAAACGGTAGCACTCAGTCGATATGTACTGTTGTTTTATGTCGTCCCATTAATTGCAACTTCTGTGTGCATGGCATATACCCCCTCTGAATTCCCACCTTAGGGTTTGGGAAGATTAGATGTAAAGAAGTACAGCTGCTTGGGTCCTATATTAAAAAAGAGGTATAGAAGTATACACCCACAAAATCACAACTGGGCGTCCAGTGGAAATTGTTTTTTCTCCTGCAGAACCTGCAAAACAATCGTTCTTACCTGCATCCCTGGAAGGCTGCCCTGAACCGGAGAGTGGGCCATGGTGATGTTGCCTGCCAAGGATGATGAGTCCTCGGCTTTACTTGTGTTTACAATCCTTCTGGACAGCTGCTCTTCCAGCCGTACTGACAAACGTCTCTGTTGTGTTTACGTAAAAAGGCGAAATGTCTTCCTCACAAACTGGTGCACCCTCTTTGTGTCCGAACAACCTCCGGTCACCCAAAACAGCTGAGCGAGCCAACAAGCTGACGTTTGCTAATGCTAACTCTGAGGATGCAAACAAGAAATCCGCAATGTAAGCTTGTTAGCCAGCGGGCAAATGTGTATTATCTCCAGTTACACACCCGGGGAAATTACGCTGTAGAACAAAATGCAACTCCGCAGAGACGAAGTGATAAAAACTAATTTATTTCACAATTAACCAACTGTCATTTCGAAAACGCGTATCTCGCTCGCTAACGGTGTTGTCAGCTAGCTAGCATGGTTAGCTCATTGGCCAACTAGCCAACGCAGACGAGCAGACTAGCGTTCTGTCAGCGAGCTGGCCTGGCTCGGAACACCGTTAGTCTGCATGCCGCAGATGTCACCCACGGAGCACAGATCCAGACTCAACCTCTTCACTGTGCACAAACCGGTGTTCAGCAGTTCGGCAGGTCCGCCATCCACTCCACGGTTCGCACGCTACTGTTTTTGTTCCCCCCTCTCACTTGTATCCCGTAGTCTCAGCCATCTTGTTGGTGCCTGTGACGCCAGATTTGGGCGGATCCGGATCAACAAAACACATCCCGACTGCTTCTGTTCCAGAGAGAAGGTTCTATCTGCAGACCGCAGACACAGGGCAAGACACGCCTCCTCAGGTCAAAACGCTACCATTCAACACTAATTGGTTCACAATTGCGTCTGAAAAGTGATGACCTTTCTTAATGGAAACTTTATTTATATACATATCTCACTGACAAGAGACAGTAATAGGGAAGGATATAACACTCGTGTTGACATTTATGAACACAAAAATGTACATTGTATGCATTTTAGGAATATTTATACTCACTTTGAAAACGGTAAAGTCAATCAATCAGCAACTGCAGAAAATACAACATCTATTTTTGGAAACGTCTGATAAATCAACACAGCAACAAGGGGAAAAAACACCAGAGGTGTCTACAGTCACTGCCAATCAAGCTTGATTCTGTAACAAATCCAGCCAGGCTTGATTTGTGTGCAGGACTTAGTGTTGGAGCTATCTGGTTATTTTGTGTTGGGTTTTAATTTATCCACTAGGTCTCACTCTTACACCTTTTTTGTTGGTCACAATATAGGTAGGAACAAGTGTTCAGGTAACAGGTGTTGCCGGACATAGAGTAGCACACGGTGTTTTGACTGTTTTGTTTAGCTGCTGTAAGCCATGTTGATGAAGGAACACTATAGATTATTATCAGTGGTGAGCATAAAATAAGTCTGATTCATTTCTAAAGACATGTAACGCCAGTGGTTATTTGTAAAGCGCGTCCACTAACGCGCATATGGAGCAACCCCACGGGGGCTTTTCTCAGTGATTCCAATGACTATAAAATTGTTAGGCGAGTCCGAATAAATATTAATGATAAATATTTCTTGTAGACATTCATTAAAAATAAGATTTTATTCTTCTGGCACTGCACAACTGCAAATGCAGCGGGAGAAGCGAAAATACGTTGCAGCTGCGTTAATTAGACTTAATTGAGATCGGAAGTGACGTTTCTCTTGGTTGACCACAAGAGGGAGCCAGCGCACAAACACCCCAGCAGTAGCAGCAACATTCTTGTGTGATAATGTAGTACTGTAACTGTAGATACTAATACTTCCCATTTGGTATCCAGCCTGAATAAAATGTATGACAGATATCCGTAAATCAGTTATTGGAAGTCTAAATGAACATCATATATCCCCAAATTCATTCTCCCTTGAACAAATTATGTAAAAAATGTGTGTTATATTCTCCCAAAATAACAAATTATTATATCACATATTCATTTAATCTGTATGGGATTTTTTTTTTAAATTTGTTTTAAATATCCACGTTGTCATTATTTGTGAATATAAGTCACATTCCAGACACATGCAACTGAGCTATGACGATCCCTAAATCCAGTTTGAAATATCTACAATATTCTCATTTTACTGTGGTCGAGCCAGCCGTCACTTGGCGTCATATGTGCTCAAATCAGGCGCTCCTGAATGTGAAGTGCGCCGATATTCTTTCCTTTACGTCAATTCTACTAAAAACACTCCAGACTAAACAGTCCTATTTCCGGTTTTCAAAATAAAGTCATATCGAGAGCGAACACAGTCAAGACAATTATCAAAAATAACGATGTCAAATAAAACATTAATGAAAGCATTGTATATACTGTGCGTAATGGAGCTATAGTCTTTTATATTGTCTGTCACGTTTCTTTGCACGTTTTTGATACTCATTAAATATTAAAATGTTTATTCTATTTCTACTTTGCAGTGATTTTAGGCTGCTATAACACTGCAAATGTCCCGTTGTGGGAGAAATTGTAATGTCTTGTATATAATATTTTTTTTCCAATTCTAAACTTTTTATGAATAGTTTATCGTTCATTAGACTCAGTCCCTCTTATACTTTATACACAATATCAAGTACTTTTTGTGTACTTTTTGGAGTAATCCGGGGTCAAAGTTCACTTTTGGCAACAAAAATGAGGTTAACTGTCCATCTTTGAAGTGACATTAAATGAAATGGTCAGTATTCAATTCCCCCAATTTGAATATTCGCAAGAAAGTGGAAGAGAAAATACCTCAGTCTCGAGAAGACTGTAGGTACACCATTCACTGCATTGCAATTCAGACATTTTGTTCATCAGACAGGTATTCATAATATTATTTTTTTGGGGCACCTTATTTTTTTAATTTTATTCTTGATGTCACACAGATGCAAATAAGAAATAAATAAACATAGGGAAAAAAGAGGGAAGAGGGAAAATAAACATGCCCACTGTTTCCCCCACCTACAATTTTTCAAATGCACTTACAATAATGCTCTAAGATGCAAGTTTTGTTTTAATGTTCAAAATAGATTAAATGTGCTTTCACTCATTATTCCTATACATTTTAATTAAATATTTGTTTTCATTCCAATTTCTGTTTGAGTAGTAATCTCAGCGTTACATAAAATACAGCATAATTTATATTCTCAGTTGTATATCACAGATATAGACTTACCTATTTACCACTATTTTTGGTTTTGTACAGCTGACATCTCTTTGGAGAAGAAAGGACACAGAAGAGGTTGTTGCTGTGATCCCCTCACATATGAAAGGGAACAGTTTTTGGATACACCACAGTGAGCTACGCTCTTTCAGACCCCACCAGTGGTTAACAGGTGAGGTAATCTGTGCCTACAAAAAAACAACTCCACAGCAATCACTAAAAATTGAGAGTGCTGATTTAACAATGTTGCTTGCATATTTAAAAAACATTTTTTTTCTCCCCACAAATAATGTGGAACATTTTCCATTAACAATTGCTTAAACATAAAGTAATGACTTGCCAAGTGTTCAATCAACATAGAACATCAAAGTGTAGCATTATCAGCTGTGGACACAAAAAAAACACATAGAATGGTTGTGCTTCACCTGAAATCAATTTATTGTTGATAGAGCTACTGACACACACATAATTTTAACCATCTGTGCATCAGACACACATAAAATACACTAATACACCACACTTAAATAGAAAAAAGTATAAAATAAAAAAAAATAAATAAAAAGGAAAATGTTAGGCCAACCATGCAATTGTAATACTGAAAATGTTTTTAAAAATTACTGTTTTTGGCTTGCAGCAACACTCATTTGCCAGTATAGGAGGTGTTTCCTCCCCAACACTCCACATTTCATTAAAAAATGAGAAGAAGAGTTTTCCACAGACATTCACTCCCCCCCCCCCATTTCATGTAAGTAGTTTGTGTGACACTCTTATCTGATTTTACAGTACTTGAGAGCATTTTCCATCCTTCTACCAACCAGTGTGACACCCAAAATATATTACTTGAAAACCCTTACACATTACATTAGCAGCCAGCAGCATCATTGATTTGATGGCAAAGGCCACTCCCAGACCCTCCCATACATTGTTGGGCTGCATGAAGCTGTAGAGAAAATAAGTGACTAATGATTATAGCTTAAAATAGTAAAATATTCTATTTTTCAAATTTGGGATGCTCCTCATTCAATAACTAAACAACGTGATTAAAATATTATATATTCCAAGTCCAACTCCGTTCTCTGCAGCAGCCTTCCAGCGGCTTATATGATAAACAGCATCACGTCCATGGGCTGTTTGTTGCTTACTATGGTGACAATTAGTTTACACCTACAGGAGAGACCTGCTGAAACCAAGGGTTTTTCCTGAGCATTCGAAAATAATTATTTGTATTATCAATTACTATTACCATTTTAAAATGCTAATATCTGATGAATTTCTGTCTTAGCACACATCCACGAGTAAGGGGCACATCCACCTTGGGTTCGGGGTTGATGGCTCAGTCTGAGAAAAGTCAGCCACTATTATTCTTTCTTTACTGCTGTTGTGGTAATTTTTGGATGAGCTCAGAAATCTGTCAGTGATTAATAAATGATGTGTCAGTTCAAAAAATACACCAGAATTAATGATAAAAGTCATGGTAATTTTGAAGTTGATAGTTACTATTGTGCTACTCACCACCACACAATTTGAATGTATTACACAATGTCCATTTAAATGTTAAATATTTATAGCACGCTTCAAAGCAGTTTTGTTATTGCAGTGTTTGACATTGACAATGTCTGTGCAATGTCTCTCAAAAAGGCCCCTGGATCTGGTTCTCTAACAACAAACTGGGTGAGTGTCACTACTAAAAAATGTTTTGGGGTTTGGGTTTATAGTCATGCACACACTTGCAAGCGCTATAAATCACTTCTAAAGAATCATTACTGTATAGTTGGGCTGACAAATATATATTATTTATATTTTGGGAACCTAAATTATGTGTGTATTTCTTTTCATGGAGGACATTGAAAGTAATTTGATCAGTTATTCACTGGAGACACATTGTTGCTTCCTCAGTAAAAATACACTCACGGATTTTGAATAAAAAGGAGTAGAAAGCTTTATATTAAAAAAATAATAATAATCATATTCAATAATGAAGAGCCTTGATAAAATTTTGTCATATGAAGTTGGCCTGTCTGGTTAATTATCATAACCCAGAACATAAAAATAAATGATTGAGCTTTTATGCTACTTACTTTGTCTTTACAGGTACAGTGTGACATCTGTGACAGATGGTATCACGAACAGTGCTTCAAAATGGAAGAAGACCATCTTCAGAAAGCAAGAGTAGGCAAATGGAATTGCTTGCTTTGAATTTAGTTATTTCTACATGTACAACAGAGTACATTTCCTCAGGATGTCAGGGATTATTTGTACAGTTGTAAATAGTTTAAAAATGTTTTTTTTGTTTCCTTTATAATTTTTCCTAACAATGATTTCATTTTTGTAGAAGTTGCTGTGTTTTTATTGTCAGTACACATTTGGAAATAACTTCTTGATCCTTATATTTTCAAAAAAAGTAAAATGCTAAATGTGACTTACATGGAAGTTTCTGATATGTTAATTGACATTATTTGACATACATTGTTTTAATAAGGAACATGCATGTGCTTTCTTAACAAACATTGATTATGTCAAAACCTGAGAAATGTAGTTGGAAAACCAAATGAAGAAATCATTAAAAGATTGTTACAATTAGAATTTAACATAAAAATAAGATGAAGGACTACAGCTCCACTATATACACAATACATTTTACAAATGTTTTATTTGACATAATTCTTTTACATTTAATCAAAATGATAATATATAATTGTTTTGACATAGAATTTAACATTTTTATCTTCAGTACGTTGTGTTCGCTTTAGATAAAATTTTATTTTGAAAACCAGAAATAGGACTGCTTGGTTTGGATCGTTTCAGTAGGTTTACCGTAAAGGATAGAATACTGGCGTACTTCACATTTAGGAGCGGCTGATTTGACCACGGAAAATCAAATGACCGCTGGCTGCAAAATGACCGCAGTCTCATATTCCCCCAATTAGGAATTGATATGGTCATTTTAAGGTATCAAATTAATTTTAAATAAGTCATTTACATCTTGACCTGGTCTAGTTTGTAGATGTCTATGATCAAGTTTATAGATATATCAGGTTGGAAATGTTATGATATTATCTTTCACTTACATTCTAGCTGTTCAAAATTGAATTACATATTTCTGTTGACTGATTGTGATAGTGATATCGGCAACTGGAATTCGTGATGGTCAAAATTTAGCCAGTGAATATTAAAATCGGCATCTCATTGGTCAACGCCGGCTCAGCATCGCGTGCTGCAGCTAGAATAATGATGGGACGCTTAGGAGAACATGACTGCGGCTGCTGTCTCACTGTTTGTTGTGGTGGACAGTCACTTCAGTCATAATGCGTGAATGGGAGCAAAGAGCTGATTGTTGTCATGGCTGCGTCTGTAAACGTCCATATATGATTCAGGCCATGATCGGGAAAATCCACGTGGGAGATTCACTCAAACGTGACACACATTAGGGGACATTTAGGAGGAGATGGCAAAGTGATTGTATGGTAGTGGCTGCTGTATTTTAACTAGATTACAGTGGAAATGACACAAAGACATCCGTCTGATAAATATAATGGAAATTGAGCATGACAGTCCAAGTCGCTTTAAATGCGTAACTGGATTCAACGGAAATACATCCACGAACGCATGTGGTTTTTTTTTGTTTTTTTTTTTATAAATGCATACATGGTTGATGAAGGTGCAATTGTGACAAATGTGCGCAGAGACGCGTGCGCCTCTCATCACCGACTGGTCCAGCTCCGCACGCGTACAGTGGGAACCGCTGTAGCTCCCTCCTCCATGCGTAAATTATGTAGGGCAGGACGGCAATGCTCTGCTACCTCCATTTAAGAAAACCCGGCCGATGAATGTGAGGAGAACAAAAAAATAAAGGTAGAAAAAAAGAAAAAACAGAAGAAGCCACCCTTATCCTCACGCGGCATTTGACAGAGGAGGAGTGGCGCATCACGACCTGCATATATTGTGAAGCCAAGGAGAAGAAAAGATGGACATTACGGATCAAGGAGCTCAAATGGAGCCGTTGTTACCCACGGTAAGACAAAACAGACACAATGTTGCTATTTTTCTTTTTCAAACGTGTTTTTTTTTGGATCATACACATACATTAGAAGGTAGAATAAAGCAGGCACAGTTAAGATGAAACCCACTTTGGTCCATTTCCAATGTGTGTTTCATGCCAAGCTGTCTCTGATTGTGTTGACTTGTGGACCCAAATGAATGTTGCGCATCATAAATTGGGGAGGGGGATGAATTTTCAACCCATGCCCAGATAAACCATATTTCGTCAAATATTATACATCTCTTTCACTACAAACGCCAACGCCTTTACATTCATGCTGCAATGTACAGGTTGATATAACAGCAACAGCAGCTGCAGCTCCTTAACATTCATGCGCTGCCTCCATTCCATATTTTTGCCTTCCAGCCAAATTTACTCGGTTTAAAAAGGCACTGTTTTTATTTTTCCCATGTAACCTGTCAAACTGTTGCTTCAAGTGTTGAATGCTGCAGGTGCAAGATGTGATAAGAACATGACTGCAGAGAAAAAGACAGAGAGGTGGCCTTTTCTTTCTTTTTTTTTTGAGTCACTGCAGTTCCAAAACCCTCTTTTTCTTGCCCTTCAGTGGGAGCACAAATAAGCATTCATGAGAAAATAGTCACCATCTGTAACCTGAGAGAATTCAAGATGTTAAACATGTAGTTTACTTTGGACAATCCAGGTTTTAAAACAGGGACAATCCAGGCATTAAAACTGTCCCCTGCAGCTCCGTAAAACCAGGTGTAATGTCTCAAAAATCACATCCTGAGCCAGTGAAGACTGAAGCCTGCTTCTGTGGTCAGTCTCACCTTTCTGACACGCAGGTGCGTCAGTGCTGTGAAAGAAAGAAAGAAAGAAAGAAAGAAAGGGTTAAAAACACGACGAGGGAGATGTGAGTAAATAAATAGCTCTGTTTTCAATCCTGCTCTGGAGGCAAATCAATAGTCTTCTCTATTTTGTTCTATTTGTGGATGTGTTACATGAGGACTTAGCTTTCCGGTGCTTGCAGCTGACAGTGCTCATGTAGGTGGCTGTTTGGTTTCCTCTGCAGTCCCAGTGCAGTGTGGTTGTTTCCCTGTCATTGTAAGCCATTGCTGTCCCCCCCCCCCACCACCCTCCGCCTGTGCAACAAGCCACTACGTTGTCATGGTTTCACCAAAATGTATATGGGCATGTGAGGTGTCAGTATGGTGAGAATCTTAGGGTCTCCCCAGGACACAACATGGCTAAAAGAATCATCATACCCCTCCTTTTTTAAACAGGTTACCTGGTTCCCAATGTCAAACATGAGAAGATGTGTATTTTACAGCACGAAGGACATGTGATGTTTGTGAATGCATTGCTGCTGTATCACTGAGCTGCCTTTCAGCATCTGGCATGACAGTAATACATCCACATGTCTCTGCGTTTGTCCCATTCACTGATTTCTTGATGTTGTTTTACTTTGCAGGAACAACGTTCCCAAGAAAATAAAGATGTGGTGAGCAAATTTCTTTACTTGTGGCATGCAAAGATATGTCTGTTTTGTGTAGTAGAAAAAAAATACACATGATTGCATATACAATCATTTGTGTTATGTTTTGTCTTTTGTTTTTTTTCTTTTCACGTTATTTTGAAGGAGTTGTTTTTCTGCATATTTTTGATATTAAACGTAGATTTATGTTAATAGTCTGTTTAAAATTTTACTTGGACAGAAGTTTAAATCCAGAACATGGTGCATTTGGAGATTGCAATTTTCTGAAGTAAAGAGTTTCCACTTCTGAACAAGATGTTTTATATATACAGTACTGTGCATAAGTCTTAGGCCACCATTAGATTTATTGTTTTAGCAATGCTATAATGACCATACTGTACTATTATTTCTCAGTCACTTTATTGGCACACATCCGGAAAATATGGAGAAACACATATGCAGTTTTTTTTCCAGAAAAAACAAACAACAAAAATGCTTCTATAATATCAAATATTTAGTGTGACCTACATTTACACTTGATCAATAACACAACCATGGCTCTTTAAAACCTGGAATGGAACCCTAATGTTATTGGTCAAACCTGTGTTTCTCCTACTATTTCATGCCAACAAATAGCTGCTGTGAAAAAGGTCTATTATACCTGGTTTACTCAAGACATGTTGGAGCATTACATACACATGTTGCACAAGTTCAACTCACTGACAGGTTGATCATATAGTAGAAGACTGACTTTTAGTCACATCTTTTCAATCTAAATGCTAAATGATCACAAAACTGACTTAAAAACAACAAAGCTGGTGGTGGTCTAAGACTTTTGCACAGTACTGTATATATATATATATATATGCCAGCTTGTTTAGCAGATGTTGTGGATTTCTAGATCATAATGGTTGCACTTGTCAGTGTGCACCAACAGCCACACAAGGCTGTGAACATGCTGGGTACATAATGATAGATAATGGAAAGTTGAGGCTTTCATAATTTCAAACTGCTTTGAAAAGCTGTTTTACTAACTGGGAATGAGAGAACAACAGCGGCGGAGAGCTTTGATACACGTAAGTCGTCTATTCTGACAGAATAGTGCTTATGCAACCGTGTGCTGTGAGTCAGTCTGAGGACAAGCGTACTGTTTGTTTGTTTTTTTCTCTCTAACTATTTGTGAGGTGACAGTGTGCAACTTTGTGGCACTGTTCCACACGTTCAATAGACATTAGACACTGATTATTTCAACGTCAAAGTATGAAAGCATAACTAATCATCAGGTCCAAGGAACATCATCTACTCCATCATGTATCATAATGTCATATCTGGTGAACTTTAATCCTAGTGGTGACAATGTTGACATGAAACTGCTTTATGACCACACTAGTTTGTTCACTTGTTCTAAAAATATAAAATAAAGACTGAGAAAATATTTGGCATATATTTTTTTTTTCTCTGTATTTTTCATTCTGTATTTAAACAGTTTTATACTAGATACAGCACTGTCGGTGGACACATGTTAACATTAATGCCCCACTCTTGCACATAAACATTTTTTTTTTACCTGTGAATGTATCAATCAGCAGATTTTGGTGATCATTGTGTACTAACTAATCTAATATAGTTAGTTAACAGTTAGAAGATCAAAACTTTGTCATTTCACTGTTTAAATAAGTGTGTTTCCAAGAACATTAGCTGCTACCCTGAACCCCCTTTATTTAATATTTAACATTTTTGTTTCAATTGCTAGCTCTCAACCATTTTAAAATGTGACATATTGACATTTTGTTTAATTTTGTGACAGTACAGAACAAGTGTGTCCCACAGCAATAAAATTTGTTCAAATCATTTGTTGTTATTATATATATTTTGGGAATGTACTTTGCCACAGCTACTCAAGATGAGACAGAAAAGAAAGAATGGTGATTTATTTGGTCACAAATATCAGTATTGTTGTCAATATTTATCGTTTTAATAATTTTTTAATTGAAGCTCAGTGATTTTACTAGTGATGTGTTGATTGATGGAACCTGGCATCTGCTGACGTGATAATTTTATTGATCTTGGTCACCTGTCACTTACATGCTGACAAGAACTTTAGTGGCTCTGGTCCTGGATTTGACATGGATTTGATTCGTGTGGTCCTAATTCATGGTATAAAATCAAAACTGCCCACTTAGGCTCTGGTTGATCGGTTGGTTTGGAGAAGATCAGTGAGGACAGACGGAGGAAGGCTGCAGGATTTGACCAGGCTTGTTCTTTTGAGCATGGTGTTCTTGGAGCAGTGTGAAATCTCTGTTTGAAATTGGTGATCCAACTGTGCAGGCAGACGGGCAGGAAGCTTTCCCACCACAGGCCTGTCAAGCCAGGAGCCTTGACAGGCTGTGTTCCTTTGCATGGTTAATTATAGTCTTGTCAGTGGAGAGAAGATTGAAGAGGACATGGATGTAGATAGAGGTAGAAGGTAGAGAGCTGATGGAGGATGTGAGAGGTTGGGGGGATATTAGGTTGCAAATATGGTGTGTGAATCATGTCATAATAAGCGTCACATTTGCGGTTGTGTGAAATGCTGACACATAATCTGTGCTGCTGCTGTCATCAATATGAGTATATGATAATGTCCTGGCTGCCAGTAGGGACACAAGGAAAAACAGATGTTTGGTCACTTTATTAAAAGGATCACCTAATAAAATCGCTGCCTGTTTAAAGAATATCATAATGACATATATAATAACAGGTTCACTGCTTTATTTTGCCATTAGGCAGGTTTTCCTCCTGGAAACAGGAAAGAAAATGAATGTTTTTAGCTTGCTGGGATGCAAAGTCCTACTAAAGGGTTTCAAACATAAAATAACACATTTGAAGGCACTGATAAAGGCACTGGTGGATCAACATTTTCTTTGTGCTGTGAAGTAAAATCCCTGATTTTCTCTATGGACTTAGTGCATAGTGAGAAGTGTTCAGTCAAGAAAGGCTGTCTAATGATGAGGAAAAGTGGCAAACATATTGGGAAGATACCATAAAATTTAATGTGACATTGATTTTATTATAGGTGAGTTTTATTGTTAAATGTTTTTCCTTGTGTCCCCTCTAGCAATCGTGTTTTAAGTGAGGGCTGGCATTTGTGTCTCAGGTTGGGTCCTGGCGAAGGTGGTGCGCTGGGGGCACATGGCGAAATCTGCATTGACTATTTGTCAAAACCTCGTTTAATCATGCGTAAAGAAAAATAACTATGGCCTGAAAGCAATATTTGCTGGCATACACCAAAGAGATCATTATGAGGAGGTCCAGAAGAAATACAGCAGCTGCTTGTTCCTGTTTCTTGCGTGCCATGTCTTTACAGATTTGCTGACAATGCACCACTGCCACAGAGCAGCTTTGTTACCTGAGGTGAACTGCGCAGTCACACATACACACACACACAGATGTACTGTAACGGCAGTATACTGTAAACCTGAAACCCTACCCCTGCTCCACACTTCTTCTGTTTGGATCTTGTGGTGGACATGGGACAGGTAACTTCAGGAGGTACATGAAGCCCCTCACATAGGACGGTGTGGTTTGGCTCCTCCTAGGTAAGAGAGCTACAGAGCTCGAAGCAGAGCAGAGCTGTGAACGGCACAGCATTGGTGATGTCAGAGCGCTAATCTCTCTAGGGGGATTGGCGGATGGACACTTGTCAAGAACATTAGATGCTACCCTGGATGAAGGCAGAGGCTGAAGCGGCGCTGGAGCCCAGCATGAGCAGCATGAGCTCCAGCATGGGAAGGGAGAGTGGTTGAGCGGAGCGCCTGAGGAGCAGAGAGGTTTTGACTGAGAGCTTAACAACCTGACTCCATCATTCTCCATTATTCTCTGACTCCTCACACAGAGGCACAAAGCTCAGAGGCTCTGACCCCTCGCCATAGCCTCTCATTTTACCACTGCTGCAAGCACAAGGAGAGTTGGCGGGCATCTTGCCCCAACATTTAGGACATACCATGCTTTCAGTGGACTACAATAAAGGATTCATTTATCAGGTAGGTCCTACTTTGCACCCTGAAATATTCTTTTTTGAGGGTGACTTTGATTTTGGCATCATGCAAATTTAGATGCCCTGTCTCTGTGACATAGAAGCAGCTACATAAAGAGCATAATCTGGGAAGAAGAATTAGAAGATTGCATGCGAGCTCTTGCATTTGTTTTTACTGTTTTACTAACTGCATCATATTTATGCACGTATAGACAGTATGATGCGAGAGACTTGCATCCTGTGCTGTAGAAAGTGGCAGTTAGGATGCGAAAGGTCCTGGCTGGGGAGGTTAGCTGACAGATGGGACTTTCAGTGCAGGGCTGGAGGAGAAGAGCTTACAGCTGCTGCACTGATCCTGGTGATTGCTGAGGGAGAAATAGGTAAATAAAAGCTAGTAAAGCTGGATTTAATTGTGTTTGAATACTCTGTCTTGTGCTTTTAGGACATGCAGACAAGTTTTTGAGGGTTTGAGGGTGCAGTGTTCATACTTCTCATCTTGAGTCCCCCCCCCGTGTCCGACAAGGTTAGAGAGAGGTGATGATGCAGAGATGTTCCCACTACACATACACTTAGCATATTCTTCCCTGTGATGCTGCCGATGCAGAACCTGCTGCCATTGCCACGGTAACCATGGCCATCTGTAGGGATGAAAGCCATGACAAGAGATGCAGGCAGCCAATCACAGTGCCTGTACAGCTGTTGCTAATCCATCTCCCCCTCTTAGCTATGGCTAAAGAATCATTCTGACTCTTAGCACACATGGTGAAGCATTCTAATAACGGATTGAAAGTAAATAGATTTACATTAAGACTCAGTCTTATGTATTTTGCATGAAACACCCTTTGCTTTCCATGCTGTGCAGAAAGAATGGGATTTCCAGTATTTTATTTTAATATGACTTTTAGTGAACACCTTCTGGCCTAGTTCTCAAAGCATGGTCATGTAAACATCCATCATCCATGCTGTTAAATCCTCAGGAGAAATCCCTGCAGAACAGAAATGAGGTCACCTATCTGCTTCCCATTGAGAGATATGATAATGGACACAGATTCCTGGAAAGGAGCATCGGAGAATCAATAGGCCTGTGATTCAGCCTGGCAAAGAAAATGGAATACAAGCTTAGTGTTGACACGTGAAAACATCCTCCTTGTTTTGTAACTAGCTATGCATAAATGGATAGGTAATACTATCCATTGCAATGATAGTGTCAGATTTGTTGATATTTTATTCCCATTATGCATTTTGTTTTTACACTGGTGGATATAAAAATCCAAAACACTCAAAAGGTTTTATTTTTGTTTCATGGTCAATTCTTATTTCAAATGCATCTCTGATACTAAAAACCAAAACACTGGTTTAAAATCAGTTTAAGCTTACACATATCAAATAAATTGTTAAATGTATCAATGCTTTCTAAAAGATTAAAAATTTGCTTAAAAATTAATTTCAGTGTTTCCATACACTATGTTATCTCACATGACAGTGAAGCACATATATCTATATATCAGCTGAGCGCAGCTATTCAGAATATGTCATTGCGGTTTTAAATACCATAGCACTGACTACTAACTACTACCGTACAACTTGTAGCACTATAATATTGTGTGACTGTAGTACTCCTACATAGTATTCCTTTACTGTTATGCCTCACATTTTCTATACACAAGCTTCTATCTATGACCTGAGAAAAAAAAAAACAAAAAAACAAAACATGAAATTTTAGCACAGTTATAATCTTTTGGCCTGATATTTCCTCTCTTTTAGCCATGTAACATTGTCAGAAAAAAAAGATTAAAGATCTCCATTAAAAGTAAAATAATCTGTATCTATGAAATCATTACAGAGCTCCCTATTATCTGCGTGTGAGCAAAGTCAGACTGGGCTGTCACTTTGCAGGGTTCTCATTCATCTATAACTCATAGACAGGTCACGGATTCATGCTGGAATATTCTCAGAGATGTGAGTGATTTTGATATGATATTCCTGTTTTTTTTGTGAAGCAGTCAAAAAGAAGTCAGACATTTTTTAGGTCACTTTCATTGTTGTCTGTGTTTATTTCAGATAACAGGCCGATCAGTTGACAAATGCCACAATCTCGCTAGAGGCACATGTTCAGCTGTTATGAATGGCTTAATATCAGGTGTCTGATACCGATATCAGTCTAACAGTCATTTTACACCCTTTAAATTACAAAGCTGTTAACAATGAATTTAATAATAAAAAAGTTATTTATACAGCATTTCCTAACAAATGTTACAAAGTGCTTAAAAGTCTAATTAAGCTTAATCAAATACAAATACTGTCATCTTGCCTGGTAAGGCAAGGAAGAAAGATGCCCAACTGATCACACAATGAGCAAACACTGGGCAACAGGAGAGAAAAAAAAAACTCCCTTTCAACAGGACAAAATGACAGAAACAGACCCAGATGTGCAGCATCTGCCTCGACTGGTTGGGAGAGAGGAAAAAAGGAGAGAGGGAGTAACAAGGAGCGATGAGAGACAGCAAAACATATCAACAATCAAACAATACGACATATGTTAAAATAAAAATAAAACGGGTGAATGGGAGAGAACAGTAGCAATAGCAACCAATAGCAAAGAACAAAACAAAACAGTACAAACAAACGACACGAACAAAAACAATACAACAATAAAATAGGCAATCAAGAAGAGACTAAGCCTCCACAAATTAACCAAAAAGGTAAAAATGGCACAAGGAAACAGATGAGGGGAGAGAAAGAGAGACATAGGAGAGAGAGCAGGAGCAGGAATGTATGAGAGAAAGACAGTAATTAGCAGAATAGAACAATAAAAAAGTAAGTAATATAATATATCCATGACTGTGCAGTGAGGCTGCATTTTCCACCTACAGCCATTCCAAGCTAATTTAAGACAGAATTCTTCAACTGTCTATCAAATATTCTTAGATAGGTAGATTTCTTTATTGTCATTTCACATTGTATTACTCGAACACACCGGCTGAAACAAAAGTTTGTTTCTCACCAGCTTTGACAATGCAAATGAGAATTTTAATAAAAGAAGAAACAAACAGCCCACAACACGACTCAGCTAAAATACAGATTTTGTTTTTTAACAGTCTATGCACAGTGAAGCATGTAATATATAGAAAGATTTTTTTTATATTGTATAGTGTTTTACATGTTCATCTTTCCAATATATGATCCAGCTGAAGTATCATACCGGCTCATCCCAGCAGTCTTGCTGTCCTTTTGTCTTATGTTAGGTGGTGCTGTATATCCAGTGTCTCTAACTACAAATAAGTATCAGTTCTGTGCAGGTTTTTTTTTTCCATGATGACTGGTTTTGGTCATCAAATGTATTGACAGCATCTAGGGTTAGGTGTGGCAGTCTGTGATCCAATCACTCAATCCTCTGAGGGTAATGTTCAACAATGTCATATGTAAAAACTCATCAGGAAGAGTGGTGAGACCACATGTGCAACAGCGTGAGGTGTGGAATCAGGTGCTGAGAGGTGGTAAATAACTGGTTCGGACGGCAACTGTGTATTTCTTGTGCACCATTGAGCTGTGTCACATTAGTAAAACATTAACACTTAGATAATTCAAATTTCTCTGACATTTTGTTGACTTGTTTGGGCTGACTGATATGCAGATATTGTCATTTTCATTAGCAATTTTCAGTCAAGTCAAGCCTCTCATTTCTACTGCTTTATCCCTGAGGGTCGCGGGGGTCACTGGTGCCTAACTCCAGCTGACATAGGGCGAGGGGCAGGGTACACCCTGGACAGGTCGCCAGTCCATCACAGGGCCACATAGAGACGGACAAGTCAAGCCTTTGACTTATAATAAATTTCATGGCTATATATGGAAATCCAAAAGGCACCTTGTTTCCTCGTTCTAATGCTCGGTTTGAACTTCATCATGTCATTCTGACCATGCCTACATGCCTAAATTAATTATGTTGCTGCTGTATAATTGACTGATTAGATATTTGTGTCGACAAGCAGTGTAATGACCACTTTTTCCATCAAGTCACAAAATTTCAGTACCAGCAAAAAAAAAATGGCATTTTAAGGATTAGATCTTCAGAAAACTGGAGGCTATAACTACTACTTCTACAAAGTTATGAATTAAGGGTCTGAATATTTCCCAAACTAAATCTACAAAACAATTTTGCTAAATAGTTCCTGAGACACTGTAACTGACACATTACCTTCCCGGCCTGGAGCACAGATACAGAGCAGGGTGTTGATTTACAGCTACAGAATGTGCTTTGAATTAAAATGAGACGTAGCCCGGCATTGTGAAGGACGTGGTGCCCTCCTTACCATCCTTAGCATGCACAGCACTGTATTAACACTATATGACGACATTAAAGGGACCTCTGGTCCTCAGTTCACTTCAAGCCTGGAGCCTTTTGCTCTCCTCCCTTCAGTTTGTTGCTCATTCATCCACACAGCTCCTCCCCAGCACACAATGTCTCCCACAGGGGAGCTGTGTGCATTAGCGGGCCTACATATATGTACGATGT
The DNA here is from genome assembly GCA_016785285.1 of Brachirus orientalis. Taxonomy (NCBI): domain Eukaryota; kingdom Metazoa; phylum Chordata; class Actinopteri; order Pleuronectiformes; family Soleidae; genus Brachirus; species Brachirus orientalis. The sequence goes on from JAFBJR010000129.1 coordinate 4,211,455, forward strand.
ATGTTCCTGTGTGTACAGTACATGTGCCAAATGTGTTGTACTGAATCTGTACATGCTATTTGCTGCACATTAAAAAGGTTTGTATGATTTGTGTGTTTCCATTAAGGAAAATGGTTTGAATAATGAATTAACAAAAAAGTGAACAAATGTAGAATTAATATACATTTTTATACAGTACTGTGCAAAAGTCTAAGCCATCACTAGCTTTGCTATTGGCCTTGCTTATTCAAAATTATGGTTTTATGTCAGCGCAGGTTCTACAGCTACTGTTTTCTACATGAAATAGTAGGACTAAGACAGGTGTCAAGTGGTCACTGAGGTTTGAAAAGCCAGTTTCCTGTGGACACACTAAATTCTTGCCACTCTAGCTTGTAGAACCTAGATTTTTCTGAAGAAAAAATAATCAGTTATTCATGTTTAGTTCTATTTAGAATATAAAGACTGAGAAAAAAAAATACATAATGATTATTCTAGAATTATTGAAACAACAATAATTCTAATGGTGCCTTTTGCACACTACTGCACATGTTACATTCCAGTGTGTCTCTTCATGATGCTACATGGTCACATGTCTACCCCCTCCTCCACCACTCACATACTGACTCCCCTAGAGTCTTGGTCACGTGCTCACTGCTCCCGTTCGGCCTCCAGCCTTCCTCACCAACCAGCGGACCAACTGAGAAACGGGTGATTTAATTCTCTGCACCGTGCACGGCCCTCCATCACCGATCCCATGGTCAAACATGGTTTTATCCTGCTGTAAAGGCTGGCACATTATAATCTCAACCCAGATTGTTGAGCTGAGAAACATCTCTCTGGGCTGGTCTGGGGTCAGTATCATGAGGTAGAGGAACCGGTATCTATAAATAGAATCAGGGGAGGAGATTCTGGCATCAGAGATTCTGGCTCATCAGTCATGATAAGCAGGGTGAAATCCTTGTTTGGAACAAAACAAAGGTTCATAAAATCAAGCTTAGAAACCTCAAATTGTCATTATTTCAGTCAACAGTAGAGTGGAAGATACAGAAATTAACATTACAACAGCTGGACCGTTGCTGTCAAGGATGTGGGTGTACTAAGTTGAGATAAATATGTATTTTATTTTTGTTTCTTTTTGTATGACTTTTCAGGGTTTTCTTACGACAAGTTTTTGCAAAGTTAGTATGTAGATGTTTTTACTGCAGTGGGTCTAGATGAAATTATCATTCACTCCTGGATCAAATAACTCTATAATTGATGCAGGATTTATCAGATCAAGGCTCAGTTGGCAGTTACATAAACATCACACCCAGATGAATGTGGCAATTTCACCATCCATTACTTTGGCAGGAGCCTGCACTGGTCTGCACTTTTTCCAGCGTGACATCGTCATCTGCACTGTTCGGGCAGTAATGTCACATTATCAGTGGTGTTTCCCCTCTCTCTGTGTGCGCTGCACATTAATTAATTCGTCGATTAGAAAGACAAAACTCCATCACTGCCAATGTGAAAGGAGTCAATTGCTCTCTTTTTGTGTACGTTTATTCATGTTTGGAAAAAGGCTAAAAATCTGTATGTTTTGGTGTAAAAGAAATGTAAGATGCAGGTGGTTGCACATAAAATTATAAACAGGACAAAAAAATAAAGAATACCACACATTGCACTGTAGTAGTGAACTACAAAAATGTTTGTTTCCAGAGAAATATGGCTCCACTGTTTGCTTTCCTCATTGAAGGGAACTCATACACGTTATGGTCTGTTGGTGAGATACAGAGTGGTGACCAGATGGAGGAGAGAAACTATATCTTTCACAGTCATTAAGACACGTCTTCATTCAGTGTAACACAACAACAATTTTAAAAAGCCTCATTCTTTTGTCATCTGGTTGTGTATGCTATGCCAGAGTTTTAAATTACAGCTAAATATAGATAATTCTCATGGGGTTTTCAGAATGAGTTACTGAGACTGAGGGAGATTCCCCGGGGACGTGGAGGGCCAACTTGCAGTGCCAATCCTGGGTCAACCTCATCCTCTCCCAGGCTCCCAAACAAACACCAATCGCTACCATGAAGGCAGATTAAAAGGAAAAGGAAATTTCTTTATCTAGAGTGCTGATTAAGTGTCTAATTCATCCCTGAGTGAATTGAGTGCAGCGGTTAGAGTGTACTGACCGTACAGAGAAATGGAGTGCAGACACATTATTAAGACAGAGACACATGTTTACATCTGCCAAATGATTACAATTAATCTGAATAGAAATTGATTGATTATGACACAGGTATACATGTAACAAGCATTTAATCAGACTTATTTATTTATTTAAATTTATCCTTTATTTTACCAGATAGGTCAATTGAGAACCAGTTCTCTTTTTCAATGATGATCTGGGCCAGAGGCATTAAGGACACACATAAAACATGAAAAACTGTTGAAAACAGGAGTCAGAGTAACACAGTAAAGACTTACATAGAACACGAAAACAGCTAAAGACGGGCAATCACATTAACCCAGTAATTACAGACATAAAGTATTAAAAAACAGTCAACCAGACGGGGATCAGTGTTCACGACTGGGAGTAGAAGCAGCGGTCACAGATAACTGTCTGTAGTAGGTTTGTAAACAAGGACGTCAGGATGGAAGAACTACGTTTTAGCTTCTGTTGCAGTTGGTTCCAATCACTAGGAGCTGTGAGTTGAAATGAGAAACAGCCAAAAAGGAGGTGCAGGTTTTTGGAATGAGCAAATTAATGTGATTACTGGAGCATAGATTATGGTAAATGTTATGGACGGAGAGTAGAGAGCAGAGGGGTGCTTTTGCCAATTATGGTGTTCTAAATGAACTGATAGTAGTGGAACAATCTGTGGGAATGAAGTGAAGGCCACTTGACAAGAGAGTAGTGGTGGGTTTGGAAGGGAGCTGTTCTGTAAATTATATTGCTGTAGTTTAGGATCGGGAGGATTGTCATTTTGACCAGCAAGTGTTTTGCAGAGTGGGTGAAGGATGATTTGTTATGATACAAGAACCCAATCCTAGATTTGAGTCTGGATTGCAAGGCGTTGATGCGTGCATGAAAGGAGAGGGAACTATCAAGCCCAATAACAAGTTATTTATAAGTAATGACAAATTTGATTTCTGTGCCGTCCAGAGAGGGGATTTTAAGGCACTTGATCTGTGGTAAGTTCTGATTGAAAACCATACATTTTGTTTTGCTTGTGTTTAAGAGAAGGTGAAAGTCTGTAAATGAATACTGGATACTGTTGAAACTGTGCTGTGAGGAAGTAAGGGCAGCGTTCATGTATGAGCTGGAGGTGTACAGAATTGTATCATCTGCATACAGATGGATGTGGGATCTGCCTGGAGCACGAGTGATATTGTTAATATAGATCTTGAATAGGGCTGGACCAAGTATGGAACCCTGAGGAACACCCTTGGACAGGGACAGTGGATGCGTGAAGAAGCCCTCTGCTTCCACAGATTGCACACAGCCAGAGCAGTAACTATTAAACCATGCCCAGCAACTCTCTGAGAGTCCCATGTCTCTCAGCCTAGCAAGTAAAATGTTGTGGTCCACATAATCACCTTTTCCATTTTTTCTTTTTAGAGTAAACCATATTGAAAAGCGCAGAGTCTTCCAATTCTCCAATAGTAATACGTCAATTGGGTTTTCTTGTAGCCATTTAACCACCAAAACTTCTTTCAAAAAGTTCTAAAGAGAAAACTCTGTTAGCTCCAGTCTACTTTTTTTTTTGCTCCTGACATGTTCACCAGTGTCAAAAGCAAAAATATGTCCGATGTACGTGGCAGACACGTGATGACCCTAACTTGGAAATCATGATCAGAACGTGAACACTGATTGTAACGATGAACAGCATAAACTACTCTCAATCAGAATATATTTTCTTTCCAAATATTTCTTATTGGACCAGAGTATTCAGATTGATTTTTATTTCATTCAGGCTAAACATAGCTTGTGAGTCTTTCAGATCAGTGAAAGTCTGTAGATGTCTGTCTGCAGCGACTACATAATTAATCTCAAACTGAGCCTGTGTTTGCATGTCTACGTGAGTGACTTGCAGTGAAATGTCCCTGTATATAGTAAGCCCATCATGTCAGCTGTCGGCATCTGTCACACCACACTCATTTGATTCACGGGGCTTGTTTCTCACATGTCCATGCATGTGTGTCTGTGTGTGTGTGTGTGTGTGAGAGAGTGTTGTTGCACCAGTTGCTTAATCACTGCAGGATCAGAGATTGGTGGCCATTGTTGGCCACATTTAGCATGACAGAGTATAGCACATGCCTGCACGTGAGTTATTTCCAGTGTATTGTTGGCCTCAGTTTTTTAAAGAGCAGAGCCGTAGCAATTCTATTACTTGTTTCAATTTATAAGAGCACCTTGCTGTATGAAAGAGGATATATAGAAGCAGATATTGAAAGAAATGATTGATTGCATTTTCATTGTTGTAAGCTTTGATAACTGGATCCGTGAAGGCTCCATCACACAGAAAGCTCAGTTTCTTCTCACAAAATATGGTTGGGTCTATGAACTACCTCAGCATTTGGGAAAGAAAAAAGAATTTTGCTGGTTGTGTTTTAGAGAATCGCACTGGCCTGTATCATTTTTAGGCTGTTTGTGTTTGTGATGTTGCTGCTGCACTGGTATTTAATTACGTCCCCCCATTGTGTTTGCAAATAACAATAATAATACTAATAATCACATTGTACATTTTATTTGCTTATTGACATTTTCCAGCACCTGGTCATGAGAAGTCTTTGCCCTGGTGATGATGGCTGTGCTTTGTTTTAAAAGCAGAGAAGAAAAAGACATTCAGCTCTTACTATTAAAAAAACCCTCAGGATGTTGTGATTGCCAGACTTCTATCAAGCCTGGGAACAGGTTTGGACCCAAATGCAGGATGAGTGGTAGATTGTGACAAAAATATTTTGAAAACTCAGCATCAAAAACTAGAACACCTCCACCCCCAAAAAAGAGAAAAAGTGGAAAAAAACCCCCACACTATAAGTCAAAAAGCCAATCACAAACCCGAAGAGGACAGGACAAAGGAGTTGACGCAGAACTAACTGAAGACTGAACTTAAATACAAGCAAGGTGATTAACGGGGGATGAGACACAGGTGGGGAGCCAGGAGGAGAACACCTGGTGAGGAGACTGAGACTAATGTGGGACAGGTGAGCAGAAAGAAGAGAATGAGGGAGACCACATCTACACAGTAAAATAAGATGACAGGAAATAAAGGAAAAATAAGGAAAATACCAAACCTAAAACCAAAACCAAAGCAAAGATTCAAAACCATGGATTTAAAAGATACATAGAATGGTCTTTTTAAACCAAAACTCGAGATTACTGATGTCTACTTAGGTAAATTAAATAATATTTATGGTCAAAAACCTCATAGTCTCTTCAGATTAAGCCACTTTATTTCTGTTCTTTGCCAGCCTCTGAACAGGCACTCTGTTTCTGAGCTAATGCCTGCCCCCAATAACACTGAGTCTCTTGTGATTGGCCAGCTACCAGCTGACTGACTGCTCCGCGGTGCTTTTTCTTCTTCTTCAGGTTGAATGTTCACGCCCATGACCAGGAGTAGCTGTTGGGGGGAGGGTTCGTTGCACGGAAAATGTGCTAGATATGTAACTAAACTGGACTTTTCAAAACCACTTTCTCAGAAGTGGCTGAAGTGTTTATTGTGACACTTTAGTGATGTTTAGATACGGGAAGGACACAGGGACACACCAAAAAACATCTGAAATTTGATTTTCCAGTGAATGCCCTCTTTAAATTAAATGTGGACTAACAAGGTCAACAAAATGTATGTCATTAAAATCACCATTTATTCTCAAGAGTCTAAGCTGACCAGATGAACAGATCTGTCAGTCTGTGTAATTCCACTATTTAAGGAAGAGTGGCCAGTTTTTCTGTTTTGTTTAATTTTTTGCATAATTGAGTGTTTTACAGTATAAAATAAATAGGAAACATAATGTTTCATTGATTAGAACCAGCATTTGTTTTTGTCCACTCTACACATCCATCATATGCAGTGGCTCCAGTTCTTTGCAAAACTGTGGGTGGCAACACATTTACCTACATGATTTCAGGCTCATGCACAAAGAAGCCATCTAGTTCCAGCCATGACTCAAATGACTCATGCAACGTGGCTTTTTTCCCATCGTGATAGGCTGCCTGTTGTTGCCATGGTGATGGCCGATGGAAGTTAGCCTCATAATGCTGAGTTTCTCTCTCTCTCTCCCTCTGTGTGTGTATTTTCAGGACACATCCTCCCACTAGGCAAGTGAAGGGGAGAGATGGTGCAGTGTACTGTTGTGTAACAACTTTCATTGTTTAGATGAGATATGGATTGTTCTTTAGTGAGGACAGAGCGGCTCCTCAGATACATATGTGACATGAAGACTGCCCAGTCAGAGATGTACAACATTAATTGTTAACCCTGATTAAAAATATAACACATAACATGTCTGCATTAAATATCTAAAATTTATGAGACTAATTCTAATGTTACAATGCAGTTTTTTCAAACCTGGTCCTGGTGACCCACTACCCTGCATGTTTCCCTGCTCCAACACACCTGATTGAAATGGTATTCAAATGGTATTTTAGTATACCATTTATGGTATTTTAGTAGTAGTATTTAAGTCTTGTGTATTTGTACCAGTAAATTGTGTACTTTACAAAAGTCACAATGTGTATCATAAAATTTTAAGTTGTAAAATTTCTTTTTTGTACCCGGTAAATACATCGCAGAAGTTACAAGTTCTTTATTACAGCTCCACAAATCCCATGCCACACCTCACAAATGAAACTCTTCCTACCTTCACACTCTTGCAAATGTGTTTTACACCAAATACACTGTGGTGGTTTGAGAAAAAATCTAAGTATACAACTCTTTTAAGTGATGCACAGTACAGGATTTGTGTACCTGCAAAGACAAATTTGTGATGGTGTAACTGTTGCGTTGTACATTTCTCTCCCCCCACAAGACACAGATTCCCCCTTTTTTCATATATATATATATATATATATATATATATATATATATATATATATATATATACAGGCAGTAGCAAAAGTGTGAACGTACTGTACTGCCAATGTTAAAAAAGTTGTTTGATGTTTGAAAGTTCCAATTAACTTTTAAAGGAGGAGGGAAATATTTAGTACTACCAGTACTTTCGGTGTTTTGTTGTTTGTTTGTTTGTTTTTTTCATTTTATTGTGTGCATTTGTTACCAATGGATCACAACGACTCGTTGTGGTTTGCTGCATATTTTGCCACTGAAGCTCTCGTCATCATGAACAGGAAACCAAACTACACAAGTAATCAAATCCCATGATTCCACGCTGCTTGTCAGCACTATCAAACTATGTCTTTTGTTACTATTTTGACTGGGAGACCATGAGCAGCAGAAATGACAAAGTGCACTTAAGTTTTAATATGTGTCGTATGTTACCAACAGCCCCTCTCTCTCTCTCTCTCTCTCTCTCTCTCTCTCTCTCTCTCTCATAGAGAACGGATGAGGAGGCGGTGGTGGATCGAGGGGGCACACGCTCCATGCTCAACACCAACTTTGAGAAAGAAGAGCTAGAAGGTAAAACCCCTTGATATTGCTGGATGCTATGTTTCCCATAATGCACCTCAGCAGTAGTCTGGATTGGTTGGTTGGTTGGACTAGACTAGACTATAATGATGTGTGCTTGCCACAAAGTATTAGATGTGCTTGATGGCAGAAAACTTGCCTTGTAGCAGAATATCTGACAGCAGAGTTTAGTGTTTTTATAAAACATGTCTATCGACTAACTGTGAATCATTACGAATTATGCTGTGTCAGAGAGCAAGAGCTGTTTTCGCGTGTGTGTGTCAGCATGTCGTCCATTATAAAGGAGGCATAGATGACCAATAGTGTTTTGAATAGATGAAGACACTGGTGTAAAAGGGCTTTCAACCTGACTGAATAAAACTAGAATATGGAACATAAAATGGTATAAAATTATATGTTGCATAGTGAACTCATTAGGATATTTATGAGTACAATAACTTAATCTGAATATTACAAATAACAAGATGAACAAGTATTTTTTTTAAAATTAACACTTATTTAAAAAATAAAACAGAAAGAAAAAGTGTTTAAATGCCATTGTCTTATCAGGGTCTATATGTATATATCATATACCTGTATATCATGGGATGTACAGCCTTATAGAATATTTAGTGCATATATTAGTGTATATATTCATATTTATTTTTAAATAACGTCAGTCTTCATTATTATCATGATAAAAATAGTGGACCAAATGCATGTCAGGCTTCATAATGCAGCCAGCCATACTGCTTGCTTGTGTTATGCTGCAGTAATACAATATATATGACCCTTTTATACATTCTCGCTATTGCTGCTACAATCTCCCTCCTACATGTACAACCCACAGATGCGTGGAAATTCAGGTACAAATGACCAAATGCATTTAAATTATAATGGTATTAACAAATTCTAGAAAAGCTACTGTATGTAAACCTCTGCATAGTATACAACCCCACTTGCTTCCTATTAACATATTTTTTATTTGTTTTGAGGAGCATTCAAAAAAATGTAATAAGTGATGGTGACTTAGATGGACTGTTTATATCTTCTGGATTATTTTGTCTGGACAATAAGAAGACAATGCTTATTCAAATTGAAATTATCAAGGTCAGGGAAAAATGTAGCATTTTCCAAAGGGAAGTCTGCATGAAGTGGAAAATATTCCCTAGCTTTAAATGGATTTTGTAAAAATGGCAAGCCAAGCTAAAAAAAATAAATAAATAAATAAATAAAAAATAAATAAATTATTAGTCATTATTCCACACATGTGTCAGCAGTGACGGATTCATCTGATGTTGTGTAAATGTGTTTTGTGTAAATGAATCAATAAATTACAATGAATTACCAAACATAATGTCGTGATAAATATATAAAGATGAATTCACTTCCCATGTCATACTCTGACATGACTGGTTCCTCCGTATATGTATCCACTTAATTATGTTGTCATGGCAACATTGGCCAAGGCAAAGATGTCAGTCTTTGATTCTGACAAATCTGCCAGTGAGATGGTGCTTTCATTTTAAGGACTGGTATCTTTGGTTTGATGGTGGCTGTGATCAATAGTCTGGTGCTGTGGTAACGTTTGAGGCCTGTCGCTTTCTGCTCCATCAGGCACCTTCCTTGTTCTTACACACTCACATCAACTAGTATTGCTTTTTAAGCATTAGTAACTAGATTTGACCAAAATTAAAACTGCATTTATCTTAGTGCTGCTTATTATAGTGATATTATAGGAGTTTGACAGATACAATTATGGTACTTTTAAAGGGTTGACATTTTCTTTAATTTTACAGAAAAAATTTATCTCGAGATATATCAAGATACTGGAAATTGGGACATAGCATAAAATATTGAGATATTATTTATAAGCCATATTGCCCAGCCCTAATATATCCTAATAACAAGACTTATGTGCTGTCCAAACCCTGATGGGACATATTCCTCTGCCAAAGAGCTTAGTTGAAATTACATGTTTCTGTATCATCAGGAACATAAATACTGTGGTTTAATTTGCGTTCATTTCATATTGACCACCCAGCCTACAGAGAAAGTGACTAATGCATCAAATGTGGACTCACTTATAATCCCTAATTAACACATCATTTCCACCTGTTTAAGGAAATAAATGAGCATTTTTAAAATGACACAAATGAAAAGTGTTTGCTATGACCTAAATGGAACCACATAGAAATCATAGTCTTGATTAGCCTTGATCTAGTGTTGCAAGGCTTTGTTCTCCAACACTAGAGCTGGACAGTCAGAGCCAGCCAATCAGTACTGACTTTTCTCAGTGGCTTCACAAAGCAGAACATGCATGAAAACACAAATACTTATATAAGTATATGTAAGGACTCAGCATATACTAAACAGCTCTCCATCACACGCACACACACACACACAGGTTTCCATAACTTCAGAGGACATTGCATTGACTTACATTCATTTCGTGAAGACTTACTCTAACCCTAACCATAACAACTAGTGCCCTAACCTTAACCTTACCCTAAGCCTAGTCTTAAATATAGTAATTTACATTATGTGGACTTTATTTTGTCCCCAAAAGGAAGACAAGTCCCCAGAATAAAAAAATAAGGAATACCAGGTGTATGCACACACACATACACACACACACGCACACACACACACACACACGTTTGTGCTTCATTCATAGTGAGGACCCTCATAGACGTAATGCATTCCCCAGCCCCTCCCCCATCCATAACCATTACAACTAAATACCTAACGCTAACCCTAACCTAAACCCAATTCTAACCTTAACCCCAAAAACAGGTCTTAACCCTGAGACCTGCAAAGCAATCTCCTTTTTTCAGTCCTCAGCCACAAATACAGAAACATACACACACACACACACACAACTGAGATAAGGTGACAGAGAGATAAAGTCCCACTATGTCCTCAGCAGACGATGAAGCCTCCACTCATGAGTCTTACTTGATAAACCTTAGCTTTCCTGCCCCAACTTTGATTTTAGCTCCTCTCCCTCACTGTTCCTGTCTGCTGGAATGTTGTCTTGTATTGTGAAAATTGCTTCATGTGCAGAGTAAGTCTCTCATCTTCCCTCTCTGTCTGACATACATAATTTACTGGCTTGTAACAGCAATTTGCTCTGGGTGGTTGCATCCATGGCAGGACAAGTTCTGGCAGAATGAGGCACACTCCCCAACAATAAATGTATTTTGACACAAAGTTGGTTTTCTCATTAGGCATCACTTATCATTTAACCTGGATCTCTGTCAATGAAGTGGCTGCCTTTTGAAATGCTGTGGTTTCAATGTGCTCTAAGATGGTCTAATTTTGTACCTGTGCATTGCTTTACTTTACTACTACAGTATTAGTTGTGCTATAATGCAATGCATCTTGTCAAGTGAAACCAATTTAAGGCATTCACTTCAGATATTTCCCCCTTCTGTCTAAAAGCAACTGAGAACATATAGTGAGTCTTACAGTACCTGGAACATTAATAAATATAACAAACACATTAATGTACAAACCCAGCACAAATGCCTTAACTTGAGTTGAGGTTTTACCTTAAAGGTTTCCCCATTTTCTTCTATAATTGGAATAATTACAAATGCTGAGGATGCTAGAGACATTTTTAGCCCTGTGTAATATCTGCATGTCTTTACCAAAAGCTACACCAACAGTGACCGCCAAGGTCAGACATGTTTTGGAGGCGGCTTAGTAAAAGGACACTATTTAGTCATCATTTGGTGTACAAAATAACCTTAAACAACAAAAATACAGTTTTGTATAGATGAACATTATCATGACTACCTCTGCAACATAAATCATAATGTAAATGACTTACCATCTCAAAATATTTCACTATTATTTATCAAGTATAACTTTGTAGACTGGCAGACCCTAACCCTTTCTCTGTCTTTTATTTATAAGTATTTCTCGATACTGGTCCTGGGGTTCCACTGTCCAGCATGCTTTAGAAGTGTCCTTGCTCCAGCACACCTGATTCAAATGTTAGCTCATCAGCAAGCAGGACATGCAGAGCAGTGGAACCACAGGAAAAAACCTGCGATATAACAAGGGTTGCAAAGTTCAGTGAATTTTAAAAATTAGAAACTTACTATGGGAATGAACAGGAATTTATGGGAATCAACTGGATTTTTTCCAAAATCGAAGGTTGGGAACTTAGGTGGTATTGTTGGTAAATAATATATTGTTGCACACACACACACAAAATAAAAAATTAAAAAAAAAAATAAAAGAAAAATGGGACACAGATATACACTGAGAACAAAAACAAAAATTCCATATTGTATTTGTTTTTTCCACTGAGGAACCACAAAGATTGGGCTGAAATCAGCCACTGTCTTATAATCCACTTTTAATGGTTTTATGTGTGAGTGTTGTACTACATGTACAGTCTTCTTCACTAATATGTCAAATTCAAACTTCACCTTCACTGCAGTTTATTTGGATTCAAAGAAAAAATAAGTAGAATTTGGATTTTTAAGGGGAATTCGGGTATTTTTCGGCCTGGGCCCTATGTTTATAAATGTGGGTGTGTATGTGAATGGCATAAAAGGTTTCATTATTGGTCCAGTAGTTCAGCTCGGGCGACAGGTGCGACAGGCTGTAGTGTAATCTTATGGGGCGATTGCGCCATTCTTTCATCCATAAAATCTAGAGCCGCAGAGAAGAAGGAAAAGAAGTGCTTTCCTGTCAACACAGCAGTGCAGTGTCCCCACCAGTCCTGTAACCAAACCAACACCCTTTGCAATGTTGCTCATTCATTAACAATCTGAGCAATTTATTGGTAAAAACACTCACTTTTTCTATGGATATAACTCAGAATGGTTCCGTTGCACTGTAAGATTACACTGCAGCCTGTTGCGCCTGTTGCCCAAGCTAAAATACTGGACCAATTACGAAACTTTTGTAAGTGCCATTCACATACACACTCACATTTATAAACATAGGCCCAAGTCAGAAATAAATTCCTTTTAAAAATATTGTAAAAAAATTTCAGTTTTGTTCTGTGGGAGAAACATTTATTTTTTTACTCTAAAGGATAAACTGCTAATTTATTTACTAATAATAAAATAAATGTGTCTCTTACATGTTGCCTCTAGGTCACCGAACTCTCTACATTGGGGTTCATGTTCCGTTAGGTAGGAGGTCGCACCGACGTCATCGTCACCACGGACACAGACACAGGAAGAGGTCCAAGGAGAGGGACTCCACAGCTGATGATGGACGAGAATCCCCCTCACACAGTAGGTGTCCAGCATAGACTGAAGCAAACTCTAAATATATATTTATTTACATTTACAGAGAGAATTTAGTTTACATCTGTAATTCCTATATTTCCTATTGATTTTTGAATGCTCCATTTCCTTTCCTGCTCCTGTCCCCATCAATATCCTTCCTCTCACTGTCCCACTTGCTGCAGCAGACACACCAGCTCAAAGGGTGCAGTTCCTCTTAGGTACAGAGGACGGAGATGAGGAACATATCCCCCATGCCCTGTTCACTGAGCTCGATGAAATCTGTGTCAGGGAGGGTGAGGACGCAGAGTGGAAAGAGACGGCCAGGTACGCGTCTGTGGTCAGCCATATGAGCTGAGTCTGGTCAGCTGTAGTGTCCTTCCTCTGTTGCACCAAGACTTTGATTCTGTTGATGACATCAAGCTTATGATGGGGCTTTCTTGTAGCCCTACACCTATCAGGATGTGGGATAGAAAATTGGAATTATGTGGTGTCAGACAAAAATACTTTGCTTTTTGTTTACAGGTGGCTGAAGTTTGAGGAGGATGTTGAGGATGGTGGTGAGCGGTGGAGTAAACCATATGTAGCCACACTGTCTCTACACAGCCTTTTTGAACTTCGTAGCTGCATCTTGAATGGGACTGTGATGCTGGATATGAGGGCTAACTCACTGGAGGAGATTGCAGGTAAACACTCTGGACTGAATAGTGTCCCATGGTCCTGTGTGGCTCAGCAGCTCAACCCAAAATATGGAGTCCCTCAAGGCTCCATTAACGGACCGCTTCTTTTCAACATTACATACTGAAAACAACTAAATATAACACATATATTTAGTTTATCTTTTACTCCACTGATGTCCACAGTGTTTCATGCAGCAGAACCAGAGATATTGTTTTATTGTCTATATTCCATACTTTGTTCTTTCTCACAATGCAGTTTAACAGCAAAAGTGGTCTGAATTGGAGATAATAATATTTATTATCTATCTATTATTGTAATATTATGCTTTTACAGTAGAGGCACTAGCTTTAAGCAGCGAGGAGAGGCAAGCTACAGATAATTTGTATCCACACCTTCAGATTTTAGATGTAAGTACTTAATTTTAATGGGCTTCACGCATTTATATAGACATCTCAGACTCTATTACAGTAATCTGCATGGTATTCAGTTTACCATCACAGTTCCCTCACACAAACACACACCGTCATGAGCAGCCTCTGTGAAATAAAAATGTTATTACAGTTAAAATAATGTGGAGACCATCATCTGGGTTTTTCTTAGACATGGTTCTGGATCAGTACGAGACATCGGGCCCTGTGGGTCAGGATGCCAGGAAGAGAATCCGAGAGGCTCTGCTCAAACAGCACCACCACCAAAACCACAAGAAGCTGGCCAACCGCATCCCCATTGTCCGCTCATTTGCTGATATTGGCAAGAAGCAATCTGAGCCTCATTCCATGGACAAGAATGGTGAGCAAATTGTCTAATCACATGGCAGACCTACACATAATCACCTGTTAAGTGAAATTTTTTGTGGTGAAAATATTTACTGTGTGTCGTATTTAATATATTTATTTTTTTGTAAACTGTTGTAAACCTTTTTCTAATTTATCTAGTGTTTCCATCAGTGAAATACTGTTTAACTGCTATTTGAGATCTCTTTTTCTCCTCTTGTTTGTGTGTACACAATTGTTTCATTCACTTATCCAGTAAATGGCCTCTATTATTAAACAATAAAGCCCCCCAAGTGTTTGCCTGAAAAAAACATGTCCCATTGTGGCATGGCGGCAGTGTGTGTTGCATGTCATGTCTGTCCACCCCCTCTGTCATGTTGTCATGGCCAGTAGCCATGAAAATATGTACTCATTTGCGAAACCAAGGTTAAAAATCTTAGTGTCCTTCAGGCAGTTACACATGGCTACTGTCCCATCTCACAGGAAGACACAAAGCTGAAGATGTTTAAAGGCAATCGGGATGCCCCAGCTGATCCTAAACACTAAAAATCCATTGTAGTAGAAGTAGGGATGGGACAATATATGATATTATCGTGGATCACGATTAATTTGGTACTGTTAATCATGAAACAAGAAAACATTCATTATTGAACATGCTGTCTTGCTTGCCAACATACAGCCATAGTCATTTATTTTGAAATACCACAAGGGGGAGAGTGCATATTTCCAGTCATTCCGTGACACTATGATTTCTAACAATTTTATTTTATCTAAAATTTTATTTTCCTGAATGGATTTTTTTTCCATTAGGAAAATATCCCTAGTAACATGTTTGCAACATTTATTGGTATCACATGTAATATTTTTAACTTTGTAGAATTATTTTTTGCAATATTATGTATTTTTTTGGGGGGCCTGTATGTTGTTTTGGTAACATCAGTAACATTACATTACACCTTTTGGTAATGTCAGTAATCATTGTAACATTATTTCATCTGTTTCCTATGAAAGTTTTTAGAAATTGTTTGAAAGCCTATGATACAAGGTAGATTATGGACAGATGGCTCAGCTTGTTTACATTTAAGAAACAAATCCAAATTTGGTCAGGATGCTGTTGACAGGGGATTTCATATTGTCCCATGCCTAAGTAAACAAAAGCATGACATTTGGAAAGTATCATCATGAGAGGCATTATTTGCAGTCAAGAAAAAAGAAGGATGAAAATTTAAACTTGTGTGTTTTTTCTCTATGCAAAGTTCACTTTGCAATGTTCTCGGTGTTTCTCTTTTTGCATCTAAAAGGAAGTCACTGAAAAAGAAAACATTGTACTTTTCTTCACTTTTAACATCATAGTAAGATAAGACTTATTTATGTGGGGAATATACAGTGTAGAAATTTTCATTTCTTTCCATTGTCAACAGTTTGTTTGGCAGAAACACTATAAAAGGGGTTGTGAATCATATTCATAACTCATTACAGTCGGCAGTTACTAATTAAGAAACTGTTTCACTTGCATGTTCTTTCTGTGTCTGCGTTGGTTTCCTCCCACATTTAAAACTCAGCAGGTACACTCTGGAAAGAAAGGGTATGATACTTTATCCTGTATCCTGTCACTCAGGATAAACCTTCCACTGTTGTACCATGTGTTTTCCCATAATGTAACTGTATCCTGTAGTCACTCACTGGAGGCCTTTGTCTTAGTGTGGGAAAGTAGTGTTGTGATAGGCTAAACCTCCATGCCAATGGTTTCCTGCTCTGTCTGACAGGCCAAACGGTCTCCCCTCAGTCGCAGCCGGCCAACAATGAGGGCAAACAGGACGTCAGCCGTGAAAACAGTGCTGTCGACTTTAGCAAGGTGAGCAAGCAGACCCACTGCTGATCCTGCTGTTTATCTACCAGCACTGATAGCTGAACACATAACTAGCACTGGATATTTAACCAAGATTGGGTTACGTGTGAAATGGTCACTGTGTGCTTCTTTCCCTGGGAAACTGACACAAATTTGACAGCAGTTAAGTTTATTTTCTTTTTGCTGTGTGGCTCATCAGAATAACACCTACCTCTTGTTAGATCATCTTTTTTAATTAAAAAAAAAAACACAGATCATAGCTTTTATTCTGATGTATTTGTATTATTTCTTTATCACAGATTGACCTCCACTTCATGAAGAAAATTCCTCCTGGTGCTGAAGCATCCAATGTCCTAGTGGGGGAGCTGGAATTCCTAGAACGGCCTGTGGTGGCTTTTGTCCGCTTGGCACCTGCTGTGCTGCTCAATGGCCTGGCTGAGGTTCCCATCACCACCAGGTAATAAACAAACCTGAGGAAAAGGCTGGGAAAAAAGCTTGCCTATGTCTTCCTTTGTTTCTGTGTTCTATTTCCAAACACCTGAGTTGAGAATCCTTGAAGTGTTCTATTAGATGAAGAAGTGATTGCTGCCCAAAACCTGTTGTCCTCTGTCTTGGAACAGGTTTCTTTTCATCCTGCTTGGCCCTCTGGGAAAAGGTCCACAGTATCATGAAATTGGCCGGTCTATTGCTACGCTGATGACCGATGAGGTGAGTCTCTTGTGTAAATGCAAAAATGTATTTAAGTCCTTGAAACATGACTCTCAGAGTGTGAGTAGCTTCTGTATATTTACATATTTCCAGTTAAATTTAGCTGCAAGGAAGGGTCTTATGGACGTCTATGACAAAGCATGGTGACAATAAAAGACATCCTACTCTCTGATGTGATTCGTCATCTTCAAATGTAAAAAATGTGGAACTCACTAGTGTTCCAAAAGCCGTGTCATGAGAACTTTAAGGTTAATATTCTGGCTCTGACACCACTGTTGTTCACAGAGAGGCATGACTAGGCCTACTGCAGATCTGCTGCTATGTTAGACATCAGGTTTGTCCTAGAAAATCTCCATAAATTATGCACATTTTAATTTGCCCATGTGTTATACTCAACTAAATGTCAGGGCTTCACAGTATGAAGTTGTTTCTAAACATTTCTAAATATTTCACAATAAAAGCCTTGTTGAAGTAAACGGAAAAGATTCAGGGAACTGAAACCCCAGAGTAACTTTACTTCGGCATTGGCACAGGAAGTGTGGCATATTTAAAAGTTATAGACATTGAAATGTGAAAGATCATTTTCATTGTTTCACTCTACTGTGAGTGCGTTTCTGAATCATAGCAGACCACAAATGTTACAGCTACAAGTGTATCAGTCTCGTAAGTCTGTCCCTTTATCTGCTCCACAGATTTTCCATGATGTTGCTTACAAAGCCAAAGACAGGAACGACCTGGTGGCAGGCATTGATGAGTTTCTGGACCAGGTGACAGTGTTGCCTCCTGGAGAGTGGGACCCCTCCATCAGAATAGAACCTCCTAAGAATGTGCCCTCTCAGGTGTGCTTGTATTTACACGCAACATGTTGCAAGACCGTTCTTTGTTATTCTGTTATTAGCCTATTACTTGATAAAAAAAACCCCATACAAACCACATGCACTACAGTAACAACCCATTTTATGGCTATATCTAAAATTTGAGCTTTCCTTCAGATGTTTAATACTGCTCTTCATACTGTATTTTTCTGTCTGGCACTGCCTATTGAGATATGTTTCAAGTTCTGCCTTCACTTCTGAGCACAACTGCATCCTTTGATTCTGCTCCCCATGGTTTCTTCTGTCAATCTCCATGAAACAATATGTTATTTTGCCACCATCAGTTATTTTTGTCTTCTTTGAAAAGAGAGCCGCCATCTTGTTTGGGAGATCAATGTTGTTCTCTGACATAAAGCTGCTTCAGATGATTTTAAAAAGAAAGAAGGTTCTTCCGGGTCCTGTTTTCTTTTCCTCATTAGGCTCCTGTGGTGATGTAATGACACATCTACTGTGCAGTTACAATGCTATTCTGATGTAATGCATCATTTTACAGGGGATCCGACTTGGCTGATTGTTATTGTATTAAGATGACAACCAGTGGCAGACAGTTGAATGATTTTTATCCTCACAGGAAAAGCGCAAGATTCCTCCTGTTCCCAATGGTGTGACCGATCTGGGAGAGTCAGAGGAACATGGGGGGCACGGTGGCCCTGAGCTCCAGCGCACTGGGAAGTAAGTGTTTGAAAGAGAAGTGACATGATTTGTGATGTACAGAGCTCTTAAAGCTCTTTTTGGTCCCTGTCCCCAAACTATACATTTAGCTCTTTGAAGGAATCAAACTCCCCTGCTAGGCCATTCTCGTTCCTCACACTCCAACTCTACAAGGACCTTTTGTTTGGTTTTACATCTTGATGAGTGTAGAGTCATCTAAGCACTCACTGTCACACATGAAGACACTGTCCTCAATATTAAAACGGCATTACTTAATCCTTTTTCAAGTTTGTACACTCACTCACAAATACTTCACGCTGCTGCTCACACTCCTTACTGTACACAAACACTTGATTAAGTGGCGCCAGACTCTCCCTACAGAGGGGGAAGGGAATTCATGAGGGGCAGACTAAATTTTTTGTTTGAAATTTCAGCACTTTTCAAATCCACAAATGATTTATCAGTGATGCTATCATATTCCCTCCAAAAACACAGTAAGTTGCCACCTACAGAGCTAAACCTGCATATAGTTAAAAAAGCAAAAGTACAGCCATTTTGAAAACCAATTGTGGTCAGATTTTTTAGTACACAGCCAGACACACAGACTTAAACTAAAACTGTAAAACTGTGTTTGTCTCTTCTTCAAGCATGTTTGCCTTGTCACTCTCTGCACACAGCAAGGTGAGGTTCAGCAATATGGCCTCATCCATACAGTAGTGAAAAAGGGCCTCAGGCCACAGAGGAACGTGTGGTAAGCCTCAGATGGCTGAAACTAACCCTAACCCTAACGCTGCTGATGGGAATGGTTTTATATTATTCTGTACAAAACTTTAACTTCATCACTTGGCAAATTTCCCATCAAGTCCTATTTGGATCAGCAGTTTAAGTTTGCGCTATTAATCTCCAAAAGATAAATGATAGTTTTGTTACTAATGTTTGTTTTTATATTCCAAATACAAATATTACTTTTTGTTTTTGCTTTATGCTGCATCCCCTGCAAGTTATGACAATATTTAATCTCTCACAGGGCCCCCAAGGTGGGTGGGGCCCTGGAGCGGCCACCCCCTTCTCCCTCTCGTTCCACTTATCATGATATACTGTATTTTTAATTATCTCTACACAACACTACTACATTTGTCTTCCATTTAAAGCTGCTGTCAGTGATGTCATCTTTTGGTTAACTTTTTGTCTACTGCTGCTGCCGTTACACTGATCACATCTGGTGGGTGGTGGGGGACAAAATGAACAAAAAGCCTAAACTCACATCTCCTTGTGGAGTTCTGGCTTCCGACTGGGTAAAGTGTTTTAGGATACTTTCTCCTATGTTTTCTGTCAAAACTCTGAGGACTGAATTACTGACCATAACTGCCCATAACTTGTGACTCCCTCTTCTTTTACATGTACATTTAAAAATTGGGGTGGGGGGTTGGTGGCAGCGGCGTTTAGTGCTAGTGGTGCTACTGGACCTACACCCAAAATATCACATTTGCAATGTTGGACCCAAATCCAGGACAACTCACAGGTAAAAACATTTTCAGAAAATGAAGGTAGTTTCAAACAAAATAATCCAGAAACCAAAGGCATAAGGGTCATGTCAAAACTTACAAAGATCCAGAACCACAGGCAGAGCACGACACCGGGAGTTGACAAGAAGCAAAACAGACACATCTGACAGAGAACAAAGAGAAAATAGTGAGTATTTATACACATGAGGAAGGGAGAGACAGCAGGTGAAGTTAATTAGGATGGGGCAGGTGGGAAATGTGACACACACAAAATAAGAATATGAAAAAGAGTGTCCTTTCTTTTCTTGCGGTTCATGTGTAAGACTGTAAATATATAAACACACAAACTGTTCATTTTAAGTTTGCACTCCCAAATACTGAATGGAGCAATTCAGTAAATAAAAAAGTGACAGAATATGTTTGTTACAGACAAAATGAATTCTACATTTTTAAGGGTTATTTATAGAAGAACCCAGTCTGCATGAAATTGCCTCCTGGGGATTCACGTCAACTTTTTCTCATCGTTGTCATTTCTTCACAGACTGTTTGGCGGGTTTATCTTGGACATCAAGCGAAAGGCCCCTCACTACATTTCTGACTACACAGATGCCATCAGTCTGCAGTGTCTGGCCTCTTTCCTCTTCCTCTACTGCGCTTGCATGTCACCTGTCATCACATTTGGTGGACTCCTTGGAGAGGCCACAGAGGGACGGGTGGTAAGAAATATCATTACGGCTCTAAATGTTTAGAAGAGTCCACAGTACAACTCAGGATTGTTTATTGATGGAAGTGAGATATTTTTTTTTAACAGTTTCAGCCGCAGGTTGTTCTCAGCACAAAAAAACTGTGTTACTTGACATATTAACAGCGGGAACTACTATAAATGTAAAAAAAATGTATTCTAAAATCTAGAAAAGCAAAGTGATAAGTGAGAATGTGAATAATAATAATAATGCTTTCTTCCCTGGGTTTCCAGAGTGCTATCGAGTCCCTGTTTGGGGCCTCCATGACTGGAATTGCATACTCTCTTTGTGCTGGTCAGCCTCTCACCATCCTGGGCAGCACGGGGCCTGTTCTTGTCTTTGAGAAGATCCTTTTCAAGTTCTGCAAGTGCGTTCTTTTGTTTATTTGTTTTCCAGAAAAGGTAGAATATTGTCATTCTACAGTAGAGTGGATGTGTCATCTCTAATTCCCTGTGCCTTCACTCCTTGTGGGTCTGTTGATGTGTGTCCTGTCTCTTTCAGGGAATACGGCCTCTCCTACCTCTCCCTGAGGGCCTGTATTGGCCTGTGGACGTCCTTCTTCTGTCTACTGCTGGTGGCCACAGATGCCAGCTCTCTTGTCTGCTACATCACACGCTTCACTGAGGAAGCTTTTGCTGCACTTATCTGCATCATTTTCATCTACGAGGCCCTGGAGAAGCTGTTCCACCTGGGAGTTCATTACCCCATAAATAAAAACAACAACCTTCAGACACTCACACAGTACTCGTAAGTACTTTTTAATAAATTAAGTCAAAAGTAATTCATGGGCCGTTTGCACAGCAGTCTCTTTAGCAGGAAAAGCACAGGTGTTGCTGATCACATTAACAGTGGTTCTATTCAGTTCATGACAGTAAATCAGCACGCACCCTGAAACTGAGCGAGCTACTGTAAATGGAACTCAGCCAACTGCACCCAAACGGAACAAAA
The DNA here is from genome assembly GCA_016785285.1 of Brachirus orientalis. Taxonomy (NCBI): domain Eukaryota; kingdom Metazoa; phylum Chordata; class Actinopteri; order Pleuronectiformes; family Soleidae; genus Brachirus; species Brachirus orientalis. Next base: position 4,233,029 of record JAFBJR010000129.1, read on the forward strand.
TGCTTCTTTGAATGCAGTTTCACTTTCTGTTTTATGTATGATTTTCTAGTCAATGTGTAATAACCTTTCCCTTTTCTCTTTCTGCCTTGTCACAGTTCCTGTTTATGCCGTGTGTTTACTTATCGGATGATAAATAGGTTCAAAAAGTCAGTTCCTTGAGAGAATTGCAAACAGGAACTGTACATACAGTAGCTAAAACCTGTAAAGTGAGGTCATAAATACAATAAATTGAGCAATTAAGTTTTACTTCATGCTTGGGTTGAAACATGGTCATTATTGAGCACAGTGGATGCTTCTTTCCTAAGTATGTGTACAGTATGCAGGAAGGCAGCACAGTAGCACACTTGGGTTCAAATGGTTCCCTGCATCATGAAACGACAGATGTACAATGGTATATCACGCATTTCACGTCATTTTTCCTCAGTAATGACTTTTTTGCTTTAAGGTGAATAATCTCATGTTGAGTGTGCGTGTGCCATAAGCATCATGCATTTTCCAGCTACTTAAGCATGTCTGAGCCAAGAACTCCTGCAGTTTTCTATTTTAGTGTATCGCACTGACTGCAAGGGACCAAGCTGACATTTAGTTTTGGAGAAGCAGAATGAGTCATTTTATGTAGACCACTATGCCTTTTCATCCATGTTGTGTGAAATATTTGGGCTCTATATGTGAGCTGCACATACCGATCATCAATTATTAAGTGAATCTATATCTGTCGCTCTTATGTAGAGCCTGCAGGTTCATGTTGATTTTATCACTAATGTATGTGTAACGCATGGACTGAACTGCGTCCTCTCACTGTGCAGAGACGTTACAAGTGGATAAAAATCACCTGAAAAAAAAGAGACAACTCAATTCATTACTTTCAGAAATAAAGTTGAATTCAAGAGTGAAATTCATTTTAAGAAATTCCCTTTATAAGTTCTTAATGACATATAAATGTCTAACTGTGGCCCTTGAAACTCACTGAGTGAGTCAGTCTTGACTGTTATTTTCATCCATTTTGTTTTTTTATTGTTATATGATGTGTTGGATTTATGGTGTTGTTTCTTCTATGATAAATATAAACCCCAGGAAGAGTAGCTGTAGCCTTGTGTATTGGCTTATAAATGAAACTAAAATTGATAATAATATTAATATGTCTTCTATAGGTGTGCTTGTGTGGAGCCCAGAAACCCAAGCAATAAGACTCTGCACTTCTGGGAGGAGAGAAACATCACGGCTTCACAGGTTAATTGGACCATGCTGGAGGTCAAGGTAAGGCACACTTGACATTTGAAGGAAAGTATATGGCAGGGTACTTTGCTGAATCTTATTATAGCAACTTATCAAGACGTTAGAGATTGTAAGTTGATCAGTTAAGAACAGAAATCCCTACTCTCGCTCTGGAAGTCAGCAGATTAAAAAAATCAGGAAGAGGAGAGTGTGAATTTTGAATCTATTCAGTATCAAATGTCTTCTTAACATCTGGAAATGTTCTGGTTCATGACAGAATGGAATCATCTTAAATTTTAATGCATTCATGTTGGCTATCTGTGTGTCAAAAGCATGAAAAAAAAACATCCGGAGGGTATATTTGTGTAGTTATATTTGTATTTTTATTTTCTTTCTTTTTTTTTGGTGCTAATGGTGAAATACGCCCACATACACCCAAATACACCCATATTGTCTATACATTATAAGATATAAATCAGATCAATCCTGCACACAAACAACATAGACATGGCCTAGAGACTGTGATCTGGATCTGTATAGAGAGAACGAAATACCCAACAGTCTGGCATTCCATTTAATTTTTCAACGTCATAAGTCTACGTGGGGATTAAGAACATGTGGGCAGGATTTCACAGGATTTAGCCGTGGTGAATGAGATGCAGCATGAAGAGTGGTGTCTCTCACTGTCAGACTAGAATCAGTCACAGTAGTGGCAGCCTGCTGTGTCACTCTTACACATGCTTGTTAGACAGATTGCATGGCAGCAAATGAATTTTGCTATACGCTTTAATAACTATGTAGCATGTGAAAATAACGTACTGTTATAAAATATAAATAAAGTTGTATTATTGACAATTGTTGGTTGTATTGTTGGTTAAACATTAAATATTTATTGCACATAAAGTAATAACACACACACAAAAACACCCAAAAAGACACAAACCCCACAAAGACACATCAATACATATGACAAACGCATTCAAGTCACCCACACAAAGGCCAGAACAAATAATTAAGACTGGAAACCACACAATGATGAGACAAAACAGAAATCAAGTACACAAGCAAATGACTAAATAAAATGAAATTGTAATTGAAATGAAAATGAAATTGAATTTGTAAAAATGTGTTTATGCGGGCAGGGCTGCTCTTCTTTGTTTGTATTTTGCCTATTGTAGTAACATGGCGGTGAAAGACGGCATACAGAAATGGAACCCCTTGCCTAGTACATACTCAATGATTATTCTAAGAGAAGAAAATGTATTTTATTTTTATACACTTGTACAACCACGCCTATGGGTAGAATATTTAATTTCTGACAGCAAACCCCTATATAAATAAAATTGACTTGACTTATATAAGAGTTAGGGTTAGGGTTATTATACTGTTATACAAGGGTCCTGTAAATACGAAAAAAAAAGAATAATAAACGATTATATATAATATAATAATTATACTATATATTATATAATTATATTTCAAAATTATAAATATGCAGAACTCAAATAATTATAAATAGGAATAGTTATTAAGGAAATGAAAACTAAATAAACAAAATGGGGACTGACTTAAACAAAATTCATCACTAATTCATCACTGACATCTCTCATCTCTTCATTCTCCTGGCATCATCATTCTTGTCCACCATTTTATCACCATCTCCATCATCATCATCACCACCATCATCATCATCACCATGTCCTCTGGTGCCAGTAGGAGTGCGAGATGTTGCAAGGGGAGTTTGAAGGCACTGCCTGTGGCCCCCATGGTCCCTACATTCCTGATGTCCTCTTCTGGTGCGTGGTCCTCTTCTTCACCACTGTCTTCATGTCTGCCTTCCTCAAGGAGTTCAAGACAAGCCGCTATTTCCCGACCAAGGTCTGTGTTACACTGCAGTCACCTTTACTTATACAGCAGTTGTTCTTTTTGTAAGCATATTTTCAGTTCAACCTATTTGACACTGTTCTCGAAAAACTGAATTGTCTTCTTTGATGATACAGTCCTTTATTTTGCCACAGGTTCTGAAATGACACTGGAATAGCTTTGCCTGTCGTTTAGAGAATGCCACCATCTAGTGGTTGTTTGATAATAGAAGAAAACTTTTGCAGACTGTGTATAGTCGTTCTATTTTGTGAAATCTCTATGGTATATCATTGAGATGACACTGTGTTGCCTGATGCTGGCATGCTAATCAGAAGCACACTGGTGCCACCTTGTGGTGATGGGTCTCACACTGTAGTCTGGCTAAAATAACACATTGTTTAAATGTGAGAAGTCTTGGTCTGACAACTGTGTCCCCTTTTTCTTTCTTCAGGTGAGGTCTATTATTAGCGACTTTGCCGTCTTCATCACCATCCTCACTATGGTTCTTGTAGATTATGCAGTTGGGATCCCCTCTCCTAAACTACAGGTCCCTAACAAATTCAAGGTAAGTCCAGAAATACATGGTCATATTTTAATGAAGCACAATGAATGATAAGACCTGCATATAAAAGATCAAATAACATATTTATCATTGTCAGATATTTATAACTATGATTTTCATTATTAGTCATTGTCTCTGTAATGACAGCAGGTTAATCGTAGTACACCAGTCCTTTTGTCTTAGTTCCTTTTGAATAAAAATGGGAAGAATTAAAGATAAACAGTTTTTAAAATCACTTCCCAAGAGGCAATAACCCAAAAGAAACAGGAACAAGGCTGTCAAAGGACACAAAATTATCACAATCTTTCTAATATATTGTTTTCCTTGTTTCCTGTTTTATTTGACTGCCTGTGTTCCCCATTAGTTGGCCCAATCCCAATACGATTCACCTGTGTTCCATTTGTCTCACTGTGTATTTATACTCGGTGCTCCCCATGTCTATGTTGGTCCATTTTGTTTATTAAATTTACTTTGTTGAGATTCTTATGTTTACTGTTTGCTTGTATGCTGTGTTCTGCTCCTTGTGTTATAAAGATGTTTTTTTTTCTGATTTTGAGTTTTTCTTTTTCTTTTTTTGGCTTTTTGTTAGTTTGTTTTAGTAAAGACATTTCATTTTTGCAATCGGCATTTAGGTCCTCCATTTTATTCACTGCTTGACAAAATTATGCAAGCTAATAAAAAGATAATTACAGTTTTGAACATAGAAGGCTTAAGCTACACGAGTTTGACTGTGATATTAATTTACAGCAATGAGCATAAATAAACACAAATTAAATGCCAGTGCTATGTGTCATGTTGATTGGGATGAAATATGGTGATACAAAGTCAATTTTTGGCAAACAATATTTCAAAAAATAAGTCATTTGGCTTCTTTTGTGCTTTAGCCAACCAGGGATGACCGTGGTTGGATTATAAACCCTGTCGGGCCCAATCCCTGGTGGACCACCATCATCACTTTCATTCCAGCTCTGCTCTGCACCATCCTAATTTTCATGGACCAACAGATTACAGCTGTCATTATCAACAGGAAGGAGCACAAGCTCAAGGTATTTAAAAGCTTTTCAACTTAATTATTCCCTCCACAAGCACTTCTGTAACTACATAACTACATAATTCCTGGTTTGGCTCCTGCAGAAAGGCTGTGGCTACCACCTGGACCTGTTTGTGGTCGGGTTGATGCTGGGAGTGTGTTCAGTGATGGGGCTGCCGTGGTTCGTGGCGGCCACCGTGCTCTCCATCTCACACGTGAACAGCCTGAAGCTGGAGTCTGAGTGCTCAGCCCCGGGAGAGCAGCCCAAGTTCCTGGGCATCAGAGAGCAGCGCTTCACTGGACTCATGATCTTCACCCTTATGGGCTGCTCCGTCTTCATGACCTCTGTGCTCAAGGTGTGGGGGAAAACAACAACAACTATTTGAAAATGATTTTTATTTTTATGAATTTTATTAGATTTTTGTGTCTGGAAGAAAAAATGACTTCCACACATTCTTAAGAAATATTATTGGTAGTCTGTTGCATGATTAGTACTTAGTCATACAGGACTCAAAAAAAAAACTAAACTAAAAAAACTAAACTAAAACTAAAACTAAAAAAAACTAAAAAAATCGCTCTGTCTCCAGTTTATTCCCATGCCTGTGCTGTACGGAGTTTTTCTGTACATGGGGGCTTCCTCACTCAGAGGGATTCAGGTGAGTCTAGAAACTTCTTTAGAAGAAGATCCAGAAAAAGATTCAGGAAGAGTTCTTTAACGTGTGTTTCTTTCTGTGTAGTTCTTTGATCGACTGAAGTTGTTTGGCATGCCAGCCAAACATCAACCAGATTTTATCTACCTGCGCCATGTCCCTCTGAGGAAGGTGCACCTCTTCACCATCATCCAGCTCAGTTGCTTGGTTCTGTTGTGGGTCATCAAGACCTCCAGGGCCGCCATCGTCTTCCCTATGATGGTAACCTGAGTGTTTTTTAATGTGTTTGTTTTTTTATTTCTTTGTACGCAGCAAACACTATATTTGTGTGCAGTACATGAGTGTTCATGCCTGTTTCTGCTGCACCAGGTCTTGGCCCTGGTGTTTATTCGAAAGCTGCTGGATTTCATCTTCTCCAAGAGAGAACTGAGCTGGTTGGATGACCTGATGCCAGAGTGGAAGAAGAAGAAGTTGGAGGATGCAGCACAAGAGGTGCAGTAACAATTAAACTTTACAACTGTGGTGGCTTTAAAGCAACTCCCGCAGCTATTTGTACCTAATAGTTCAGGATTTTTGAAGCGTAATTGTATAAAGTAGTGTGTATGTTTGACACTTTATCTGGCTGTTAGAGAGCCTTCTCCAGCAGGAAACAGAAACGTTTGTAAGCTGCTCTTTCTCCTGCATGAAAGTCCAAAGAGAAAATTATGTATTTTACATCATAACACACGGGAGGTATTGATCCATATCCATCGGACAATTTTTATTTTGTTTTGTAACTTGTATTGGAAAATCTTTATTCATATTTAACTCATAACACAGCCATACTACTATATATAGTAGCAAATGAGTTAGTAGCAGTCAGCAGCTCCCAGAGCAACATGAGCTAAGAAAAGCAAATTTTCTCTGTGGACTTTGGTGCTAGGAGGGAGCGAAACAAACTTTTTCTTTCTACACTATGCGTGTGCCGTGTGCTACATCTGCAGTTGCTACCCAGGCAATGATTTAGATTATCTCTTGTCTCTGTCCTCAGGAGGAACATAGTATTATTGTAGAGGAGGAAGGCATTGTACAAGTGCCACTGGAGGGACACTACAAGTAAGGCATTTTGATATTTAATCACATTACATATTGTTGGTGCAAAATTCAAATGGAAATAATAAGACAATTGAACATTTTATTTCAGTACATTAAAGAGCATAGTTAAAAATACTCAGTCGAGGGTAAAGTACTGCAGCTGATTTTACAGCATTGTCACTTAAATGTAACATTCATGAAAAGCAAGTGCAACATCTGCTGCATGTTTTCTTAAAGCAGACTAATACACAAGTACTCAAATGCGATAACTAATTTAAAGGCAAGCTACAGGTATTCTTTAAGAGATGAATTGACTCCTGCCTGCATTTCCTTTCTGTACCTTTACTATCCAAACAAAAGCAAAACAAAAAAAGGTAATTTCTTCAGTTTTACTGTTGAATCTAATTTGTCTTATATAGGATTATTATAGGATTAGCTCAGTCCAAACACTGTCAGTCTGGCACAGTTGCATATATACCATTAATGTCACCGCTACACATATTACACATATGATGTGTATGTTGTGTTTTTTTCTATAATGTGCATTTAAAGGAGTGACCCGGCCACAGTAAACATCACTGATGAGATGTCCAAAGGGTCTTTCGGGAACGTGTGGAAGAGCGTAAGTCCTGCCGAGAGCACAAAGAAGGAGCCAAGCACTAAAAGGTTAGCCTCCTCTTCCACAACACTCTCACAGCAACATCACTTACCACATTTCTGTATTCTTCATAGGTACACACTGATTCCTGAACTTAGGTGTGTTTTTTGTTTTTACAAAGTCATAATAAGGCATTAAAGCAGTGGCAGGTGTTTGTTATTGTAATGTTACAGAATATTTACATTTTATATTTTTCCAGGAAACAGGTCAGTGTGTTTAGATGAAAGTGCTTATGTGATTATTGTGCACTGCCCGGGCACATGTCCAACAGAGTAGACTAACATAGTATCTCCTGCCTGCTTCTCTCATTCCATCCCACCCAAAGTTCCCCCTCCTAACCTCTCAGAAGCTGATATCCCAAAGGTAAGTGGTTCCCAGTCCCTGCCAGCATGAAGCATCTTGTCCTGTGAGTTTATTACTGAGTGCTGCATGATGGAACTGGTGTGGGTCCATGCTGCTGCAAAGGATGATTGAGATTACGCAGTGAATGGTGAGATTAGTTGGTAATAACTGAATGTTGACGGACTGACAGCACAGCATGGTCTGGGTGTGCATGGTACTTCAAGGACACATGTTATGATGTCATTTGCAGCATGCTGTAAAAGATGTGACATTAAATGTCACTCACAAAAATCAGTGAATTATGTTAAAGGGATAGTTCAGGTTTACTGACGCAGACTGCATTGGGAACCAGCTTGAGGCACAGATGTTCACTCTTGAGGAAAACGTGGCTGCCAGGAGGGACACAAGGAAAAGCACATGTCAGCAACTTAACAAAAGGCTCACTGTAAAAAAAAATCTGTGTCTACTTAAGTCCATGATATGTTTATCGTCCTGTAAAAACAGCCATTTAAGACTGGAAAGGAAGTTTGCAACCCGCTCACCCTCCTGCATCAAAGCCTATAAAGCCTCATTTGATAACTGAGGTGTCATTACGGTAAATGCAACTGAAATATTCAAAACCCTGAAGTCACAAAATAACACAGTTGAACTCATTGATCAAGGCAGCAGTAGTGTCAGTACCTCAAACAACCACATGTCAAAAAGGTGAACTATCCTTTTAAACTCTATGAGATACATTTGCATGTTGTTTGATTCAGGATTTACTGTGAAGCGGATGCTGATGCTTTTGCACTTTTTATATTTTAAAATGCAAAATGAAGTCCCTGCACAAATAATGAAATCATGCATTTGTTCCATTAGTGGCGAAAAGCAACACAAGCAGCGGAGGCATGAGAAGAGACTGGACAGGGAGACAAGTTTGTGATGACACATACTGGCTGTCGATCAGTAAATTAATCAAACAAAAAAAAGAAAAAGAACAATAACAACAGCAACAACAACAACAACAACAAAAAAACTGTACCGTGCCACACTCAACCACCTTTGTACTGTGTTACACTGTGTTTTTTGTCATATAAGTCTGTGTGCAAGTTGTGTGAAACAAAAATTAGTTAGAAACAGTATTAACTCAAGGAGGCGAGACTGATGTTTGGTCAAACCAGAGTGAAGCCAGAATTATATGACACTTACAGTAATTGCAATTGTGTTGATGGGCCAATTACTTAAAAATTTTAAACAGTTTTTAAACTTTATTTGTATTTTGTATGTTTTTATATTTTTCCAGTATGACTCCTTTTAAAAATCTGCCACAGAAACCACAAACTATTGACTTTATGCACCTCACAACAGAAAATCGAAAGTAGATATTTGCCAATACTAATCTATTTCACTCATATCTTAAAGAGTTGGCTATATAGCAAATGTAGTACCCTTTTGGGGCAAGTATTAAATGTACATTTTATATTTTCTGTATATCTAAATGTTTTTGTGACAGTGACAGGTCATGTTGCTCCAGGCTTTTCCATTGCTAGATGACACTTGAGCATCTTTCCTCTAGTAAAATGCCTCCTTAGCAAGTTCACGGACAAAATGTACATTTTCTTTTGCAAAGTTTGATTGTTTGTGTTCTCGTGTTGGATGAGAGGTTTCATCCCTATTTTAGCTTAGTGCAAAAACAGCCAGTCTGACTCTGTCCATGTATAAACAATATATTTCTTTTGAATTGTCTTCACAAATATTGTGTGTTAAATGTGAATTCATCACCTTGTGGTTTTCATTTTTATCTTCTCATCTAACTCATTGGGAAAAGTCAAAGTGAGCATACTTTACCTGAGGACAATTTACTGGAAACTGTCATTTTTGAGCTCAGTTAGCATGGCACCATAGTTTGGGAACCTTGAACAACTCTAGCTGTACTTGGCCTTGGCTTTTTGAAAACCTTGTTGAAATTGCCAGCGCTGAACTTCAACAAGCAACTCCATGTTTTCCACCTGTGTGCTCTTTGTCATCTTGTCTGTAAGTGTCATCCAAGGACCTGTGCTCTCCTTTCCAAATGACCCTTAATGTGTTAGCATCAGAAGCGAATTGTTTTTAAAAAATAAAATAAAAAAACAAACAAATGCCTGCATGGCGGGGAAATGAAAACCGTCTCGTTGCAGGACCATGGTTACTTCAAGAGATGCAATAATACCTTCTTTTTTTTTCTGGGATGTAATAAATAGTAAAGAGTCTTAACAATGTATAATATATAGTATATTTTATTCATGTATAATGTTACTAATATATTACTAACATGGAATCAGTGTTGAAAGGCAGGATGTTGTTGTAGATGTTCTTTTCCCTTTGTCCTAGATGATTAGAGAAACTAATTATTGGTCAAACCTATATGGATATCACATGATTTGACCACTTCTGTGTGGAATTCTGCCTTAAACTTGGTAGTGATGGCTGTACACTTTCTGTTGTACGGCTGTATTCACCTGTATAGAAAACTATCAGTTCAGGTCTGTTGTTCATTTGTGATTTGTTTCATGAGAATGAGAGAGAGAGAGAGTATGTGTTTATGAGAGAGAAAGCATAAATAAAGATATTGAACACACATTTTACTGATGCTTAACGTTTTTCCTTTTACACATGGAGGTTCTAAGTAAGCTGTAGGCGTGTATTTAAGGGCAATACTAGTACTACTACTAATAATAAGAATAATAATACAGTGTAATGATGGATCATCCCTTATCTGTTACTTCCTGTGACTGCAGACATTGATTCACGGCGGCCCTTTTGTCATGTTTTAGCAGGAAAAGCACAGGTGTTGCTCATCACACTAATGGCGGTTTTCTGAATTTCTGAATTGTTTGGTCCCTTGTTAAAAATATCCAAACACATCCGACCCTCAGATGAAGTTCATAGTCCATAAGAAACTAATCTGTGTCACAGACACACATAATACTGCAGTGACAATTAAATATACCTTTGCTAAATTTTAAATTTTGCATTATTACTCCATGAATTGATAGAATTTAGATGTTTAGATATAGGACAATAACATTCTCTTGAAATAAATTAAGTTCTGTTATCACACATCAACACAGTCTGACTTCATTTATATTGGGATCAGTGAACATGTCCATCTTTATGTTTGCCAACGATTGTGACACTGCAAACACAATGAAAACCTTTATTTTGCAGAGCGGATCAGTGACATACAAAGAAAATCATCTACACTACATGTGCTCTCTATTTGTCTACCTGAGATTTTGCCTTTGTGTTCATGTTTTTTTTTCGCCTTAAAAATATAGACAATAAATTAAATTTGTAGAAAATTCTCCTCTCTGGTGCACCATAAACATATAGAAGACAATTTTGTATCTTTGCACCACATGCATTAATGAAGTTAAAAAAAAAAAAACCCTTACAAATTAAAACACAGTTAAGACATTATAATGTGCAAAGCTGTATGGCTTCATGTTCCTGGTGTAAATGGCTTTGCCTGCAGCACAGAGAGTTTTCTCATCATGGGCGTCTCACTGGTCCTGTTGTCGTTTCCTACTGCAAAAGAGAGAAAATCGCAATCACAAGCAGCCTGATGAGTTCAAAAAAAAAAAAAAAGAAAAAAAAGTGGCCGTATCAGTTTAGTCACATGACTCACTTTTACCTTTCCCCTGAGGGTTTGGAGGTCATGACCCAGAGTAAATATTCCTTTGCAGCCATGGAGTCAAGCACTTTGTTTACATCACTGGTGAAGCTTCCATCTACATGCCTTCTGCTGAGTGCTTCAGCCCACCTGTCCTTTTCAGATCTGAGTATGTACACAGGCACACAGTATAAACACTGACCACTCAAGGCCAGGAACCCCACAGTGTGAAAACTAATTATTTTTCCTTTTTTTTTCTTTTGTGATTCTTCTCGCTGTAATTGTTCTTGTGATTGTTTCTTGTGTGTTTTCTGTCAGAAGTAATCATCAGTCACACAGTACCACATATCAATCAACGCGATGCAACGAGTTCAGGTGATTTATTTGAGCACAACCACAAGAATCATCAGGAAACAAAGCAAAGGACTGGGGAAAAAAAAGAGTGTGAATGAGCAGATGAAGCAGTTGATTAGCTCTTTCCCTCTGACTCTGCATCTCTGTCTTTCTCGTCATGGTGGAATCAGACACAGGCAGGCCATTAGGGGGTTTTGGTACTGTAGGAGGAGGAAGAGGAGGAGGAGGAGGAGGAGGAGGAGGAGGAAGGAGGGACAGCCTACTCTCTTCTGACTTGTCCAGACTTGAGCCTGGCAACAAAGTCTTTAATAGCCTGGTCGGTGAGGTAAGAGCTCACGTCACTGGTGAAGGTCCCGTCTGCGTGGCGCTTTTCTGCGACACTGAGAACAAACAGTGACAGAAATGCTTTTATTTAACTTAGGATTTATAAATCTTGGGGTTAAACATCAGTCAGAGGAGGTCTCTATTTAGCTGTAAAAACTTTCACTGAAATTCTGTCAAGTGCAGTACGGTACTGCATTTATCTGACAGCTGTTCCATGTGAATATTTAATGTATCAAATGCCTTTTTTAAACGCCAAACATTCTGAACTTATGTGCATTGTGAGCCCTGCTATGAAGTCAGTGTGTAGTTACGGCCTCCACATTACTATGACTCGTTTGCATTTTCTCCATTTTCCTATATAATTTAACATTTCTTTTGTTAATTATTTGTCAATCAAATTTACAGTAATTTCTACCAAAAACAGATCATTACAAGGGGAAAAAATATTTGCAGCAGAAATAAATTATTATATAAATTATTATAAATTTGTTTATTTATAATCTCATGGCCAGCATAAAGTTTTTGTTTTTAGAACTAGCACCATCTTCATCATCTATAATAGTAGACTGATGGTTATGCACTACTTTTTTTTAAATATCTTATTGTTTTTTGTTATTTTATACAGCATCAGGTGCTATATTAAGAAAGTGGTCTGCACAAAAACATATTTATCTAATAATGCATCTAATTTTCTTTTTTTTTTTACATTCTTGCACTTTTACTGGAGTTACAAGAGTGTATTGTAACATAATGGGTTTCAATTTAACAATTTAGATTTTCTATAGACATATTATTGACATATATTACTAGATTTAGCTGGTCTTATTCTTATGAGAACACGCTGAATAATTCCACACTGACCCACTCCTCTTGTTGTTCATCAGCCACCTAACAAAGTCCTGCGCCTTCCTGTCCTCCAGGTATTTGCTGTAGTCGTTTGAGAATGTCCCCTCTGAGTGTCTCTTCATGTTTGACAGCTCCCTCTGCTCGTCCGCTAATGTGTCCTCTACCTCAAAACTGCAACACAGCAGGGAGAAGAATATGAGAAGCTGACAGTTTGATAAATAAACAGCCTGATATGAATTTAGTAATTCAATTTATTAAACTTTAAATGATGCAGTTGTAATAGTGTGGAAAAAAAAGACTTTTCGATCACAAAAGAATTTTGTGATCGAAAAGTTAAATAACAGAAAGGAATTACAATAATACATGCACTGGAGAAATAGAAATGTGTGATCTCTTTGTTACAAATTTACTTTAAACTGTAGTAAATATTTGGAGGAAAAATTAATAACCGAACTATTTCAACTTGAATAACCAAAATAAATAAACCAAAAAGTTCCAAATACTGTATTTTCACCAGAGATTGAAACAACTTTTGTTTCCTCATATTTTTTCCCCCAAAATTGTCTGTATTAGGTGTCATAGCTCCAGAAGAGAACATTTCCTATAAATATTCCATAAACTTTTAATACTTAAACTGAAATTTTTTTAGATACTTTTTAAAGATAAAAAATCATGGCGGGAACAAATTATATGTGATTTTATTTTTCAGACAAATTGTACTGCCATGTCTATAACAGCTCATAGGTAAACTTGACATTTCAAAGAGATATATGTTTTAGTAAATCAACAAACTTAATTTCTTCGTGTTAATTAAAACTTGAATGTAAATGTAAAAAAAAAAAAAAAAAAAAAAAAAAACACAAAAAAAACCTTGAAACTAAAATGTAAATATATAGGACCAAAAAAGTCTGCAAACTGATATGATATGACAAATATCTCCTATATATAATATAAAAATAAAATATAAAAAATATTATATCCTGTATATTAAATAATCTAAAGTCCATTATGCATTGCTCAGCAGAACCAGAGGTGGATCTCTGTACCTTGAGCTGTCATCAGCCTCGTGCAGCGGAACCTGCCAGCTGCTCTGGACAAAGCCAATGACCAGGAGGAAGCCAGCCAGGGAGTGGATGCTTTTCATGGTTATGACCTATGTCACAGAACAGCACAAAGCATGCACTTAGGTGTTTCTAAAAAAGAAAATGCTGAAGATGTGTGGCTTCACCTTTGCAACAAAATAAAGCTCACCGTTTCTTCTTTCCTTCCAAACAGCAGTGCAGGTAGTTCCTCTGCTTGTTGCTGATGTCTCTATCTAACACTCTCTCTAAGTAGGTGATCTTTTATACTGTAAGAGATGACGGAGGAGGACGAGTCTGCTCAGGTGGAGCAATTTTACAACTCTACCACATCCACCTGTTATTCTCAACCCATTAGACACGGGCATTGGCTCATTGGCCGAGTGAACAGCCAGAGCATTTGTTCAGAATGGTGCCGTTCATGCGTGATGCCAGCTGGTACTTAGGTGTCAAGATCAAACAACTGCATTTCATCCTGTCAAACAGAAAGTAGGGGAGATGCTCTCATGCGCTACTGTGAGTGTCATCACAATGGGAAGTGCTACGTGTGCTGTCACATCTGGGAATGAGTCAGTATTTGTGGATTCTTTCCGATCAAGTTTAAAAGATGGGAAATATTTACTTTTTTTTGCATCATTGACAGTTATTTACATTTTACTAGGGTCATTGTCCGGCAGAGACTGATGCTGTTTAAAATAAAGATTCATATTCTGCTGCTGTTAAATAAAGTCCCATGAATGTACTGTTATGTATGTGTGGAATCTGGAAAAAGGGGTTTGGTATATTCTGCATCTGCTTTTAAACACATAAAGAAAGAACAGGAGGCAGGTTCCTGAAGATGTTACTGTTTTTAGTTGAATTAATAAATTTGAATGCTCTTAACTTTGTGAATGCTCTTACATTTTGTTTTATGGTTTTCATGGCTGCAACTTGCTGCTTTATTTGTGCTGCTGCCTGCGTTGGCCAGGTCTTCCTTGAAAAAAGAGGTTCTTGCTCTCAGTGAGATTTTTTTTAGTTAAATGAAGGTTAAATTAAAATTTAAAAAAGAAAAAAAAAGAAATTCATCCTGATTGCCTCAAAGTTTATGCTCACCCAGCCAGTTTTAACTATAGAAATGTGTGGTTTTTGCAATACTGTACATAATTTGTTCTCTGTCAATGCACAGGCTGGCTCAGGGAAACCTGAATCATCTCTCAGTTGTGAGATAGCTATGCTATCTAGACCTAGACTGCTGGGGGATTTCCTGTGGTGCACTCACACTCACTCTCTTACACTCAGGGTATGAATGTGACTTAATTATGTCTCTATGTCTCATTAACTTTTTTTTTCCCTCTCCCAAGTCTGTGTCTTTCTTTCCATCCTCTCTCTCTCTCTCTCTCTCTCTCTCTCTCTCTCTCTCTCTCTCTTCTCTTTGACACATCTGTATTGTTACACTGACAAAAAACTTTTTTACTTTGTGTAAACAGAAATGATGCATTTCTGTGTGTATTTGTCTATGGAGCAGTTAAATGGGCTTCACTCACAAACTTTGGGTTGTTCACCTGTGATTTCATCACGTCCGGATGAATGTTAACACCAGTTGTCAACAGAGCCTCTGTTTAATGTGTCTGCACATTTTTTGTCCATTTGTTAACATGTGTCTTTAGTGAAATCCACATTCACTTGTTTGCTTATTTTTCATGCTTCAGCCAGTCAAACCTAACAGCTGTTTACAATTATTCAGTTTTGGGACTTTAGTAGATACACTTGTGCCTGGTGCTGGAACAATGGAGT
Organism: Brachirus orientalis; assembly: GCA_016785285.1. Lineage (NCBI taxonomy): Eukaryota > Metazoa > Chordata > Actinopteri > Pleuronectiformes > Soleidae > Brachirus > Brachirus orientalis. The sequence continues at coordinate 4,248,433 of JAFBJR010000129.1, forward strand.
AAAGGTGTGTATCTTAAATTAAGGTGTTTGAACTTTGAATGAAAGTATTTTACAACCTTTATTCAAGCATTTTCAGACCCCTGCCACCTTGTGGACTGAGACAAGCTTCCTGGTGTGAACTATGACATCAAATTCCTGATGCATCTGGGAATTTTCATCTCCTTTCAATCTTCTCTTTGGATGTTGAACTTTAAAATGTTTTGTTCCTCATAAGCTTTTTCAACCTATGACATCATAATATTTTATCAGGTGAGCTGCCTGCGCTCACATTTCCTCATTTCTTATTTCTTTTGACTGTTTACATTGAATATTGAACTCAAAAACTTCACATCATCCCAAAATTTGAACTCACACCTTCAGACATACAAGAATGCTTTTTGGGAATTGAACCCAAGTCTTCAGATCTATGAGTCCATGTCAAACAAAAATAGCTACTAGTCTTGAGAATCTTTTTTCCCCTAAGTGGCTTGGGGAGCGCTGACATTTTAAAATGATCTGTTTTGAGTCTAGCAGAAAGAGCAAATTATCTTGAGCCACTTCAGCCCTCAAAAAAAATACTAATGATCTCCTCATTGCAGCTGACAGGATCCTTCCAGATAGATTAGCCATCACTGGAATACTTACAATGGGTTAAATCACATCTATCTGGTCACACTCTCTGCTCATCCAACTAAATTTTGCAGCTACCATGGTGTTCCTCAGGGTTCTGTTCTAGGTCCACTCCTCTTCATCGTTTCTCTTCTACCTCTTAGCCATATCTTCCCTTAGTTTAATATCAATATCCACTGTTATGCAAATGAGACCCAGCTCTACCAAACCTAACCTTTTATAATCATTATTTACATGTGGGTAGTTTTTAATCAGACCTTTAAACCTGGCATTAGCACGCGTCCTGGAAGCATTGATCAGTTATTAAACGATTACTAAATTAATCACCAGCTCTTTTGGTAATTGATTTATCGGTTTGAGTGTTTTTCAAACAATTAACACAAGCTTTCAGATTTTTCAGCTTCTTCAGTGTAAATATTTTCTGGTTTCTTTACAACAAAGAAAACATCAAAACTGAATAGTTTTTTTTTTTTAATTTTAAATGTTTTAAAAAAGATATTTGAGAACATCATTTCCAGGTTTGAGAAACTCTATCAACATTTTGTGGATCAAACAAGTACCTGATTCATAAAGAAAATAATCAACAGATTCATTATGAAAATTATTGTTAGTTGTAGCCCTAGACTCATGAGAACACATGAGAACACCTCCCACCCTGTATTTAAATACAGTATTTATTCTATTAAGTATTTCATGTTACAGCAGTTTAAGCAGAGCTTTACTTCACTCACTATTTTAAAATTCAGATAAAGAAGCATAAGAGAGTAAAAAAAGACATGTAATTGTTCAAATATATATTTTTTTATATCAAACAGCCAACAATTTCACAAATTGAGTAAAACTGCGTACATTATGTGAATTATGTTTAAGTGGATCATTCAATACAACATTTTTCTTGAGTGAATAGACACAAGACAAATATTCACAGATGTTCACATTAAGACTTGAACAACTTTGTCCATTTCTAGAAAACAATGTTTTTCCTTGGCAGTGTGAACAATACAATAATAGGAATGCCTGAATCAACAGTTCAGTCTTTTATTCACATGAGAATTAATAAAGTAGAAAAGATGGGGAGTCATGCAAAGCACCTCTGTAGGAAGTGAGTCATGTGGGTGTAGACGTGCTGATAGGCTGAGCCACCAAGCCCATGATCCTTGTCCGTATACCACTGAAAGATGGAAACATTTACTTCAGTGAGCTTGTGGTTTACAGAAACACATCAAATTCCACTGCTTCCAGTTGATATTTCCACAGATCGCTCACCATTGCTTCAAAATCCACCTGCTCCTCCACTAGAGCTTCTGAGATCTCAGCTGCCTGCTGGAAATGAACATTGTCTAGAAGAGCAAACAGTGAATGAAACATTGATTTTTATTCTGACAATTAAAAGAATTTTGCAAAAATATGAATGAAATGGCTGCTTTCAAAATAATATTACTAATATTAGGCGGTGCAATAGCCTAAAAATGTATAATTGTGCACAGATTTGATCTCTGTCTACAATTTATACAGGGTTCCAATAGTTATCTTTAAAAGTAGGTCCCCAGAGAGACTGATATCACAACAAAGGCTAAAGAACAGTAGCATTTTATCAGGGGTTTAAGTTTAAGCATCTGCAAAAAGGCATAATGGTATACCTATAAAATAAACAAGTAATTAAAATGTATCAAGTTGACACTTTTGTTGACACCGATTGAGGCCCTGTTTGACTCACCATCAGCTGTTCCATGCACGAGAAGATACTTCACGGAATGAAAATTCTTTGCCCTTGCAGTTACTGTCGAGTTCTGCACACAGAAAACATTTTTTGGTGTTTTGGTAATCGCGAGTAACAGCACAAATAATAAGAGGATTTCGTTGTGTAAGAAAGTGTGAAACTCACATTGTAGCCATCAGCGTTCTCTGAAGGCTCCCTCATGTAACGCTCTGTGTAGATTGTGTCTGAAATACACAGATAAATTAAATTAATAATCAGAGGTCCTTAAAGCTACATTACATAGCTTTTTTGTTTTGATGACGTTATTACTCTGCGTGTTTGGTCTCTAGAACAGAACGTGTAATTATGTAACATTATTTGTTTGCTGCGTCCATCTTAAAATTGGCTCTGTCCAGCAATACCATCATACATGATTAAAGGGAGGTGTTTGTGTGTATACAGCAGCAGCGCAGGGGTGGGTGGACATTTAACTGAGAAACACAGTGAGAGTCGTCGAGCTGAGCAGCATTGTGTGAACTCATTTGACGGAGGTATAAATGCAACGGACAATAGGTTATACTTAAAATTTACGAACTATGGCTTTAAAATGACAAAGATAAATAAAACAAATACCATAGTATTCCCATTTGGAAACCGGAGCCACCGCCATTCCACATTTGAAAACTCCACTGCCAGATCCCAAAGCCATTGACGTGACATATCCACCATAAGACTTGGACAGATAAACAGATCATTACTGCCGCTAATGTTTTGTTTTAAGCAAACATCAGTTACTCTGATAGTGTAAGTGATAAGTTGACTTCTTTGACTGAACTCTGACTCTACTTACCCAGCCCCAAATAGCAACTCTTTCTTTGTCAATGAAGCCTCGTTTGATAAATTCCCTTGAAATGAAAACAACAATTCACCAAGACAGTTGTTAAGCGGACAGGAGATGAAATGTGCTTAAAGTGACCAACAAAGCATTTGCAATCATCATCATCATCACTCAGCGTGATTCACACACTTGAAGTAAGTCTGTGTTTCAGCCAGTAAAACAAGTAAAATCCAGTTCCATCAAGCTTTTCTAGTAAATGGTGAAGCTTGTTTTTAGAACTTTGGCTAAGCTGCCTCCCTCTTTCCTTACCTGGCTGCTGCTATCTGATCTTCCACCTCATAGGTTCCCAGGCGTTGGTAGATTTCATGCATTAACTTGTCACCCTGGTAACCACTTCCTCTTCCATCAAAGCTGGCCACGATGATTTTCTCAGTGCTGGCCAGGTAAGTGGACCAGCTCACCCTGTAGATGTAGTCCACCTTCTGACTGCAGGGCCCTGCATACCTGAGACATTGGGTAAAATCACAGTCAGTTTGTAGCCATAAATGGAATAAGTGAAAGAAAAGCTCAGTTTTACAACTTATTTTATTGTTGTTTTTTAACAGATACTTACACATCGATCAGTAATGGGTACTTCTTAGATTCATCAAAGCCTGGAGGTAAAAACATCTGGAACCAGAGATCTACAAACATCCATACAAAATGTGGATTCATTTATCTCTGTTTTGAATTAATAACTAAAATGTGAAGAGATGTTTATGCCTACATACAGTAGTAAAAAAATAACAGAAACATTCTAACGTAACAAAGAAAAGCTACATTCAGAACCATAAAAGCATAAAAGTATTTTAAGAGTTTGTGCAAAAACAATCATGCAGTGGTCTTTGATGTGGAATGCTGAATCTCCTTGGGACTCAAAGCTGTAACTGAAACCACACGGGGAGCTGGGGACACGACCTCACTGTCCACCTTATCCTGTCAAACTGCAGAACCAATACTTTTTTCCCCACATACTGCTGATTAAACCTTTCACAAGACATGGTTAAATATGTTGAAAGTATGAGGGAAAACACTGCATATAGAAAGGAGGTAAAGGGAAGCATTATGTGCTCAACAGTGTGGTGCTCCACTCAATAGAATCAGATGTTAGTGTGGTAACATGCTGTGTCAGAGAGAGGTTTGTTTTCTTATTTTTGCAGTTGCAGGACTTAATTGATTCCATGTGTTCCTCACATTAAGAATGCTAACTGTTGTAGATGATGGTGCTGAGTAATGATCTGCTGAAAAAGAATTATTGTTTCACGGAACTAAAATGCTTTTACTTTGAAAGTACAGAAAATTGTTGAACAAAGTCAACATTTTTATTTATTTTTTTGATGAAATGATATAAAAATCTAATTATGTGATATGATAATGCCTCAATCGATATTCGATGGTCTAGTGTGTAAGAATTAGTGAACTGTAATGACAGAGTGATTTCACAGTGAATAGAACATATTTTCACCCTTCTCATAGCTCATACACTGATTTATTTGTGGCTACAGCCACAATATTAACACTGTTCAAAACCTGGTTTTGGTTTTTTTTGTTTTAAAATTCAACTTCATGTTACAGCACTGTGTGTAAATTTAATCTGCCTCTCTGGATTTTTCCGTCTCTCTCTCTCTCTCAACCACTTGTTCACACATACACACACACACAGCCATACATGCAAACACTGACAATGGTCATGCTGTTTGTACAGTCATATTAAAAAACATTATTTGGTCTTAGAACAGAAACAACACATGTGGATTGTTACACAATGTGGTTGAATTCACTTACCATATCCAGCCACTTTGATTTTTTCACGGAGCATGGTGGGGAGTTGGATATCTGCTGTCAGGCTGCTAAATGCAGTGTTGTTCTCCAAAACTTTCAGCTCTACACATGTAAACAAAACAGAGAAATATCATTCATGTACATGCTTTACACCGCTGATATTATTACAGATTCAGACCTAAATGTGTCACCTACCTGTGTTTTTCCGAGTATCCATGAGAGAATGGTAAGGAATGCCTGGACCTTTAAATACAAGTTATATTAGTATTATTATTATTATTATTATTATTATAGATATATTTAGGAATGTACAGTTGTTTATTGTGAGAGTGAGAAAGGGTAACTGACCGCTGCAGCTCATGCGGTAGTAGGAGGCATTGTGGCTGAAGTAAGCTGAGTTATATTGACATTTTTCTCCATGTAACTGACAAGTCAGACACTTGGTGCCCTGTTTGGTCCACCTGACACACAAACACACAAGAAATAATCTTTATATCAAATAACATTTTTCTACATATTACATCATCCAGAATCAGTAAAAGTCTTACTCATAAACATTCCTTCCTCCTGGCTTGCCATCTTGTTCGTTACTTGAGTAATATCTGTGGAATAATTCAAAAGGAATGAGTTAGGGGGGGATTCACTGATATGTGTGCAGTCTGTACAGTCTTCTATGTAACTTCATCATAATCATTGCACACCCTAAAATGTACCGAAACCCAAATATCTATAAACAATATGTCTAAAATACAAAATTGTATTGTACAAAATTAAAAAACAAATTGTATTAAATTATGAATAAGGGCCATTAAGACTGTTTAGACCAGGGTTGTCAAACTCAGGGGCCACATGAAGCTCAGTTTGGTCTCAAGTGGGCCGGACCAGTAAAATAATAATGTAGTAAACTATAAAAAACAGGAACAATATTATATCTAAATTTACCATTTACACATGTGCATTACAACTTACAGATCGCAGTGGAAGGCACAAAGCACTTAGTCACAGGTATCTGGAACTGAAAAATTGAGTATTCCACATCATGATTAGAGTCACATATTCACCCTGCGGGCCAGATTGGACCCTCTGGCGGGCCGGTTTTGGCCCAGGGGCCGTATGTTTGACACCCCTGGTTTAGACAAGTACTGGATAAAATGAGAGAGCATAAGACATTATCATACACTATGAATACAAATAACCTCATTCACATCATTTGGGAGTTAAATGGGATGGGTTATAGAGGAAAACACATTTTAGCTACTGACCCTCATTTCTCAAACCATCATAGAAATTAGTAGCAGATCTTTATGTAGAAATTAATGTGTGACAAGTTTTTTTTTTTAAATATTCATCTAATCAATCTGAGAACAATAGTTTAATTTAAAGAACGCACTTAAATATATCAATTCTTTAGACACCTTGCACCAGGGGTTTAAGACATGCTGGAACATATATCTCTGATGTGAAGTTTTTAAACGCTGAAACGCAAAGGTCAGTTCAGACCGGCCACTAGATTATTGACATCATATTGCCAATCTTTTGCTTGGAAATGACTGTGCACAAAGTTTTCTGTCATGTGTTTGTTTCATAAACAAGGGACAGTGTCTTATGCATGTGTAGTAAGCTGTATGCAGTGCATTCAACTTTGTAATTCCAACTTACACGCTGTCTACAGTGACTTTCAGGATGTCGATCACTTCCCATTTTCCACTGGTGATTGGTGTAGCTGTTTTCTGTATGCAAAAGAAATAGCAGACATTAATATAATCTAATACTGTACATGTGTTATAATTAACTGTTGTCCAAGACTCAAAAAATACTTGTCAGCATCTCCAAACTAACACGTGACCTACCCCAACTACATGATGGATGTGCTTGTACCCATCGCTGTCACTCATCAGAAGGTAGTAGCTGGTTTTGTCTGCAGCAATAACAGGTTCAGGTGGAGAGAACTAGGAAGCACATTGGAATAGAGTGCACCTTATCATGTGTACATGAAATGTAATCAACTTGGTTTTAATGGTCCAGTGTGTACCATTAAATAAAAATGTAATATAACACGTGTTGTTTGGTTTTTGCAGCCTTAGAATCATGTTTGTGTGTACTTTCGGCAAAAAGGCCTTGCTTTATGAGCGTCACCATTTTGTGCCGCCATGGTTCTACAGCGACCTGAACAGACAAACCAGCCAGAGCATGTATTTCATGTTTTGAAGGGGATGTTTACTACACCAAGGAACAATAGCATCCTTTCTGGTATGCGAACACCACAGTGGTTTCCTTGCCACTCTTGGGCAAGGGAGGGGAGATCACTGGAGTCCTCCATTTATCAAAATCCATTAGATGTCACTTATTCTTACACACTGAAGAAAATGATTGCATTTCTATAATAAAATGCCAATGGTTTAGTTTGTCTGTCAGCCCAAAGCCCAGTGATGAAAGTCTAAAAATAAATCATAATATATTGGGCATACAGTATGTGCTTTTTTTCATTATTTTTAAAAAGGGATTCAGTTTTTTTTTCATGACACAAATGTAGGAGAAACAACATATTTTTGGGGACTCTTTGCAACAGTGGATTAACTGTTAATTTAGCAGACATACCCGTCCAATCCAGCCTGTGGCACTGATCACCTCCAAATCCTGTAAAATAATGGGAAACTAACATTAATGCTGTACGTAGCTACATTTCACAACACATCAGACTTATCACACTTAACACCAAGAGACATTTGCAACAAAGACCTTAATATAGCAACTCTTTAATCAAATTTTCTTTTCTTTCCCCAACAACTGCTGTTACACAGGAAACTGGAAAATGAAATGATGAGTGAAGATTTGTTGTTTTTGTTAGCAACTCATCAAGTGACAGGGAGCTAAGAAGAGGAAATGTCCATGATTAAAGGGATAGTTCAGAGGTTTTGAAGTGCAGTTGAATGGGACACAATGTCAACAATGACCACACGCTGACGCTGCTGTCAGACTCTCGCTGATAACATGGCTGCCAGAAGTAACAGTGCTGCTGCATCCAACAGTATGGTCAGTGTTTTATCTTGTGACTTTGATGTTTGACATCCTTTGTTTGGATATACCTAAGTGACACAAATGTACCAAACCAGGCAGCAGAAGACTAACAGCTCCTGTGTCCCTGCAGGTGCTGAAAACAGTTATTTTATCTACGGACTTTGGTGCAGGACATTGACCAGTTTCCAAAGTATGAAAAAATAATGGACATATTCTTAAGATTTTGTAGATATAAGCAGGAAAATGGTTTCTTTTGTGACTTAATTATCAAAAATGGTTTGATAATGTGTTAGTGCCTCATACAACCACACCTCGAAAACATGAGCAATCCTTTCAAGTCTTCTATTTTCTCAAAATAAAGCTACATGTGAACACAGTAAACACAGTTGGTCTGTAACAAAGAAAAGCGTAATACACAAGCCATCAGAGCACTGATGGGGATATTCTATTTAGAGCAATTGTTTCTCCTGTCCATACTGGCAGTAAAGAGGTTGTTCTGTTATGCATTTTCTATGTAAGAAATGATAGGTCAGCTAAATAGAGGTCTATAAACCCTTACCTTATCCTTCCTGGCAGTAAAAAGAGTTATGTGTCAATTTTATTGCTCTTACAATGATGTGTATGTGTGTGTGTGCTTATCAAGAAGGCCCTTGTCTAGTTTCACTGTGTAACATCACAGGTGGTCCACTGTTCTATTGCAATGATACCTGTTCATAACATCACATTTTACCTCAGCTGGATCCCAGCCAGATCCACTAAAGTTGTAAATCTGAAGGATGAGATGGTTTTGTACTCTCTTCAGCCATTGGACAGCAATGCGGTCATCTGTCATCCAAGTTGCAGAGGCCAAGTAATGTTCACTGAGGGCAAGAGAAAAAAAAATTAAACCATAAACGGGCCTCATTTTAGATAATCCCAATGTCCGATAATCTGTCATATTACCTTGATCTGAATGAGGCTGGAACAACAACCTCAGTGATTCTTGTTGTGTTGTCAGTGTCGACAACAAATACTTTGACAACAGCGTTTGGAGTACCTGGCTACACAGGAAAGGAATGTGGAAAACACCAAATAATAATGATTATGATTCCTGCATCTGTGGACTAGAGCAAGAACAGAACTGGATCGCTGTCCCACCTTTGGATATGGAATAGAAACTGTGCTGGGGTACTGGTTCTCACCGTACCACGTGTACTCTATAACGTGAACTTCTGTGTCATTGAATTCTGCATAAGCCACATACTTCCCTCCTGGTGACCACCAAAGACCCTGGCCGGATGAAAACATCTCCTCTGGAAAGTGGATGGGGAAGCGCTATGTCAGGTTAGAAGTTCAGTGTAGTTGTGCTAAAAAATGCACTAACAACACATATATTGTTGTATAGAAATTTCTGCAGTTTTGATTGATTTTCATGTTTTCACTGTAGCAGAGGAATTCATTCATTCCTCCACTAAAGCTTTTCACAAGACTGACTTACTGACATGAATAAAATATTGAGATTTTTGACTTAATTACCAAGACAGCTGCATCACAGCTTGATTTAAAGATGCAGTGTGTACTTTGAGTTTTTTTGTTGTTTTTGTTGCTGTTATTATTCTACCTCAGTTTGTGAATGTAACATAATTTGTATGTGGCATCTTCCATCTGAAGGCTCTGTCAAGAAAGACTATCAGACCTGACTGTCTGCATATATAAAGCAGCAGTGAAGGAGTGGGTAGGGACAAGAATTGTTTATCCCATTAAAAACTGCTGAAATCGACACAAGTGTCCAATTTTTTTTATTTGACACTTGTTTGTGTCTTATCCATACTTCAACTGGTTTGGTTCAAAGTTAAACAGTATTTACCACGATCTCTTAATACAACAAATACCATAACTTATGTTTTATATGTTTAGTTACATCATAGTTTTATTTTTATTATGAAAAAAAGTCTCCATACCACAAGTGGTGCTGCTCTGCAGTTACCCATGTTGGTGTGCTGCTGCATTCCCTTCTCTGTCCTTTCCTCACTCTAGTTATCCATTTATTAACTGCGATATGATGTATGTACCTTTCATTTACTGAGTGTGATGTATACAACACCACTGAGCCCAAGATGAATTTCCTCACATGCAGCACGTTAGATACGACATGTAATCAGGCCAGCTACTTTACATAAGGACAGGGCTGATCCAGTGATAACACCATTGAAAACAACCACCCAGCATGTTGAAAAATCACTGACCGCAATTTGGCCTTTACAAACCCAGCCAAAGTTTAAAGTATAGCAGGAGCTCACAATCCCTCACAAAATATCAATGGCTTTTGTTTCTTTTGACATGGAGCTGCCAATTTGCGAATCAAGGTTTGAATCTAATATCATCAGCTTTTATTATTCCAAAAGTAAATACAAATCATTATTCAAATAATATATATCCAGTCAGATTTATGTGCTGCTTACCTTCATACACCCAGTCAGGGATCCCATTAAAAATCAGATTCTCCTCACCATTGAATGTGATTTGCTGTGGCGGGGACTCGGGACTGGTTTTTATGTACACATTATTTTTCCAAACAAAGGCCTAGAAATACAAATACTCCACTTCAGAAAGGACAATAACATTTGTTTTTAATTCTTTCAACTTTGCTCAAGTGTTTGGGAAAGGCTGCACTCGAATGCCTCATTTACCATCCACTTCAAACAAAAGTGTTACTCAAAAATATGAGTGTAAAAGCTCACCAGTTTGTTCCCTTCAGGAGCCCAAGAAAAGTACTGGACTTCATCAGGAATGTCTGAGGGAGTGATAAACTTCCTGAAACACATTTTTAAAAATACCTCTGAGATTTGCGCAACTGCAGTGACTTATTCTTTCACAGCTGCAACACGTGTGCTCTAAAACTGCTGCATTCACATTTTATTTTAGGTGTAAATATGAAGCAATATGCTACTTAGTACTAGGTGTAAAAATATGAAAACTGATTGTAATACTCACTTTGTTTCCAGGTCATAAAGTGAATATGAAGCTGTGAATGAATGTCTCCACAACTAAAAGGGCAAAAGCAAAACAAGGTGCTAAGTGGTCACTCAGGAGCTGCAAATGTTCGTGTTCCAATTCAAGTGAGGTCATTATTTGTGTACCTTGGAATGGTTGCTCATGAAAGCAACATATCTGCGGTCAGCTGACAGCTGGTAGTCATAAGCGTTTTTTTCATTCTGCGTTGAAAGAGCAAAGAAACATATCACAGGCTGCTCACAACATCATTGATTGTTTGGATGGCTTACAGAGGTTTCATCTGACACCAGCTCTTTCATGAAAGAAATATGCACACACACACACAAAAACAAACAAACCGAGCGACTTACAAACTTATCTTTGCTCAAGAACTCTGTGCGCTCTCCAGTGACCACACTGTGGAGGTAGACCGAGCCGTCAGACTTATGTAGATATTCATGATCTGTTGAGGGTGATAAACAAAAAGGAATGTGATGAAATGATTTACTCCTGTTACGTAGTATGTTAAGAATGAGTGAGTCTTTATGACATAATGCAGCATGTGATATTAATTCCCGCTGCAAACATAAAATAAAAAAGAAGGAAAGAATATTAATCAAGTCGATGAGACTGTGTGCTCATGGAGATGTTTGGTTAAAGCCACAGAGAAATGAGACTGAGGAGGTGTGGGTTTTAAATGGAGCAGATATTTAAAGAGGAGGTGCATTATGGGCACTGTAGGAGCCAATGTTTTTGGAGCTTGATTTGTAAAAGTTAAGATATTTATGCCCTGGCTAACTCGACCTAGTTTTGACAGTTGTTTTGCCATGACATGTTTGTCTCTCACTTCCAGTGGTTGGCCCACTGGCAAGTTTGGCAGAAACTAATAATTCTACTTCATTTAAGTTTACAATAGCCTGATTGAATAAATTGTTGTTTTTCCTTACCCCATAATGAGGTTTTTATATTTATCTCAGGGGTGATTTTGTTGTTTACAATAATGGACAAACTGAAGGCTAAATACTGTAGGTTTCTTTAGCACACAGAAGGAAAGGGTGAGTTGAGTAATATTCAGGTGCAAAATGAAACAAAATGAATTTTTTTTTTCCCCAGATTTAGAAAATTACTATTTTCTATTTTAAGCCCCCCATCAGAAAAAGAGACTCATACAAGCTGCTCTTATAAAACTGCTTCTCAGATACATTCATCCACAAACTAATGATGGGATGTGAGTGAGGTTTTATTTTATTTAAACTGGCCATCCGAAAGAGGATAATAGTGATTAAAACTAAACATAACAACTTCTTGAGGACATTCAGCTCCCATGGAGGAAAAGATTGGCACATTCTTTTTTTAAAAATCCAAGTGTGTAAACACTGGTAAAGATTGCTTCTCTTAATCATTGACATTGGTTGCATCTGATAACCAGTTTGGTTAAAAACAATGCTATGCTGGAGGAAGTGGGACTGCTGATTAAGCTAACAGTGCGACTACTAAAGTCATGTAATGTCTGTATATAAATATGTCACAAACTGCCTGTAAATCTTAATGAGGCGACACTGTCGTTTAACTGTCTAATATAATACAGATTTATTACGTAGTCAGCTTTTGATAAACCAGCAGAAGCACATAATTGTATTATACAACTATGGTTACAGTAAATTGCTGTAGCTTGACTAAAATTTGTTGCAAGAGTCTCACAAGCTGGAGTGACAAAACACTTGCGCGACACATGTCCAAAATCTAAATCCTTATGTTCTTTCTTGACAAGACACAATCATTGAGATTGATCCTCTGGGGGACAATTATACTGTAGGTCATATGCATGTATCTAAAATGTTCTTTCTTCAGATGATAAATTCATATATGATTATCTGCAAGACGTTTTTAGTAATATGGTCATTTCCAAAAGTGACAGGGATTCATTACACTGTAGGCCTACATCCTGAAATTGCATCCTAAAAATAATTTATTATTATTGAAAATTAATTATGGAATTGTTTGATAATCAAGTATATAGTTAAAACATAAAAAAAAAAACACTTGTAAACTTAAAACCAACTTTTCACAACATTTGATAGATTATTACTGACTTATTCAAAAACATGAGTCAGTAATAAGAGACTGAGTGTTCACAAAAATAATAATTAGTACATGTTGGGAACAATTTAGCAGTAAATTTTTTGATGGTGTCATGTAGTGATGCTCCATCTTGTTCTCAAGTGAATATTTACTTGAGGGATAATATGTACAGTATATACACTACCAGTCAAAAGTTAGGACACACCTTTGGACCACATTAAATGAGAAGTGTGTCTAAACTTTTGCACAGTAAACATTTAATATATATAAAACATATATGAAAAAAATCACATTGCTGTCATTTTAACCAAATGGTTTAGCTCTAATTTGAGGGACTCAAACAAAGTAGAGTTGTGCAGCTGGTGGACCTTTGAGCTCCCTCCTCCTCCTCCTCCACCCTGATATCACAGTGATGTTCACTAAGCGGAAACTACACCTGAGATCCATCTCATATTGTAGGACTTTGGTTTCAGTGAGCTGTTAAAGACATCTTCCAGGGAGAAGAACCTCTGGTTCTGATTCCCACCCTTCTTCTCTGAAACACACAATGGAGATAAAGTTATGTCAGAGGTTTCATATAACAATCATGTCAGTGTGGTGCCAGCGAAAATAATACATGATGTCATAAATAAATGCCTCACACAAACAGTATTTTTGAAACGGCACCTTTCGAGAAGCGGATCCTGCGTAATTACGCGTGCGTAATAAGCTTTCTTTTGGAGGTACAGCATTTAAAGGTGCATTTTAGCTTTTATTTACAAAACGTGAGTGATTTTAAAGCAAACACTCACCATTCAAAAATATAGCGGTGGGTACCGCTATCAAAGTGACCACGATTGCCACTCCAAAAACCCCAAGGAGCACCTTTGCGATGGAAACCTGTTCACAAGCGAACACAGAAAAGTCAGATGGCTTTCGAAAAAAACACGCGTCCAGTGAGGTGAGAAGCATTCCTCAACACAACATCGACATGATGGTATCCGTAAACAATCACCAACCATTTTCCCTTGTTCGCAGGAAAGGGGTGATGTGATGTGATGTGTAAACCAATAACCGTCCGAGTCACTGCTCCATCGAGCAGGTGGGCTCCACGCGCGGAGAGACTCTAAAGTTATACCTAACAACGGGCTTTCTGTTAAATATTAGCTCAAGTGAAGTTTCAAAGGTGGGATCGTAACAGCGGAGTAAAGTTCGTCAGATTTCACACGTGATGCATTATTTCTGAGGAAGTGTCCGGATGTTTCTCCACAAACTGTCGAAACTAAGGAAACATATTTCTCGCCCGCACACTGAGGTGGTAAACCCCCTTTTCTCTACCTCAGCAGGAGTTCATGTGGTATTTCTTTTTCTTCAGAACTGCAGCATGAGACAGAAAAGTGACCCAAGTGCGTTAGTCCAGTCTAAAGGGGTGTCGTTACTCTTTTGTTTCCTCATGATGCGAAACCGTTGAAGTCAGTACTGATGATCAAAATCAAATGTATCGTCCCCACAGAGAAATGATTTTGGGGCAAACGCGCTTCAACAGCTGCTCGACAGAGACAAACTGCACACAAAGGACATGCAAGAATTTTGCACCTTGTTCTAAAACACATAACACGTAAAGAATACTTTAAAATGTCAAGAGGATGTGGCATTAACGCCTAAAACACAAAACAAGGCATTAAAACAACTAATCACAGTGTAAAATGTACAAGAGTCAAGTGATATACTGTATGACAGATGTAATCTGTTTCCTTATAATGACTCTCTGTCACACACACAATTAAATATGAAATACCACAATTAAATATGAGTTTAAGTAATTATAATACTATCTATCAGGTGTCTGGGTCAGTGTGTGGTTTTACTAGCTCTTCATTCTGCAGAACAAACTATACTTGTATAGACCTTTTCATAGATTCACTGTAACATTAAGTGCATCACATAAAAACGACCCTCTCCTTATACATTAATGCATAAACCTCAGTACTGATACAATCCTAATAATAGATAAGCAGAATAATCACAGGCAAAAACTAAAAATAACAAATAATCTGAATTAAGAATGAGTTCATACATTAAAGCAGCTTTTCAGATCATGTTATGAAAATGTAAACACGTTACTGGTGACATGAAGAAAACATCAGATAATGTTCATAAAGTAAAATGAGAGGTGGAAATAGTACTGAAACATTCCACTCAAGTAAAAATACAATTAATGTGATGGCATTTTACTTAAGTTTAAGTTGAATTAATTACTGTTCTTAAAATCTACTCAAGAAAAAATAAAAAAGGAGTTCATTTAAAATTTACTTAAAGGGGGTCCTACCTTTGTAGTGCAAATTAAACAAAACAATGGGGTTTAATCTCCATATATTCTTTTTTTTAATTCAGAACACTTTTACAAGTTTAGGTGCAATAACAAAATAAAATATGTTGACACATTCAGAATACTAAGTGAGGTATTATGTGCCAACAGCTGTCTTGAGGGCATTTTGCTAACTTTTCATTATTAGACTCCATTAGCTGATGCATCAGCTATCAATCACAATTCAAATGCTGCGAAGTACAATACTTTAAATAAGGACAAGTACATGGAAAGCTACTCAATTACAGTTACATGAGTAAATGTAATTAATTAGAGTCCATCACAGAAATAAAACTTTCTTCTGATAAGTATAATGTTGAATCACACTGCAATGAAAAACACCTTTGCTCAGCTCATTACACTCAGGTGTTTTGCTGCCACCAGGAACTTGGTTAACATTGGTTAACAGTAACATACTTTATTGCAGACTTTGTCTTATCTCCGCTTTCTGTAACTTCATGTGTCCATGATTAACACAATCTGATTATCATCCCCTGTAGAGACACAATAGTTATATTTCATGATTTTGATTTTGGTTTTTTGTTTGTTTGTTTGATGAGCAGTGGAACCAGATGCAGCACACAGAGGTCTCTAGTAGTGTCCTTTAATTGTACTTGTGAATACAACGACAATGAAGGGAGGATGGCAGCAAAAATAATGCATGGCCACAGCAGACAGGAACCAGCTGGGCTAAGGTAGTTGTCATAGTTGGATACAGAAGGCTGAGATAATGTCCAGGGTTTAGAAAAGGGTGGTAGTTCAGTGATAACAGGCAGAGTTGGCAACAGAAATTCAGTCTACAGGAGTGTTGGGAGATCTTGCACTGAGGTGGCAAATAACAATCTGGCAGTGAGCGAATGTGAAGCAGGAGTCTTTATACCTGGTTGATGGGAGATGTAAAGCAGCTGAGTAAACCAGGTAAGTGGAATCAACTGATGAGGTGGGTGTGGCTGACAGGCAAAAAAATTATTGAAGACAGCTCAGTACTAAGGAGAAGAGTTAGGCATCCTCTCTCATTCTGCCAGTAAAACCTCAAGTTAAGGTATATACCTGCCTAGATTAGGCAGGTATATACCTTAGGCAAGGCAACAAGTCAAAATGTCTGGTGCAGAGGACTGCTGATATCCAGGGACAACCTTGGGGAGGAGTGCATTCCATGGTGTTATCAGTCCCTTCTCTCAGCAGATTTAGGAACAACAATGATACAATAGAGAACACTCTGTAGAGAGTTTATGGGAACCAAGGTTGCACAGAGGCCTTACTGCAATAATATGTGATTTTTGAGTTGTAGTTGGACTATAATGAGTTTGTATATTTGTATATAGTAATATGTAAGTTATTAAGCTAAAGAAGATCAAATAATAGAATTTCCCCTTACACTGGCACATAGGGAGGAGGGAGCAGGGGAGGACTAGTACTCTTTTGAGACACCTTGCCATTTGTGTCTGTCTCTTCAGGAAGGTGGGCAGAGGAGCCCACAATGTCAGGGGGTGGCTGCTCTCAGTTCCCAGTATCTGACTGGGTAGATGGTGCCCTTGTCGGGAAGGAAATATTTATGTATGTCGGCTTTCAAAGTAAAGTAATTATTTATTTAATCTGACTCCATTTAAAAATAACTTTACTTTTAAATACTGGTGAAAATTAATAACTATTCAATAATTAAGAATATATATAAAATCTGAGAAATCTGACATCAGTCTTAGTTCAGGAATGGCAGATATAGGTTAATAAACCACTCAGTGACCTTCTTGTCAGCCCAGACACCTGGGTTGAGATATTCAGAGGTTATACAACATATCTTAATAATTACAAAACATGATACTCTTTTCTATTCAACTTAGGGGTTAGGGTGTTATCCAGTGAAACTTACCATAAAACTAAGACCAAATAAATATCTTAAATTTTTCACACGTAGAACAAAAGTTTCAACAAAGCAATATTAGAAATTAACATACCAATGTATTGTGATGTCCAAAGTAAAAAATACAGCCAACAAGTATTGTAACATACCTGGTGTGTAGGAGGTCTGGTAAGCAGATTTACTCCCCTGTGAGGTTCTTGCTCTTTCCCTTAAATATACAACCAGAACAAAGACACTTCTAAATCACTTACCAAAAGGGACTTTGCATAGAGACATTCACATCTGGAAACCAAATCATCCAGGGGTCTATGACAACGAATCACTTAATCCTTTGTACTTCTCGCAATGAGGCCATTAGACATGCATTTCAGGGAGAAGTCAGGGAGACGTGATGTGTTTAGGAAACACTTCAGAGTGATTAGAGACATAAAATGGTGAAACTCTAACACAGATGATTGATTCTGTTACAAATAATCAAATGGTATAATACACAAAGTGGTTACATCCAGTCTAGGGAAAAATTGCCATTGTTTCAGACAATATTTCAGGGTGGGGTCAGACTGTCTTACACCGTGGCACCCAAGGATGACTCCTCTTCACCTTAGGTCTTGGTCGAACACAGAGATTATCAGGATCAATATCAGGATCAGCATCCTACTGATGCAGACGTGGGCAATGAGCTTAGAGTCAAGGATATGGTGAAGAGCAAAAAACCCAAGACCTGTCCTCTGGACCATACCCCTCCCATTCCACCAGGTACTGGAGGCCTCTTCCACAATAACAGGCTACTAAGCAGGCTACGAACTGTGTACATTGTGCCCCTATTGATGAGCTATGGAGGGGTTGGGGGCATGGCTGCTGGCATCAAGTCACTCTCCCAGACTGGCTTTACTTTAGACATGTGAACCGCAGCAGGGTTGATGATCTTCTGGATCTCAAATGGATCAATATATGTAGGAGCCAGTTTCGTAGAATTCTACCTGGAGGGACAGATCCTTAGTGGAAAGCCACAGTCTCTGGCCCACCAGATAGGTGGGAGCCTTGGTGCATTGACGGTTGGCTGAGGCAGAGAAGCATGTGCTCGAGATCAGGTCCAGTGACAGCGGTGGATGATGGCATGCATAAGACCTCTTTCTCCAGAGATGGAAAGAGTGGAGACAGGAAACCATTGGTACAATGGATGGGAGCGATCCCAATGGTGGAGCTTGTCAGGGAGTTGTGGGCACACTCCACCCACAGGAGATGCTGGAACCAAGATGAGGGATCCCAGGAAACAATACATCACAGGGCCACCTCCACCTCCTAGTTCACTCACCCTGTCATCCCATTGGACTGTGGGTGGAACCCCGAAGTCAAACTGATGGTGGCTCCAATCAATATGCAAAACTCTCCAGAACCTCAATGTGAACTGAGGTACCCAGTCAGAGATCATCAGTATGAAGGCCATGGAGACAAAAGACATGTTGCAGCATCAGTTCAGCTGTATCTTTAGCCGAGGGAAGCTTGTGCTGAGCCATGACGTAAACCATCTTGCTGAACCAGTCTACCAGTTATGATAACAAAATTTGACAGTGGCAGGCTTCCAAGGTGGACCACCAGTTACCTCTGTTGTAGGACATATTTGGTTCTCTGAATCCCCATGCTTCGAAACATGAACCCATTGGACATCGGACCTTAGGGCCTATAGAACGAACAGGTAACCCTGAGGACAGATTTGTCTTCCAAGGCTGACCTCACCCTTTTCTCAATCTCCCATGTGATAGCGGCAACCAGGAATGAAGCCAGAAGTATGGTATCCAGTCCAGGGGGTGAGTCCTCATCTTCCTGGAACTGGTGTAAAAGGGCAACAGCCTTGATACTGCATGATCCTGGCCAGTAGGAGAGGGAAAAGTTGAAGTGGGTGAAGAAATGAATTCAGTCTTTTGGTAGTACAGTATATTCAAGGTTTTTATGATCTGTCAAACCAAACATGGCTGCTTAGTCATCTTAAGCCAGTGACACAACTCCTCCAGTGCCATTTTAACTCCCGATTTGCCATATCATTCTTTGTACCAACTGTTGACAGGTATTTGGGACTGCACGTTGGGACACAATGGCCCCCACTCTAATATCTGATGCATCCACCTCCACAACAAATTTGGAATTAGGATCAGGCACCTGGTGGTGCATCAGACGTGAACATGAACTTGAGGTCTTGAAGGATTTATTAGCTGCAGGAGTTTAAGGAACCTGTAATTTGGCTGTGGTAAGGTATGTTAGTGGGGAAGCTACAGTTCTGCAGTTGCAAATGAACCATCTGTAGAAGTTTGTTGTTGGAACTGTTGGATCTCCTTATGTGTAGTAGGAACAGGTCAGGACATGACAGCTGACACCTTTTCTGTATCCATTTGAATGCTCCCTTGTGCAATGATGTAGCCCAGAAAGGAAACAGATGTGGCATGAAATTGACATTTTTCAGTCTTTACATACAAAGTTTTCTCAAGAAGATACTGCAGGATAGTCTGGACGTGGTAAGCATGAGAAAAACGGTTCAGCATTTCTCTCAGCACATCGTTTACCAAGGCCTGAAACTTCAGGGGCATTGGTAAGTCTAAAAGGCATCACTAGATACACATAGTGGCCCACAGGTGTGTTGAATGCAATCATCCTTTCGTTGCCCTCCTGGAATCGAACAAGGCATTGCGAAGGACAAGCTGTTGGACTCCCGAAGCAAATCAGAGGTAGATGAGATGAGTTGCAGAAGATATAGTTTTTTATGTTGTCGTGAATGTCATTAACTCCCCGGTAGTTGATGAAGGGTCTCAGTTCTTTTTACCAAACAAGAAACCAGCACCTGCAGGTGATGAGGAAGGCCGGACAAGGTGGTTAGATCAGTGATAACAATCAGAGTTGGCAACAGAAAATCAGTCCCCAGGAATGCTGAAAGATCTTACATTGAGGTGGCAAAGAATAATCTGGCAGTGAGTGAGTGAGTGAGTGAGTGTAAAGCAGGAGCCCGAGTTGATTGGAAATGTAAAGCAGATGAGTAAACCAGGTCAGTGGAATCAACTGATGAGGTGGGTGTGGCTGACATGCTGAGTGAGGAGGAGGTGAGATGAATGGATAAGTACTGAGTGGAAATGTTTGAAGTGAGGATGAATGAGTAGTGAAGTGGCTTTAACTGGAGAATATGATGCAGATTATGACATTTTATTGCCAATTCTCCCTTTATGATCTTCTCAGATTTGATAAGGCAAATATAAATGTTTAACTTGAATTCACCTGTCAGTTGTTTAAATAGGTGAATTATGCTTGACAATGTTTTGGACTGTTCTGACATATTTATGATTTAAAATAAATAATATACCTAGCAGCTTAGAAAGTAAACAAGGCATGTGCTACAACTTCTAGTAGCTTTATTTCAGCTTTGGTTCACTAATCGGGTTTCTATTAAGTATGCAAGCATTTGGTTGATGTTAGTTACGGTACCCAGAGGTTTGAATCTTACAGACTTTGGCAGGTTTGAGGTGATCTGTGGTTGTCTTCCCTAATGCGCCACAGCTTGTTTGAAGAGTGTTACTTCATACATGTCTCTATTTAGCTGACACTAAATGTAACTAAAATTGTTCGTAGGGTGTCTTGGACAGATGTGACGTAAAAGATGTGCGGAGACAATTTCAGAAAAGAAAAGAAAAGCTATGTATGGCTGCAAATGATGATGATTTTCACTATTGATAAATCTGTCATTCATTTTTTAAAAAGAATCCATTAGATGTTTGATACATGAATATGCACAAAATACAGGAAAGTGAGGGAGCTGTGGGAGTTGTTTCAGAGTTATTTCATTGATATATACAACCCCAATTGTGCAAAATTTAAATAAAAATAGAATGCAATGATATGCAAATGCCCTAAACCCATATTTTATTCCCAATAGAAGATAAACAACGTACCAAACTTAAAACTAAGACATTTTTCCATTTCATGAGCAATGTTAGCTCATTTTGACTTTGATGGCACCAACACATTTCAAAAAAGTTGGAATAGAGTGATGTTTACCTTTGGATGGGACATTTTATTGCCAACTCTCCCTTTATGATCTTCTCAGATTTGATAAGGTGGATATAAATGTTTAACTTGAGTTCACCTGTCAGTTGTTTAAATAAGTGAATTATGCTTGACAATGTTTTGGACTGTTCTGACATATTTATGATTTAAAATAAATAATATACCTGGCAGATTAGAAAGTAAACAAGGCATGTGCTACAACTTCTAGTAGCTTTATTGCAGCTTTGGTTCACAAATCAGGTTTCTATTAAGTATGCAAGCATTTGATTGATGTTGCTTACGGTACCCAGAGGATGAATCCTATAGACATATATATTTGGCAGGTTTGAGGTGATCTGATATTCAGTATCATTATTGATCAAAAGCACTTAAATCGGACATTGGAAGAAGTCAAATTTGACATGAAACCCTGAATGTCACATAAATGCTTCATTAATCACATGCACTACCGTATCAGCTGTTTGGACTTTATTTTAAGCTAAAAGAAGAAAAAATCTAATTAGCTAAGTCATGTAGGTCATAACTTTTTTCATTTATGTGCGAAAAATATTTGCTACACAGTTGGAACATTGTGTTTTTTGAAATGGCAGTTTTTTGAGAGCTTAGTTGTTTAGGATAGGTGTGCATACATAATTAAGGAGTTGATACGTGTATCAATATCATGACTGTTTGTAAAACAGATAATTCAACTGTGCATTTATTATTTGAAACCTTTGTATTTTTTTGTCATATTTTAAGAAAAATAAACAAACACAAGTTCATATACTGTATACTATAGTTTTTTTTTTCTTTTCCCTCGCTAGCGATTGTCACATGATTGTTACACCGGATGGACTTCCTGATACAACCCTCTGAGACCAATTTAGAGTGTCCAATTACATTGAGCAATGGGGATTAGTCAGGGATACCCAAGCTCTTGACCTGGTGGAGACTCGGGCCAGCAACCTTCTGGCTACAAGCCAAGTACCCTTTCCACTTGGCCAATGGGCTGGCGACACTGTATACTATATATTACATATATCAAGTATAAGGATAGGTCACATTTTAATATGTAGAAGTTGTTTTTGTCCTTAAAATTATGTCATTTAAAAGTTGCATATATGTTTCCCATGTTCTACATGTGTCCCCATAAAGTGATTGAGAAATTATTATATTGTATGATCAATATAGCATTGCTAAAACAACAAGTATAATGATAATGCTGTATAATGATGGACTTCTGCACAATACTGCCTATGTATCTATATACTGTATAAGACAGCTATAAGCACGATTCTGAAATAAAAATGCTATTTTAGTCTTGTGTTTCCACAGACTGTGGAAGTTTCCACACAGTAAGTCACGGTGAATGCTAAAAGCATGTTAAAAGCTTCACAAATAAAAAGCTGGACCTTTATGAGGAATGGACATCATATTCTGCACTTGTTCCTCTCACACCGGACATCCTCAGCAAACAAACAGACTGTGGTTGTCTTCCCTAATGCGCCACAGCTTGTTTGAAGAGTGTTACTTCATACATGTCTCTATTTAGCTGACACTAAATGTAACTAAAATTGTTCATAGGGTGTCACTGCAAATGCACTTGGACAGATGTGACATAAAAGATGTGTGGAGACAATGCTTCGGAAAAGAAAAAAAAAATATGTATGGCTGTAAATGATGATGATTTGATAAATCTGTCACTATTTAAAAAGAATCTATTAGATGTTTGATACATGAATATGCACAAAATACAGGAAAGTGAGTTATTTCATTGATATATACAACTTTTTTTAAACTGCCACTCTCTGGCTACAGATAAGGCACAACTTGGAGGAATCGATTTCAGTGAAAAAATAATCATTTTGCTAATTGTTTTTGAATTTTCTTTTATCCACGTGCCACTGCCTGACACTACACTGCTCAATGAAATGCTCCTTTCATACCCACTCATGTTGACATTTAACCTAATTAGTTGTTATTTTTCATTTGTGCCATATACTTTTCCAGTCTTTTATTGCCTCTGTTCCTACTTTTTTGAGATGTGTTCCTGCATCAAATTCAAAATTAATACTTATAATACTTTTCATGAAATAGTAAAATGTTTCAGTTTCAACACCTGATTTGTTCTATTGGGAAAAAAAGATATGGCATTATGAGATGTGAAAATCATTGCATTCTGTTTTTGCTTACATTTTAACCAATGTCCAGAATTTTTAGAATTGGGGTTGTAATTGTGATATAAAATTATAGGTCTATTTCAAGACATTTTAATTTTTATCACATTTTGAAATCATGTTGTTTAGACTAAGGTGACAAAAAAGAAAATATGAAAGAGCAAAAATTTAATTAACGGGTCTGTATTTGGTTGAGCTTTTTCATTTATATTTCCATTATGCTGCACAGACAGAGTCAAGTTTTGTGTTTTATACATGACATTAGTTTTGTTTTGTCTATTTGCATGTGTTTTTGGTAATGGTTTTGGAAGATCACATTCCAGATGTTTCTGTTTGCAACAAATGTTGCTGATTTCCTAACAAAGACCAGCAATGTGTTACATGTTGCAAAAACCGAGGTTAAGCATTTGTCATAGCTTCAGTGTGAGATACTGTTTTCATCCTGCTCAAGTGTTCTGCAAAGGGGGTGTCCATTTTTTATTCACTAGATAAGCAGAGAAGATGCTTTGTTTTGAACAGATGTGGTAAATGTCAGGATTATAATGCCATTCTTGGCCTAAGGTTTCAGAGAGTAAGTTATTATTTGAGAGAAGTGTGAGGGAATCATCAATATGGAAGCTGCTGCATCCTCTTCATCTCACCTTCACAACCTGCTTCCAGTATTGCATGATGCTAAATTCATACTACATTTCCTCTGACTTTCACTGGAGTGTGAAATTCCTTTAACTAATCTTCTATCATGGCTCACCGAATACATGATCAACCATGAGCATTTAACATACATAGCTGGTGTTTGTTAGGGTACCAGAAGGGCAAAGTGAAATTATTGATCATAATGTGACGTTGACAATAATAATTATAGTATATTATATTAATTTAAAAATGTTTTGCAATATAGCCAACGTTCCTTTACAGAAATAACAATTTAGATGTTTAGTCTGCATTCGTAAAAAGTCTCAACAACACCATCTTGTGGTGGAAAAAACAGACATGCAGGACTTCCATGCCTTTTCCATTAAGTAAATAAATAAATTATAAAAAGGTCACTGAATGTATCTAGCTTTACGAAAACGTGTAATCGTAACGTACTTTAAGCGTCTGTGCAGTCCGCCGGTGTAATTAAATGTGATTAAATACGAGTGTTACACCAAACACGGTGAAGGGAAAAACGCCACTTGGACACTTCGGTCTGTGGATTCATAGAAAAGTGGATTGTCGACATTAAAACGTCATGATTAAGGGTATGCCAATTAATGGCAAGTAAATTAGGATTTTACAATATTTTTTTAATTTGGGGTGTGTTCTTACCTTCCAAGTTTCAACACGTTTTGACGTTTAAATACAGCATACGTTGATTACGAAGGGTCAGTAAACGCCGCACACAGCTATGAGGCGGGGTCTTTTTCCTCCTCCTCCATTGGCCATTTGCGCTGTCAGTTTATCGCATTTCCGGTTGCACTCTCCAGGTCGGATATGATGTAGCAACTGTTCAGACTCTAAGGAAGTTAGAACCGTGTAACACAGACATTCTGTACGGAGTGTAAAAACACACATTAAAGACATTAATCTTTTTTATTCATTTGCCTCCTGACGTCTAATGGCTTATCCGGGATACGGCGGGGTGAGTAAAGCATACGTTGCCGTCATTTTGTAGTGTTAGACGAGCAGCAGCTAGCAGAAGCAATAGCCCTGGAGCTCTTCACTAAGTTCATGGTAATTTGGGTAAAGATGAGCAGTGGTAGGTTTCACTTTTGTCCTGCAATAATGCAGGCATACGTGCGTACTTAAGCCTCAGTAAGTTACTTAATTCTGTGCCAGTCATCACGCTCACTTTTTTGTTATTCTAATGTTAACGAACACAACCTTATGCTGTAATTATTATATGGTATGATGTGTTTAATATTTACATACATAAGCTGATACTGCACATTTAGCTATAGAACAGTAGTGTGGAGAGTTTATAAAATCCTTAATATTAAAGTGTAATTGAAAATAGTCCAGGGAAGTGAACACAACATACTGTTACTGTGTAATTAAGGTTGTTAAACTGATTCTGGAAATCCAGGACCACATAAGATCACAGAGTTGGTCACCTTAATCTTCTTCTAACACACACACACACACACACACACACACACACACACACACACACACACACACTCACTCCACCACCACCATTGGTTCTCATCTTTGAACAGACACATTCCTAATAAAAGGGACCTCTTGGACTTTGCCTACAGAGGCTTAAGGTGTAAAGGTGTGTTTCTTCAGCAGTGACTCGGTTATGTAAAATTAGAAAGAACCCACGCACACACAGGGATAACATACAAACTCCACGCAGAAAGGTCCAGACAGGGATGTGAACCAGCAACCTTCTTGCTGTGAGGCAACAGTGCTAGCCATGCACTGCATACTGTAAATCAACTGATTTAGTCTTTATTCTGATTTAGTCTTTATTCTCATATGAGGATTTTACCCAGCACAGTGCAGTTCTGAGGAAACCTATTGACTGTTCCCCTATCTTTACCTTGCATATGGAATATATGCTACCCATTTTAGCTGTCTGTCCTATAACTTTAAGTGAGATTACCTGTGGAGGCTTAATAAAAACTTAACAGGGAAATTCAAACATTAATTTAATTATAATCTTATACAGTTATAATTATATAAATTTACATTTTCATTGCTCAGACCAGGTTTAAACACACAGTGTCTTCATGACTCAAGTCAAAGGTGTGTCATTCATAAAATTTTGGTGCACCTATAAAACTAAATTAACTCTTAGCTCACCTGTTTTTTCCCTCTTAATGGCGGACAGATGCCTGGCATGCCAGGCCAGGGGATGCCACCACAGGGAATGCCAGGAGGTCCTATGGGAGGTCCTATGGGAGGTCCTATGGGAGGTCCCATGGGAGGTCCCATGGGTGGGCCCATGCCTGGACCCATGCCTGGACCCATGCCTGGGCCCATGGGAGGTGCACCACCCCAGGGAGGATATGCGCCCTATGGTGGAGGCTATCCAAGTGCATATGGTGCCCCACCACCTGCCAATGATCCAATGTGGGGTTACTTTACAGCCATAGCAGGCCAGGTAAACGTATTTGTGTGTAACTCCTCCTTAATTATTAACAGCTGTTATAAAATAGTTGATGTACAATTTCCACTTTGCTTTCTCTTTCACAGAAGACAATATTGCAGGTTTGATTGAACACTTTATTAACTA
Source organism: Brachirus orientalis (assembly GCA_016785285.1). NCBI lineage: Eukaryota > Metazoa > Chordata > Actinopteri > Pleuronectiformes > Soleidae > Brachirus > Brachirus orientalis. The sequence continues at coordinate 4,275,107 of JAFBJR010000129.1, forward strand.
CATGGTTTGGAGAAGTTAGGCCATTTCTCTACATTAAGTCTATTCTTTTTTAGGTGTTGTGAGTAGAAGCTGCAATGGAGTATAAATACAATGGCTAACAAAAGGGCAAATCAGGATCTGTGCAGTGCTGATTGCTGTATTTTGTATTCAGCATTACGTTTTTAATGACTCCAGACTCATATTACTGTATGTAAGAGTACTTCACGTTAATGTGTTTTGGATCCAGTGCTTCAGGGTTAGCAGACATGTATGGCCAGAGAACTCTTCACCTCACTTTACAATTAAACTTGATTCCGAACACGCCTCTCAGGACGTTGACTTTCAACCCAATAGTTGCACATGACTGTATATTACTTTCTGCTCTGTGCAGGATGGTGAGGTTGATGCTGAGGAACTCCAAAGGTGTCTGACTCAGGCTGGTTTCACTGGCACCTACTCACGTAAGTTCACTACTTTCTCTTCCAAAAAAGATGGGAGATGCAGACAGAATAGGCTGTATTCATAAAGAATAATACTATACACAAGCATTAAAGCACTTCTGTAAATGACTGAGAAAGTGAAAGAACTCAGGTGCTTAGCATCAACAGTGCTTTATTATGACTTTAATATGATGCTGTTATCATGATAAATTGTGCCATTGTGCTCTTTTAAACCATTTTGACAAACATTGTGTTTGAGTTTGATTCACATGTGCTTTTTTTAACCAATTTAGTTTATTGAAATACTGCTGGTCAGACAATGCATTTATTTGTTTTATTGCACATATTTTTCTAATCAGAACACTTCCATGTATTGGCCTGTTAGTGACCATCTATATTTTGATTTGTCAATATGACCCCGCATATGACATCAGACAGTGCAGCTATTATAAATTATAAATAACAGAAGATAAAGCTAACTCACCATCACTGTTACTTTTAAAATTAAAAAGCTCTCACTGTCACATTCAACTGTGTTCTTGACTAATTCCTGATATGTTTATTACTTTTTATTGCAGCTTTCAGCCTGGATACCTGCAGAATCATGATTGCAATGCTTGATGTATCCTTTAGTATTTATTTCTGAAAATGGCTCGTGACTACGACTGGGCAATAAAAGAGTACATACATACTACATTATACAGTATAGTAGTTTCCTTCAATAGTAATGTAAATGTAAAGAAGGTCAGTGTAATGTATATCACAAGAAACTTGAGATTGTCATTGGATATTTTACCTCAAATTTGTGAAATATTTTTCTCAAAAAGAAGTTTAAAATCAGCTTTAATTCGGGGGGGAAGCAGTCTCCAATTATTATGTATTGTGATAACTGACTGAAAAATATTAGATCGTGATAGACTTTTTACCTTCATCATCCAGCTCTGCCAGTGTGAAGCAGTAGTGGCCATAATGTGTCTGTCACCACCTTCTCAAATAGTTGCATTCATACTCATTGTGGAAATATGTAAATAGAAGGTGTGGCTCATGTTCAACCAGTTGCTCTCTTTATCACTTTAGCATACTCTGTGGTCAGTGTATCTGTGGCTACAGTTTATAAAAACCTTGATTTGACTGTCATCAGAGGGACTTCACTGGCAAGATGGGATTCAACGAGTTCAAGGAGCTGTTCACAGCTCTGAATGGCTGGAAGCAGAACTTCATGATGTTTGATCAGGACAGAAGTGGAAGTATAGAGCCTCATGAGTTGACTCAGGCTATCAGCGCTATGGGTGAGAGTCTCCACACAGTTCAACATGATGGGTTATATTTAGTGGCTCTTGATTATGCATCTAATGGCAACGGGGAAGTTTAACGACATTTAATTAGGCCTAATAGATGTGAGTGAGGCTTCAGTTTGTGTTGATTGGTGTGCGTTGACTCATTATGATGGGGCAGATCAGAGGGACCAACCGCTCACACTGTGTCTGCTCTTCATCTTTTATAGTTCAGCATATGAAAACATCACACACACACACCATATTTTGAGAGGGTTTCAGTTTCATAATATTAAAAGACAGCAGCCATTTTGACAGGTCATAAGAGAAAAATCACAGGTGGGACTAATCAGCATAAAGATGGTCTTGTTCCATTCTGCCTTGTCAGTTTCAGGGCACATGCTGGCTAAGTGTCACACTGTTCTGACTTACATGAATAATGTGATCAGTAACATCTTTGCTTTTCTTGCTGAAACGTGTCAAAATGGCTGCTGTGCAAAAGGCCTGTTACTATATGTTGGCCATATACAAATAAGCTCACAAATAAGCTCGCAAATAAGCACATGTTTGCTTCTGTTGCACTTTGCTGAGTTCATTTTTCACTAGTCTGTTAGACCTTGGGGTCAGAGGATGTGAAAGTGAGTGAATGGTGGTGTCAGCCCTGTGATGGACTGGCATCCTGTCCAAGCCAAAACTCCGCCTCTCACCGAGTGTCAGTAGGAATTGGCTCCTGCCTCCAGTGACCCTTGATTGATAAGCAGTGTAGCAAATGATCTGATTGGACATGATATGAAAAAGAAAATGGTAGCATGACATTTTGATATACAATGTCATGTTGTTCCATTAAAAAAATCTTTTGAATTTTTTGAGAGAAAATTGAAATTTGACCTTAAAAAAAACTTCAAATATACATACCAAAACAACATGTTCTAAATAATAAAAATAATAGTGCTTTTAGTGATACTTTTTGATGACAAACAAAGTGCCATTGCTAGCATGTCCATAGCTATCCAACTCATGTGAAAATGACCTCTAGGCGTTGCCAAATAAAAACTGCTCAACTTTTGATTTGTAATATTCCAGTTATTCCTCTCAAGGTGTGAGCATCATGGAGTTTAGGAGATAAACGGTGTGCGACACTCGGTGCTGAGCGACTAAATAAGTAAATGACAGTTCAGGGTCCATGTTCATCAAACATCTCAGATGAGAGTTCATCTCAGACTGAGTTGGATCTTAGTGAAGGACTACCTGAGGAATATTTATGTGGCTTTTGAAACTGACTTTGAATGACACACTGAGAGCTGCAAAGTCGAAATTATGATGAAGAGTTCTATTTGTCCTGACAGGTGGGCTTTATATTTATTTTCATTTTAAACTAGAATGAGTAGTATTATAAAAAATTATAATTGCTTAATGCCAGACATTAAATACAAAATAGGAGAAACATTCATAATTGAAAAACAAACAATGGTACAAACGTATGTTTAAAATCTGTCAGTGAAACTGTGGTGTTTTGAAAATGGTAAAACATGCAGTACGCTAAATGGGCTCCAGAAACTCTAGTCTATAAAAATAATTTAGCCTTGCAATATTCTATTAAAGAAATGTAAAGCAGTTGTAATTTGACTTTTGTTGTCACCATGCTTAATGAAAATTATGATTTTCATAAGGTTTAAGGAGGAATTGTTGAAAGTAACTTTCTTCAGCTTACGCCATTTTGGTTTATCATTAAGAATTCAGGAGTGTTTTATCCTGGTTTTGGATTTTAACTGAAATAGCAAAATATCACTATCATAGTCATCAGGGACCACTTTACAAAAATGTAAAAACCTGATGAACTAAACTACTTGGATTATATAGTGATGTCAAAAGGATTTTATGATATTCACTGATTCACTTTACATGTCAGACTGAGAAATGATTTGACTGGTATGGTTATGTTTCTTTATTATATCCAGTATACTCAGTTGTGACAGACTTAAATTATCAGTGTATCTTTTTAGTCATCAATTAGTTAAACATCCTCTGCAGTGCTTAGAAACACTAGTCAGGAGACATGGACTTTTTTATATGCTTTGTCCTAAAAGTTGGAACAAATACTGTCAGAATTCATGCTCTAAGAATTTTGATAAATTCAGACCCTGAAGGCAAAATTTATCAAGTGTCATCACAGTCTAAACCCCAGAAATTATGCATATTTCACAAAACTTTGCTTAAGGAGTTGTATAAATGAAATGATGTGAGGAGTTTCCAGATGATATGATTGTGTTTTTACACAGAAAATCTGTTAAAATAGTTTATGTAACTACAGTTGTTACACGTTTTAAATAAATGTTTTTTTTTTTGTTCTGTCAGGATACCGTATCAGTCCTCAGGCTCTGAATGCCATCATCAAGCGCTACAACAAAGGCGGAAGAATCTACTTTGATGACTACGTGGCATGCTCTGTCAAACTGCGAGCTCTCTCAGGTAATGGACACAGAAACGGGGAGGAGCCGACATGCTCAGTGAACACTCACTCATGTGCAGATGCCTGTTTTTAACACAAACAGACATTGATATCAGAATTTGGTTTCACTTCCTCTGTTACTCCTCCACTGTTATCTCTCAGGTGTTGTAGTATTGTGTTTGGTACAGTTCACACACACACACACACACACACACACACACACGTCTGTGTCATATGGTGTTGTGAAATGGTAAGTCTTCACTGTGGTGACCGTTTCTTCTTCCTGTTGCAGATAACTTCAGACGGAGAGATACCATGCAGCAGGGATCTGTCACCTTCCCGTATGATGATGTAAGGACTAGTTTCTTCTCAGTGTGTGGAAGGACTCAAATTATCGTTTCCTGTTCACGTCCTTTTGTTGATTTGCAGAAGGATTTTGTGGCTCACATTCTTTCTCTCTTTTGTCTCCCCTCTCTGTGCCTCCCTGTTAACAGTTTATCCAGTGCACAATGTCCATCTAAGTGCTGGTGTCCACACTGTGCAGTGAGGGCGTCTGACAGACCAATCAGTGAAAGATTCTGGAACAGTGACTTGGAACAGGAATGCAAAATAGAGGCCAGTAAAAAATGAGTGGCCGTGAGCTGCAACGAGAAAGTACCATTGCTTGTAATGCTTATCATAATGCTTTAGTCTTGTATGTCACAGGGACTGAGGAGTTGAGGGTGTGTCAGGTCCACACACACACACAATAAATATATATGTACACATTATTTAGGTAATTTTTCCACAGGGAACATAATAAATTTCTATAATAAAGTTATGCATCTTATATTAAAATGTGACAAGTGGGACACTTAATGTGCCATTATAATCTTCAAATGTATGGTCAAATATATTAAAACCATTTATATGAAACCTCATTAATGTAAACATCATGGTAAATCCCATTTACAGAGGGCTCTTTCCACAGCAGCCATTTTGACAGGATACTGATCACATTAACAATGTTTAGTTCATTTAAGTAAGGACTGCATGACACTGAACCAGCATGCACCCTAAAACTGAGGAAGCTAAATGGAACCCAGCTCTCACTAATTTGAGTATTTACACTTGTGATTTTCCAAAATGGCTGCCATTCAAAAAGCCCATTAACATGATGTTGCATTGCTTTTACACTGAACTTTAAAGTAATCAACTTGTCATGTGCAGCATGTGTGTTATTGCTTTTTTTTATATGTGGGAAATATATATACTTCACTTTTGTACAACTACAATGGAGTGTACAACTTGATAATATGCCAAAGTGATATTCAGGACATTCAGACCTGTTACTAATTATACTGAGATCATACATCTTTTATGTTTGTATTCTTAGTTTTCTATTTCCTTTTTCACTGCCAGTAAAGCCAGGTTCTCCACATAAGCAAGCACTGCAATGAAGTGTTGTAGGAACCATGATATTTTGTTACTTATAATAAACACTTCTAACCAGAATGCGTTCGCGGTTTATTCATTTATACAACTGCATGACCCCCCTTCTATTTACACAATATATTCCATTTCTTTAAATAGAGTTCAGAACAGAAACATTCAGATTAGCTGTTAAGTGTTGCATTGTATAAAATACAGTGGCAAACATTAAAAAAATGCATAAAAACAATTGTGAACAGCACTAGATTAAAAAAGTGACATTTTGTATCCAGTACAGCAAGATTTCTGATCTCTGTGCAAAAGTTTGCAAATCCTAGGAAAATTCAGTAGACCACAATTCAGGCATCAGACATGTGAACTTAGGGTTAAGCAACTTTTGTTCTACATTTGTGCTCGAGAAAGAAAAAAAGCTCATCAAAGAAAGCACTCCACATTCAACTGGAGACATTTGTATCATCCTGTAAATTAAAGGTTTTTGTTTCCACTTCACTCCTTCCTCAAGTGCTTGACATCAGGTTACATCTCTCACATCTTACAGATGCTTTTCATCACTTCACTGTGTTTTCACTTGGTTGAATGAGGGTGCAAGTTTCCAGAGCAGGAGTCAAAATCAAACCCAGACTTAGTTTTAATTCTCGGTTTTTCATCAACACACTGAATAAATTCAAAGGGAAAATTAAATGCGGAAACTCGGCAGTAATGACACATAAATCAATGTGCAATATCATTTCAAGACATACTACTTAGAACACAGTCAGTGCAACACTTGGCTTTAAGTGCTGCCTGTCGCTGAAGCCTTGCTTGCTACATTGAGAGGCTGTGCATTGCATTTATCAACTTATCAGTGCTCCACAACATTCTAACACATCAGGGGGTTTAAGGAGAAAAAAAAAAATCAGGTACGTACATAGAAAAATAATGGCAAATTAAATACTTTGTTTTAGAAAAATAGGTCTAACTGTAATCTGGAAATCTCTCTGGTTATGTGCTGTATCTTAACGCAGTAATATACAGTGGATTGAGACTTTTTTTTTTATCATTTCTTCAAGTGCAGTCTCCATGCAATACGTGAGCTTTTGTCTGACTTTGTGTAGTCATTAGAAAACTAAAATGACTACTTCATTTTCTTCATGCAGTTCATGGTTCATAAACATGTACATGTGTGACGGTAGAGAAGCAGAATTTTGTTGCTTTGGATTGATGTTTATAAAGGTTAATAAAGCTTAGGCTATTAAAGGCTTTACTACTCTTTTGTGTATTTACTGAAGTTATGTTTGTTAATGATGATGCTTTATTTAAGGATATTGTACTTTTTTAGGATAATGGAAGACCTAAAGCATGCGGCCAAGGAAGTATAACGCGCAGGAGGTTGTCTCCTGTCCAGCTGTCCCACAGCTGCTGCCAAAACATTGATGGACATTAATGTCAAGGCAGATTGAGTAAAATTGTTTTTCATTTTCATTTTAACAAATTTTGCTGTTTAAAGTGCTGTATATTAGGAGTATTGGTGGCAGATAAAATATTATAGTAACTCCAGGTCCCAAGATAATCACACTAATGGTTTATTCATTATGTGTGAATTTAATCTAAATTATGTTTTTAGATGGGAAGGTGAGGTTACCCTCAATCTTTTTTTTTTTTCAAAATAACCAAATTCTAGCTGAGCTGTGTGGATTTTTTTAAACAAATTACATTTTGGTATATTTTCAGAAGACATAAAAATTTAAATAAAGTGATTTATAAACTAAAAGGTATACATACCTCCAGATCTACCACAAATTCTCCTGGTCACAGGCATAAGCACTTTTCATGTTTACATGCCTGATATATATTTTTTTTACAACGTTTATTTCTTGAGAAATTTTGGAAAATATCCCAAAACACAGTAACTCACACTGTGAAAGCATGCAACCCTTTAATTACTCCTTGAACCAAATATGCAGCCTCAAACCAAGTTTGATAAACCTAGGTTTTGTGTGGTCACAGAGGGCAGTGAAAACCTATCCTACTGGTTGAGGAAACTATCTAAACTTAAAAACAATAGTTGCTGATTAAAACTGTGAATTTGCCTCGACAGAGGTGTTTTTCATGTCTTGACTGTAACATATGTTACATTGCAATAATGCAGGCAGTTCTACAGTAGTTAGACTCCATGTTGCGGTCTCTTGATTTTTTCTTACACGTCGTCACGCATCGTCATTTTGTGTGTTGAACATATACAGTGATGTGTTGTGTGTGTGTGTGTGATATCAATATCTGATGTAAATTAAATTCAAACATGAGAGCTGCTTACTTTCTTGGATGCAGGCTGTATAAAGTGAGTCCCAGTGTGTATTTAACTCAGGAAACACACCAGGGTTCAGTGAATTCTCCTGTACTGGTTCATCATTATTGCTTTTCAAAGGCTAACAAAGTCTTGTGCTATATGCCCTGTCCATGTAGCCTCCATATTCATTTATTAGTACACTGTGTTGAGTATTGTGAGCTCAAGTGAAGAAGTGGCTTTCAAATGCTTTGTGGCATTGTGGTGTACAGTAGGCACACTTAATATACACACTAATCTCCTTGGGAATTGGAAATGGCGTCAAATGTTTGGAGCTGCTGAAAAACTAGAATATAGAAAGAGTTTCAAGTAGCTTTGTCCCTGTGAAGAGGGAGGAGTCATAGAAAAGGAGACGTGGTCGCTACAGTGGTCTGTAAGCATGCCGAGGACACACCTGAACACCTGCTGAGCAGCAGCGTGTGTGAGGAACATGCAACAGAAAAGGTGAGAAACCAAAACATGCATATCTCTTTTAGAAAAGCACATTAGGTGCCTGGTGTTGCTGGCAGTGTTCTATTTGACATATGTACACAGCAGATGATGAATTTACATACTGTATTATCAATTATATAGTGTATAAATACCTCTGTATAAATGGACTTAACATCTACATCAGAGAGCTGGAGCAGGAGGGTTGGGGCTGGGAGAGTTTCTGAAAAAGGAATGGAAGAAAAGTCAGTAGTTTGTTTTCCTTTTGCATATTCAGTCTCTTTCTTAGACCCTGAGTCAAGCTTGAGAGACGACCTTCAGTCAGTGTCGACAGGTTGAAGGGGAGAGAACTACTTTCCTGGAAGCCCCGGGTCAGAAACTGGCCTGTGGAGTCCCACCATTCCTGAGCTGCTGGGGACGTCAGGTAGAGAGGCTTGTCGGCCTGAGGGGAACCTAGCTGGGTCATGGTGGTGCTGTTGTTCTAGAGAGTGCACATCATTTTGTGTATGTCTCTGATCTGTGTCTTTGTTGAACTCGAGTAAACCAACAATGTTTTCATCTGGAAGAGTCTCTGTGTGCAGGAGGACTGGGGAGGTTTCTTTGGATTCATTCTGGACCTTTTCTGGGCCGGGGCTCTGTGAGAAACAATAAAAGACACCGGAGTCATTTGGCAGAGGAAATGCACGTCTTTTGAGGTGGCTACATGCAGTGGTGGGACTTAACTATGAATTGTATACTGCATAAAAAAAAATTTCTTTTTTTAAGCCTCGTGATTCACCATGACAGTTTTTAAAATTTCAGATTTACATACATTTCTACAACCTGGCTCTTTTGCAGCTGCAACAGTTGGTACATTGCACTGTGCCAGCTGTTGCCAATCACACTGGTTTCCACTCATATCTATTATATTACACTTATTTGTCTTATGTCTCTGAATGGGAACATCATTTAGAAAATATTCTCTTTAAGAAGAATCTGAAACGACAGATTGGGATCATTAACTTCTCAGGAAAATGCTTACTGACATTACAAATCAAGTAAGAAATAAAAGCTCATTTTCCCATAGACTTCCATTCAAAGTTTGTCGCCCCCTGGTGGCTTACTGCTTCCTCCATCCTAATTCCTGGGCTTCACTTGTTAAACTGAAAGAGTGAATCAATTTTTATACACAGTCTATTGTCCTAACAAAATTAAGCAAAAACTTACTGTCATTTTCACATTTCCAGATGCTGTAAAAATTCTGGGCCGTCTTTGAAAACTGCAGATTTACAGTGTTTTATGGACCAACAGAATTTAGATGAGCAAACCTCAGGGAGTCATAAAGACAACATCACTTTGCTTAATTCTTACCTCTTATTACAAATAATTAACATTGTTGGACCGGCTGAAAGTCTGCTCTTATAAAGGTGAGAAGTCTGATGTTACCTGTGGTGGAGGTGGAGCAGGACTGAGGCTCAGATTGGTCTGGATGGCACACACTGGCTGGACTCTAACTGCTGACCTCTGGTACTCAGGACTGGAGGTGACAGTGCTGTAGGCTGGAGGCCCCGCTGTTGTTTGCCTCTGCAGGAGCTGCAGGATGGCCTGGATGTCTGCAGTCATCTGCGACTCCAGTCTAAAAGAGACACAAATTATCTTTTCTCAGCGTAAGCAGAAATCCTTTTAAACAGATGAAGCATTTCTGTGGTGCGGTGATAAAGTCTGACTCGAACAATAAAACCATTTATGAAGCTTAAGTTCAAATCTTTTGAGAGTTAGTTGTTTAGACTTGGTGTCATGAATCAATAGTGATGACAAACATGTGATGCTACACACTTTACTGTTAGTAAAGCAGTCAGATATGGAAATGTGCAGGGCATGATCATCAGAGAAGAAACACTGATTATAACAAATACAGATTATTATTTTTATTGTGAGTTATAACAGAAATGTTCTTAACATCACTGGCATCAAGAAAAGTTTCTTTGTTTGACCGTCAGCTCCGATTAATTTAATGACTGATATTCTGCTGTCCTGTTTCTTCTTATGCAAGGTTTTTATTGGCTGGTGCATGGGTTTGTGTTCAGTACTGAAACCAAACACTAGAGGGAGACTCTAACCCAACAACTGCAGTTGGTTTGAACGTGAAGTAACCTGCAGGAAAATGCACCTTGTTTAGGGAAAGGTGAACATGTGTTTTATTAAGTAAGATTTAGTGAAACTGCATCAGTTATATGATATTATATAATATTGGTGGGATGGTGGGGACTGTTTGCTTTTTGCAGGATGATAAGTGGTACAAATAAACACTGCGGCTGTTGTGCAGTGGTTGTTCCTGCCAAATCAGCTCAAGTACATAAATACTGGCCAGCTGTGTGGAGGCTCCCAGGCCTGATCCCTTATTTCCACTGGGAGGCAAATGGAAGCTCAATGTGCAGATTCCTGAGGACACCTGTTCACCACAACAGTTCTTTTTGGCACATCACTATAATCCTCTAAATACAATTTAATGCCAGCAGTTTATGTGTAAATACCACCTTTCCTCAATGCACCAAAAAAACAATTTCACAGTGACGTCCAAACCTCACACAATGACATCAAGAGTCTATGCAGTGTGTCTGAATCTCATGGCTGTGAGCTATAAATACACACCTGCTGACTATCTGCCTGTACCAGGACACAGCAGAGGATCACACTAAGTGCTCACACTGCTCGCTGCATCAACACAACTGCAGCAAGAGCCTGGCCAACAACATCTCTGTGAAGTTTTCAGCCAATTATAGCCACGATCACAAGGGTTTGTATGGTGAGCACTGAAAGATGACTTTGTTGTAATAAAGTTGGAGAAGAATAAAAACCCTTTCATGGAGCCAAATGTGGTCCTGAAGGTGTCTCTTGTTATCTTAAAGGTCAGGATCATCGTCTCTAAAAGAACACATTTTGTGCCTAAGACGTCAGCTCGGCTTCTATAAATAGATTCATTTGATATTAAAATTACTGGCACACTGCTGATTTAGGCTCATGTTGCTATAAAATCCATTAGTCACAACTTAAAAGACAATGACTGTTTTATGCCACGTGGTCTTCTTCCTGGCGCCTGCATTACCCACGATGCAAATCAACCACTGACACTTCAATTGGACTTTGAGAGGTGTGGTCTCAAGCCTAAAATAAATGAAGAGTATTAGACATCACTCAGCTCCCTCTGGAGACAGTGAGCCCTTTATACAGCTGTAAGTCATATGCAGTAGCACTCCTGAACACTTGTAAACAAACCATGATGTTTAAGGTCAGCGGAATTCCTCTTTAGAAGTAGTAAATGCCAACATTGACACTGATAGATAGATAAACCCACAGAATGAAGCAACCACAAGATCAAGACATTCACTCTTCTCTCAGTTACAGCCTAAATATTATCTTTTACTGTACATTCTAGTCTCAGCTGCATCACAAGTCTGTGGGTGTTACTGAGGCAACAAGCATTTCACTTTAAAAGTCTAGGTAGTGTGTGGTGCTCATTGTTTCCACTTGAGCAGCTGTGGTTAAAAAAAAAAAAAAAAAAAAAAAAAAACACATGACAAACAAATTGTTTTGATTTTATATAATCTCTTTAAAACAGAGTCTACATGTTGAAATGCAGAATCTGTAGGTGATGGAGAAATTACTGGGTCTCTTTGTTTCAAGAATGATCAATCATGTTTGAGTGAGGTTTTGGTTTCCTGCAAGTCAGCAGGCCATGTGGAGGCTGTACACATCAAAACACATCGACTCTTAGCTTTTTTAATATAACTGCATATCAGCAGAAGTTAATTCATGCCCAGGTGATATAGATGATGGGTTTCTGAGAATGGTTCTACATGACCAACATCCACACGGCACCTGTTGAGATGCTGTTGCAGCAGGTCCAGTCGCTGCTCCACCTCTCCATAGGTGAGGTCTGTGTCGCTGTCATCCTCCCCGGCTGCCGTCTCTTGACACTGGGCTGACTCCTCTGTGTTCCCACTGGGATGTTTACGCACCCACTCATCTGTGTGATGCTCTGGTGGGAGAGCTGTGAGCATGCACATACACACACAAACATGGGGAAATGATCTGTGTTATAAGAGCAGTGCCTCAGGGGAAGCTTCTTCCTGCGATGCGCCTTGTCATCATTAAGCATTACTAAAATCCTAACCTCCATCCCACTGACAAACACAAACCTGACCCTGTTCGACAGTCACGCCTTTGAAGGGATTTTTGAGTTTGTGGGTGAAGCGGGAATGGCTGCGGATTAAATTGGCATTTTGTGAATGTTGTTCTTGCTGAGCTGTTACAGGAATCAATACTCTCTGCTCTGGCAGAACTCCTCTTAGGGCTGCAACAACTGAATTATGGGATATCAGTTTCAAATCAACATACTGATAGCTTCCCTGTCTTAGTGTGGACTCATGCTGAGTTTAAATGGAATCATGCAGTAAACGCTGTTACTGTGTTCCTGTGTGTGTGTGCGCGCTGGAGCCCTCTTCACACCGGGTGATTTTATGAGGATTTGAGGTGACACTGCAGTAACTTCTTATGACTCCACGTCTTGTGAAGTCAAGCTGTAAACATAAAACTCTTGTGTTAGCTCAGTGTGTAGCAGCAGGTTCACAGTGGCAGAGGCAGCTCAAGTCTTCTGCTCTCACTGTCTGAGCTGTACTGGAATCTGCAGGAGGATTTTACAACTCACATTTCACAGCCTACTCTTTCCTGAAAGACTGTACTGCGTCAGTGTTATATTGGATTTTCAATGCAACCGTATCAATAATTTAACCATAATACTAACTTTCACAAAAAAATAACAAAACACTATATGATTTTATGTAAAGTTTCCTGTAATTCCTTCATTTGGTCACGACTTATGATCAAAAGTGGTGACCCCTGGCTGGTTGCCAGGACTAATCCTCTTTGCTTCTATAACCGAGTGGGTTTTAGTCTTCATCCTAATGACGCATAATCCTTGTTTTGATTTTTAATAGGTGTGACATTCCTCTTGTGGTGTTTAGGGTTTTTCTTTTTTTTTTGGCGGGGGGGGGGGGGGGGGGGGGGGGGGGGATAG